>CALZFC010000354.1:2100000-2470000 GCA_945643635.1 Allodiplogaster sudhausi
GATGTGATTTAACTTATTTTTTTTTAAATATTTAACATACCGTACTCTCGTCCTTAAACTTATCGAGTATTGGAATACTGTTGGTGCAAGTGAAAAGTTACTTGAAACCTTGAGATGCTTTTGTAAGTGCTTTATGTGACTTACAATTACAATTATCGAAGCTGTAGTTGCTATTGATTAGCGAAGTTACGCTAAGTTTAGAGAATGTAAGCTTATATCTTTTGACTTTTAAATTATATTCAAAGGTATTTATTTTCTCCCATTTCTGGGAAACTGTTCTTGATTTTCAGGAGAGTTGCCCAGAACCGTAACCTTACGAAATTTGAGCGAATTAATTCGCGAATCCGTACCAATGATTTATTTTAAATGGAAAGTGATAAATTTCTGGACAAGTTTAATTTCTTAAAGGTACCGTATCCCAATCTGTTCTGTATGTGTCTGTGCAAGTAAATTCCTTGAAGTAATTGAGAATAAGCGATTGCGTTCCTATTCAAAAGAGTAAGTTTTTTGAGTGGATTTTTCTGGGCACCTTTATGTTTACTATAAACTACCGTAACCCAACCAGTAGTAACAACTGATTGAAAATAAGCGAATCGCTCCATTGTAAGAGTGTTATTTGAAAGTTTTTACAAAGTATTTTTTTCTGGGCAACTCTTTTGTTTACTATGAACTACTGTAACACAACCCACTGGTTACAACGAATTGAGAATTAACGAATTGCACAAATGCAAACGTGTGATTTGTATTTTTCTGTTACAAAGTTGGTTTTTAATTACGTTACGATATCCAATATTTGTTAAGCATGTTATATGCTTAAGAATATTCATACAGAAAAAAAATTCATTATTAAGACAAAACAATATAGTTATGGAAGAAAGTTTTAGACGAAAAAAGGAATACAAGGCTGCAAGAACTATAGAAAGAAAGAGCACATAGAAAGATAACATTGAATGTTAATATCTAATGAAAAAGGAAAACAACAAATTACAGTTTAGAATCTTAACGATGCGTTGTCCAGCGGACGTCTGCGAGGAGGAGCTTCCTACATTGGCCCACTTAAAACGGCATTGTCAACAGTCACACCTTGGAGAAAATCAATATCACTGCCGCTTTTGCTCATCTGAGTTCGGACGATTTCAAGCATGGCGGGTTCACTTGAGCCAACAACGTGAGTAGTAATTTAAACAAGTAATAACAGTACCTTACTATTGAACATCGCAAGTCTTCTCTTCAGATCCTGCTCTGATGAGGGGTCTTTATTCCGACAGCAGCGATAGCGATGGTGCAATGGATGTGGATGTTGATGACAATGGCAACATGGATGCCTCGTCTCTTCAAGAGGATGTTGAGGAGTTGGACGGCGACATATCTGCAACTGAGCTGGAGGAGGAGGACGATGAGAATGACGACTCGGAAGCGCTCGAAGCTGATGATTCGACCAACTTCTGCGAAACGATTAGAGCCGAGATCCTCACCTCCACAAGCCGAATTGGAATAACAGAGTCGGAAACGGATAAAATGGTGGATCTGATTCGCCGTATCGCTAAGAACGTTCGAGCCATGAACGACTCCCATTTCGATCAGTTTATGGCTACACTGAACACCGTTGCTACATCATACAGAAGGAAGGCTGCGCTTCGACAAGAACAGGACTACATTGAACCTTTGCCTCGACAAATGGGGACGATGACTGTCCCCGTACGCGACTTGGATGGGAAGCAGAGTCGTGTCGATCGACCGTGCAAGTTCTACATTGTCCCACTGAAGGATTCGATAGAAGCGGCCTTTCGGAACGTGGAATTTCAACAGGTTTATCGCTATTTTGTGTTACATTGAAGTATATAGAATCTGTATGCTTTTCAGGTGTTAGAAATGGAGCCATTCGGAAGGGGGAATTTCCTGTCTCCACTGGACGGGCAACGGTTTCGTGACGCTACCTCCAGAACGAAGAAACCACTACTTCCGATTGTGGTATACCTCGATGACGTTTGCCCTGGAAGTGGTCTACGAAAGGCGTCGTCTAACCACTCTCAAACCATGATGTTCTTCACTTTTTCCGGACTGAGACGGCATGCTTCGTGTCTACATAAATGGAAGTAAGTGTCAAAATGCTAAAATAAAAAAAGCAGTTCTTCAAGTAAATGCTTTAGGTTTCTCTACGCGACATCGTACGGGTCTGATCACAAGGCTTATGGCTACAAGCCTCTTCTAGAAAGCTTCAAGGTGCCGTAATATATTTGAAGTAAAATTTTTAAAAAGCGTAAAAGTTGTAAATAAAGATCATCAATTAGTTTAACTTCTTAGGTAGAGTTGAACGTATTCTACGAAAACGGAATCATGGTGTCGTGGAGAGGGCGAAGCGTTGTCGTCTACCCTTGGCTGCACTCGGTTCTTGGTGATAACCTGGCACTAAACCAAGTCCGCCAGATGCAGACGTGCTTTTCCGGAGGTTTCCCTTGCCGTCACTGCTTGACCAACTACCGCGACTTTGGAGCCGTTCACCTAGAGAAGGACTGCCAATTACGGACTTTGGCGTGGTCGGTTCCTTTGTCGTTGATCGGAGATTGGATGAATTTAAGCGATAACTTAAGGTATCAAGCGAACGGCCCTCCTGCTTTTGGCGTGATGGGGGATTCGCCACTCAACGGCATTACGGGATACCACGTGTCGGAGGATGCCTACTGTGATATCGCCCACGACTTGTACGAGGGCGAGAGCTGCCGTCTTCTAGGAGTGGTCATTCGGGCCATCATTCGGAATGGACTTCCGCTCAAGGATATCAACGATAAGTTATGTGCCTTTGCTACTGGGCGAGTCGACAGCAGCTGCACAATCAACCCAATCCCGGCCGATGTTTCGCAAGGTGACCCTGTGTCCGGGCAAAAGGCAGCCGACACAGCATTTCTCATTCGGCTCGTCCCATTTCTCTTCCCGTTGGACGTAATGGTTGCGGAACCTGAGATCCGGCTTCTGTTCCAGCGCTTTTCCGAGTTGAGTCGCCTTCTCTGCTCATTCGAGTTGACATCTGGCGACATTGATTTGGTACGTTCTACGGCCGAGGAATACGTGTCTCTTGCTTGGCGAGTTGTCCCTCTGGACATTCCGCCCTCTCGCGCAGCTGCAGCCCATTCGTCCAGGCCCATCTACAAGACGCACGCGTTGCTGCACTATGCAGCTGCGATTCGTTCTCTAGGGCCAGTTGGACAACTGAGTACTCTGCAATTCGAGCAACTGAATGCGTACGTCAAGCGACGGTCCTACATTACAAGGAACTTCACGTGTCTGCCGTGCACGTTCGCAACTCACATCCAGCGCACTCTTTGGGCACTACGTCTTCAGAAGGAGGCGGAATTCGTTCCCGGAAAAGGAATCGAGCAACATCAAGTGTCAGCGCTCGCACGGGCAGTTCTGAAGGAACGACGGGTGAAGTGCACTCTCCTACTCCAGCATCACGGGACACTCTACAAGTCGGGAGACATCGTTTTGCTGAACAAGAGTAGCAGCTTTGTTCCTGCCCAGATCGATTGCTTCGCATTCACGGAACAAACATGGAAGATCGTTGCAAAGATCGGACATCCCGCTCGATTTGATGACAGCAGACAATGTTGCTTCTTCACCGCATCTGGAGCGATCACAACTGTCTTTTTCAAGGAACTTTTTGATCCACTGCCTCTTGACGGCTACCCCGAGGGAAATGAGACCGCTTTCATGCCAAGACACGCCCTCTGCCACTGCTAGAATATTTTCGTTATTTTCTCTTAGCAATAAACAAATACTTTGATCTGAAGATCAATATTTCAATTTATCCCGTTATTTACGACGGCTCACGAATATGTGATCATTTGCATGATTTATTTCCTAGTTAGTGTGATCTTTAGCGTTAGACCCAATGCGTCTAACCATTCTGTTGGAAGCGGGTGCTCCTGAGCCCGAGTGTTTGGGCGAAGAGGACTGCTACTTCGAGACCATTGCACAAGTCAAGCAATATGTGAGTACACGGACTGGCTCCCCTCTGACAAATGTCAGGCTGCAGCTCAACACTCCTCAGCGTATGATAGACGTTCACCCCTCTCAAGTTGTTGCGGCGCCACACGCACATTACATAGCAACAGGAAGCTTACTCGAGGTTTACCGATTGCCTATCTCTCTAAATGAGTATATTTTTACGTGGATCTTCTCAGAGTCCGGCAACTTCGACTACGATGAACAGCCAGGAGCTATCCCTCTCGATTTCTTCCACATTCCTGGTAAAAAATGAGTCCCTTTCGCCAACCAATCCGACTGCGCTCTCGTGGGAGAAAAACCCAGTTTTTCCTGATGATACTCGAGCGGAGCAAGGTTATACTAAAATGAATGGTCATATCTTAGATTCATGAATTTTCAGTTGATGTTGAAGATGCTAACCCTTGTGAGAGAGAAGTCGACAAAGATCGCGATCTTGAAGAGCTTGGAGGTAAATCATACTCAGATTGTAAGCTCTACGATAGTAATTCATTTAATTTACTTAGCGATTTCTCATCCCTCGACACCTCAAGTTCGCTCGGAGTCACCGTTGGTCAGAACTCCCTCGGCAGTTCCAGATCGGACGATGTACACAGGCAGGCCTTTAAATTTCTGTTTAGTAAACTGCACTTTTGTCTGTTGTATCCTTTAGTATGCAAGCAAAACTCGGCGCAAGCAGATTTCTAATTAATTTTCCTTTTAACAAGTAAACGTATGCGTTTAAGACCCCTTCTACCATCGTCTGAACCAGCGCCTTTTGAAATGCAGCTTTGAGAAGTTATTGGTTGGCAAGCAAGGAGCTCCATTCCTCAAGAGGCTACAAGATGACCCGTCGTATGACATTTCGGACGACAGGGTTGGCCGCTGCCTGCTTACGAGAAGGATCGCCGACTTTCTGCTGACATACGCTGACACGCTAGTTTTCAACTCTTGAACAACTGATATTTTACCGCACTTTTTTAGCAGAGAAAAACCATCCCCGAAAGAGACGCGGAGCTTCGTTACGCATCTATTCGCAGGATACCCCAACTGTTCTATAGTTAGCAACCTTTTTTTCTACACAACAGTTTTTAACTGAATGAAGATCATTATGAAATTTGAAAGACTCGATAACGCATTGCTAGTTACCTGAATTTTCTCTGATGTAACTACAGAAAGCATTTCAGGATGCCTTCATCGATAGCCACAAGGGACTTGTCGAATGCCGCGTTAGGCGGGTCAGATCTCTTCTTGGAAAAAGAAGCTTGCTATCACAGCCCATCAGAGAGTACAAGAAGAAAGCAGGCAGCCGAGAGTGGCTTGCTTCTTCGGATAACGAGGAGGAGAGAGAAACTGACGATCATTTAAATGTCAGTTAAAGCTCTACAAGATACTGTTATATTTTGAAAATTAAAGGCATTACAAAACCTTTTGTTTAAGCGAATTAACAACTTGATACACGGCTCTGTCGAGCACCTCGAACTCCTTAAGCAGAAGAGGTTTTTGTCTCTCGAGTCTTTAAAGTTATACAGATATTTCATTTTGTCATATATAAGAGAGTCTTTAGATTAAAATGTAAAATTCTACTACTAGTAGCAGCTCTCTCACAAATGGCGATATATAATTTTTTTTAGAAACTGTCGTATACGCTTTTGCCAGAACAAGCCTCCGCGAGCAACAACGACACGTTACTCCTTCTACGCGCAGTCCCGTTACGTATGTGATTTTTTATTTATCGGATTTTGTTTTACATTTAAATAATTTGTCTATACTTACATGAGTTATTTCTTGCTCTATGGCTTGAGTTTAGAACAAAATTTTTGGAATTCACATTAGACAAATATACTTTTGAATTTGCTTGCAGATTGTCGATGACTTCATCGCGTCAAAGTGCGCTTCCGCGGGAGACTTTCCACGGAGATTGCAAGAGAAGATTGCGCCGGCAATGTCTCAGCGTGCCCTGCGCGTAATATCCGAAGCGAAGAGAAGATCTCTTGTTGAAGCGAACGCCTTCCCGCCTGGAACAAATGGTTCGGTATTTTCAACCTTATAAAGTTTTGAGTTATCGAAAAAAATGCATCCATGTGTACTAAGTATTTATCTTTGTAACCCAGGTTCAATTGTATTTCCAAACTATTCATCGAACTGTTAAAAAGAGAATAATTGTATGCCTCAGATTTCGCTACATTCGAGTTCTTACTCAACATGCTGGCACTGTTCGAGCATACAGACAAAAAGAAGAAGCCATCTCGTGTCAAGTTCGTCTACAATCGCTTCCTGGTCCGTTATTTATTACAATTCAAACTCCCAATCAATATCTACCTATTGCTTATAAGTTAAGTGACATTAGTTTCCTGTTGCCTTTTTCTTATCTTGTGAGTGAAAAGGAGCGAGAAAGAGAGACGATACAGCGAGAGGAGTGTAAACTATGCTGCTTAGGCACATCATTCTGCGTCGTCGGCTCTTGATCAACTCAAGAATGAGGGCATCCGGCAGCCGGTGATAGTCGCATACGGTGATGTCTCTGCCAAGTTCATCATCGCTCTTGAGGGAGTCGATGTAACCGTCAGTCATGTTTTGTTAAAAAAAAAAAGTTGAAATGTAATTTTAACAAATTAAAAAAATGTAATTTTAACAAATTAAAAAAAATTCTTATACTCATAGCTTTTTTATTTATTTTTTACCTGCTTTATAATACGCTTGCTGCAGGTTTCTGGAGACCTTGCCCATGCGCTTCTCTCCTACCTCGCTTGCTTCTGGTTGTTCGACCTCGAGTACCCACACGAAGTGAAACAAGAGCTGTCCCTTCTTGCGAATCTGCTCGGCATTCCGGAGCCCATGTCAAGAGATGCAGGGCTCATCTACCGCAAGTTGGAGGCCATTATGGCCGAATAGAGGCCAGTCTGATCTCATTAGATCACATTTTTTTGTTGACTCTTACATCTGAAAATTTTCTTTTACTTGAGTTTATTTCACTTGAGAACATTCTTTCATCTTAGTAAAAGATTGTTTCATTTTTTAACTTGCTTTCATGCTATACGTTTCTTTCATTTTAGAACTATCGAATTTTTATTTCCAAGATTCATTCAGAAAGTAACTGGTAACATAGACATATCCTTCTAAGAAAAACAGTCTTTACAGAATGTATTAATTCTTGTCGTTTTATGACCAGTAACTCAATTTTATCATGATTAAGTAGCCCAAATTCATTTAACTCGGCGCGGTTATCTTGTAAGTGTGTTAGTTGTTACTGTTTCCTTGTGAATGTGTTGAGTTGTTACTGTAATCTTTTGAAGGTCTCACTAACTTAATGAATAATTCTTCTTGTTATTAAATGCCAGTGGCATGCATAATAGTAAATGAATCACTAATTCGAAGAATGGATGAAGGGGGAGGGAGAGCAAAAGGGGCGGAGCTAACGGTGGGAGCATGTCACAATTTATGTGCTGCCGCCTAATTGTGACATGCAATGTCACATTTTTGCTGGGATACGTTGCCCTCCACCGCTCGAAAATTGTGACATGGCGCGTCACATTTCTGTTTCACTGGAGGTCACAATTTTTTGGAACATAAATTGTGACATGGGGTGGAACACATATGTACCGAAGTAAAATCGGTACATTATTGTGACATCAAATTGTGACATCCCGTGTCACATCGTTTTCTGTGTGTAGGCAACTCAAACATATGACGGGAGGGAGCAATGCTGAATATTTTTGAAAAAAGCGTTTTGAAAAGGTTACATCAGCATAAACTCTTCAGAGTGACCCGTAATAATAAAGCGGCTTTTAACCGATTTTTTTCAGGAAGCTTCCATGCTCCTTCCGGTTTAGTTACCAAAGTTTGAGGTATGAAGAGCCCGTATAAAAATGACAGTAGTATTCTCAGCGAGGCCGGCATAATTAATGATTCATTACAAAATACAAGGTCCAGAGTGTTAGATTCTCTAGCTGCGAAGGCGATGCGAAGAACCTAAATCTTAAAAAAAAGACTGGCAGCAGGGGCGAGAATTTGTATTACACGACTAGTCAATATGCGCACAGTTAAAATCTCCACAGGTAAGAACAGGAGAGTAAGAAGATACAACAAATTCACATATTGCAGCAAGTAGATCCGTGGCTTTTTTAATCATGATTAGGATGATAGCCACAAATAACGCGAAGAGAAGTTGGAAAGGTTACATCAGCATAAACTACTTCAAAATTTTTTTAAGAGGCAGAGGGAGGAACTCCAGTTAATTGAATATAAGAACAACTGTTTTTCCTTTAAAAGCGACGAAGTAATGGAAAAAGAAAATGTGAATAGAGAACTCTTCTAGGGCCAATGGTACGCGGACGACGGCTCGAGCCAGGGCAAGAACACCACGGCGACATGCGCCTTCTTCACCGGCGGCGGAAGTCGAGCCGGTCAGAATGCTGACAAAGAGGATGCAGTTTTGATCTACCTCATGGGAGGCAACTTGTACGATATTGATTAAATTATCGATCGTTTTTGTCAGGTTGCACGTCATGCCTAGAACCCATGACATCGAATGAATGCCCGGACGAGAAGCGCTGCAACACCTCGCTGCTCACTCGCGCCACGCACCCGGACACCGGCTGCAGCATCTACAAATGCGACCGCGGCGGGCAGCTTCATGTTATTCTATATTCTTAATATAAATATACATAAAATCAAATCAATCGTTAATGAAATGTATTTTTATGCAAATATAAAAACACTTCATTAGAGTTTGATTTTATTTTCGTTTATTTTAATTTTTGAAGGCATTCGCATACGACGAATGGCATGACGTCGACTACGTCGACTGCTTTCACAATTGGTTCTGGCGTCTGAACAACCTACGCATCACTGACGGTTCGTTCAGTTTTATTTAGTATCCTTTTTTTATTGTTGTATTTTCTTCCTAATCGCAATATGAAAGAGAGAACGCTACAAATTCAGACAGCATCCTGCTCACATGCTCAGAGCCTGCGTGCATTGCCAAGAAATGACATGTGGCTTGATGGCAATAAAAATTCATCTTGTAATTATATGAATCTTCCTCGACTTTTGTGAATGAATAAATATTTGTATATTACGCTGGCCTCTCCTCTTGTCTTATCTATGTACATGCATACATATAAGCAGAAGGGGAAGGCGCGCTTTCTTGACTCTGTATTAAAGATTTGTAAGCTGGGCCAGCTCGTGTGGAGACTCTGATTTATTTCTAAAATGCCAGCAATAATACTGCTGAGTAAGGTAGCCTTGAATCAGGTAGGGAATGAAATTGTAAACATATAATGTAACGAAGGGTCCATTTAGAGAATTTTGGAATACGAAAGAAAGGAAACGGGGAGAGAGAAGGAAAGAAAAGGAAGTGCAGCCGAGGGAGAAGACGACCTTGAAGAAGGAAAAAAACAGTTTAGGAGATCCTCAGTGATGAGGATACAGCAAAGAATGAAGAGAGGTAGAGAAAGAGAGACACGGCTTTGCTTGTCAGAGGCACGAAATAGCGCAGGCAGTCAAAAAAGACGTCGTTTCTCGGTGCCACGCCCGAATAAACGTGTTTATCTTACATAGGCTGTCATGGCTAGTCGCTCCTTGGTTCCCCTGTGACTTCTGGGAATTCAGACCGGGTTTTTATGCAAATATCAAACGGCTCGAAGATAGAACAGCCATGCTGAACGATTAGATTCAACGTCGTTGACAAGTCAACGGAATGTTGACCAAGATTGAATGTGTGGCGGGTTTCAGGCAATTCCTGTGATCGGAGCATTGGCTGGTTCGGCTCTGATCGTCTGCATTGCGGTTGAACGCCTTCTTGCTTGTGCGGCTATTAACTATTGAGTTTATATTTTTGATATATAAAAGATAAATTTGATTCGAAAACGCCTGAATTTCAGTTATATGTTCAAGAACCAAGCGCTCAATCTCTTTGGACATCTCTTATTCGTCTCAGCCTATATATAGTATACTTGCGCCCTAGCTGCAATAACCCTCTCCTTTGTTGGCCGGGAGTTTGTGTTTGAAAATGTTTTTTCTTTATTACTTTAACCATAATTGAACTAATGAATCTTAAATTTTTTGTATTCCGTTCCTGGAGAGCGGTCTTTTTAAAGATGGGATCTTTTTGGAGCAAGTTGGGCCCGTCTTTCTTCTTTTCCATACTAATCCGCTCTGTTCAGTGTTCAACCTGAATCTGTTTTGTTAAAAAGTTGAGCCCAACTTTCGCCCCGTTTTCTTTCTAGATAAATAGGACCACTGACTTTGTTTAATGAGTGACGTTCAGAACAGATTATGCGTATACACTCTATAGAGTTAATTGAGATATCATTTTAATGGAATAATTTGTCTCCTATGCCTCCACAGGAACAAGTTCTAATCAAGCGCCTGCTAATCAAGGACACAAATTTGTTCTTTTCATCCTTTGAGCTCGGAATATCGCAAGGCGCTGTCGTCAATCGTCTGCAAGTGAAATTATTATTCGTGATTTCCTTTGTATGGACTGTTAAACCTTTTGTCATATGTCTTTCAATTTGTATTTCTTTGTCATACATATGTATGTATGTGCATAGTTCATTTTTTAATAAATATTTATCTACTAACAAGACACATCACACTGAACATGGTGTCAAAATATGTTTGTTACATTCACAGTACATTCACAGTACTTGTTTTGTTAAAAACTTTATGTACAATCCCATCAAGGCGTTGTAAATGGAAATTGAAATATGTATGTAGCATGCATTTTGTGGGGAAATTGAAAAATGTATGGAGGGAAGGAGAGTAGAGAGAACGAGAGAATGGGAATAGCCCGTGAAGCCACGGAATAGAGAGTAGGGAGAGGGGATTCATTGTTTAGTGTGTTTAGTGTGTCGCGTTGTGGCTTTAGTGAATAAACAAATGTGCAGATCTCTCATTGATAAAGTATTCTTGTGGACCGTGAGAATATTCCGTTCTTCTTTCTCCTTCCGCTTGCTGTCTAGACAGCCTTATTGCCATAATGTATCTTCTTTTATAACTAGTAAATTTCCAACCTCCTAAACTCTCTCCGACCACTCATTGCCCGTCTGTTATATGATGTAGCTGTCCTTTTTTTTGTTTCAGTTCAATCTCCATAAATTACTTATGGTTAATCTGTTTATGTTTAATCCATCACTTGTAAAAAAAATTCGTACTTCTTTGACAAGGGATTGGACAAGCAATTATGAAGGGTTATTCTGTCAAAGCGCCTTAAAGAAGAGAAGATTCCTGTGAATTATTAATTTTTTTTCAAATGCTCACTGTTAATTTTATGCCTTTGGCGTCATCGAGGACAACTGAGGTTATTTGGGTTTCGGTCTGGGTAGTTTGTGCTCAGTGTCTTTTGTTTACTTAACATCATCTCCAGGGTACGGTACGTAATTTTAGGCCCGTCGTTCCTAAGTTAAGTTCAATTGCTTTAATATCGTGGCACCTCGAGCTGAGTTGAATGAGCTAACCATAAGGATTGGGTCTGTACGGCCCCTGGGGCCGAGATACAGACCACTCCTTGTTCACGTTTTCGTCGTGTCCCTCCTACATTACGCCTTCCAATAGATCAGAGCCTTCTAGAGAGCTCGTTCTGTCAGAGACCATATATAAAAGTTACTCAGTATCTCTCGCCCATTCCAAATGTGCACCTAGTCAGGGCCCCAATTTTCGGATCGTCACTTTAGTGTAGGGTACCGTGAGGTAATTTTCCGATAACTTTGCATAGTTTAAATTCAACAAATTCCAAGAGTCAACAAATGTTTTCCACTGCTTAAGGGGTGAATTTAAGGGAACCTTTCTTTGCGCTCTCGGCGCGAATTTAAATGCTGTGTATCTGGCTTCCACCCCGAGATCAATTGTGAATGCGTAGTACTAATTGTTATTCAATCTCTTCCATTATATAGATCCCAGAAAACGTGCTAACGCTCTTTTATCTCTTCTTTGTCGTTTTTGGCGTCTTTGGCAACATTTGTGTCGTCGGAGCAACGATTCGCTTCAAGTTGGTGAAGGTTTTTTTAAACTCAAGCATTGTTTTATATATCTTTAAAAATGTTATTTTACATTTTTAACAATTTAATAATTTAAGAGAGCTCCGGAGCTCGTGCAACATTCTCATCGCGCTCTGCTCCCTGATGGACACTTTCCACGTCTGTGGCCATTTGCCGATGATCGCCGGCCCTATCTTTGGTCCAGTCATTACTTCGCCAATGACCTGCTTTGTCATTGAGGTCTAAAATGAGATTGAGATCCTCAGGGGAAGACCGGGTCCTAATGACAAGACCAATGAGGAATGCCTCGGGGATGGATCCGGAAAGCCTTTTTATTTCAAATTATAGATTATCAGTAGATAAATATCGGCCGCCCATTTAATGTTAGCAAAGAAGAACCAAAAGTGGAACTCAGAAGAGAAAGATCGACTATTTTAGTTATGATTAAGCACATAACTTCATCCATCCAATAGTAGATACCGTTCATACTAGTGAAAAAAGAGTTGAACGCAGCGATGAGAATTCGTCGCTAGCGAAATAGTGTACAAAAGTCGGAGAGTTAGACAGTAGCGTTGATTGCATGTTTGTCTGTTTCTTTACACGTTACACGTTCAAATTTCGCCCGCGCCCTTCGTCGATCATAGTTACCAAATGAGTTCAAAGATTGATTGGCTCCTTGTTTCCCCTGTGACTTCTGGTCATTGAGACCCGGTTCGCTCCCCAAAGGGATAGCAAGCAGGTTTGCGGTAGGATTCATTCAAATATCAAACGGGCTTGAAGATAGAACATCCAGCGCTGAACGCTTAGATTGAACATCGTCGACAAGTCTGCGGGTTTTCAGGCAATTCCTCTTAGTGGTGTATTTGTTGGGACGGCTCTGATCTTCTCCATTGCGGTAGACCGCCTTCTCGCTTGTGCAGCAATCAACTAGTGAGTTGCACTTTGTTTATGTAAAATATATATATGTGATAAAAATAAATCTGATTAGAAAATGTTTGAATTTCAGTTATAAGTTCAAGAACCAGGCGCTCTATCTCTCCGGACATCTCTTCTTCGTCACTGCTTACATTTGCGCCCTATCATCAGTCGTCATCTCCTTTATTGGACGGGAGTTTGTGCTTGAGAATGTTTTTTTATTTAGCCCACGCCAATTGTACTAATGAATCTCTGGAACTTGGCTTGAGAGCGATGTTCCCGAGCAATGTTGAGTTGATTTTTAGTAATTGCCGTTATGTTTAGCAAAATAAAATTTAATTAACATTAAAATAAATAAGGTGAATATATTTGAGCTCACCATCAGTTCCGTGCACCATATCATCAATGTTTCATGGAGCGGCGGTGCTTGTCGGTATAGTGGCAACAACCGCCCTGCATACGACTACACTCATCATTTATGTTGTGGTCTGGCGAATTCTGCAGAGGCTCGGTGGGATCCGTCTTGAATTTTGATTTAAAAAATGTCGTCTTCTTTTTTCCTCCGTTCCGTTCGCTATAAAAATTTTCATCAACTGAGTTTTCTCCTTTCTTAAAACAAATGCATTTATGCAGCGAAAAATTATAGATGCGAATAGAAGGTTTCCCATGAAAATACCAGACCATTACCTAATTGTAACTGATAGTAGCGTTCACATTCATGGTTTTAGATATAAAAATTTAAATTCTATTGAAATAAAGGACCGATACCTTATAGAAAGCTGCCTTTATTGTGAATTGTTCATGTAAGACTATGGTAATAACAATAACGTGTTGAGAGTGGAAGAATTAATATTACAGGTGGCCGAATCTTGAAGATCAGAGACCATTAGAACAAGCGTTTTTTTATATAAGGGAATTTTTTTACGTAATAGGACACCCCTCTGTCAACTTTATATTCTGTCTCTCTCTCTTACTCGCTCTCTCTCTCTCTCTCTATCTCTCAATCTCCCTCTCTTTCTCTCCAGTTAATACTGACTCACACCGCCGTCTCTTCCGATCAATGCTTTTAATCACGGTCGTGGTGGTTTGTGGTTCGACGGGGACCCCAGCTATCTACTTCTTTGCTTCTTTCTTCGTCGATATAACAAATGGAATTCCTCTCGAAGTAAGACTCGTCGCTGGTCTCTTCATCAACACTTCCGTCACCACTAATGTCGTCATTCTCTACATCACAAGGTTGCTTCTGACATTGTACTTGAAAACACAAGTGACGTTCAGAACAACTCCTGTCCACTAATGGGCAGAGTTCATTTTGATATCATATTTTACTGGCTTAGTGATCCCCTAGGATTCCGTTTTTTAATGGCTTAAGTTATCTCCCAGGCTTCCACAGGAACACGCTCTCATGTTGTTCCAGCTAATCAAGAACACCGATTTGTTCAAAGCAATGACATTCGTTCTCAACTATTTAGCCAGTCTAGTGCTTTGTATTGCAAGCTTGAAGGACATGTGACCAACAACCGAGTCTGATTGATATCCTTCCGCAAATTATATTTCAACAAAAAAAAAAGAAAACACCAAAACAATACACTCATTTCTTCATTATCATATCATACATAAATATACTCTGTGCATCCTTTGAGCACGGAATATCGCAAGGCGCTGTCGTCAATCGTCTGCTGCCGCAGCGAGGAGAAGCTGCGAGAGCCAAGCGGCTAAGACCGTTCACGAGATCGCGGACGTAGATACTGATAGAAGTATAGGAGAATTTGAGTTTGCTTTATTCATTTTCATTTGAGGCCTTGAAAGTAATAAACTTACTCATTTCCAAAAGCATAGGACTGAGACTGCTAAAACACCCAATCGGTCTTGATGACAAAGAAAAATTAATCTTGTAATTATATGACTCTTCCTTGATTTTTTTAAGT
Organism: Allodiplogaster sudhausi; assembly: GCA_945643635.1. Classification (NCBI taxonomy): domain Eukaryota; kingdom Metazoa; phylum Nematoda; class Chromadorea; order Rhabditida; family Diplogasteridae; genus Allodiplogaster; species Allodiplogaster sudhausi. The sequence goes on from CALZFC010000354.1 coordinate 2,114,807, forward strand.
GAATAAATATTTATATATAAAGCTGGCCTCACCCCTTGTCTTATCAATAAGCAGAAGGGGGAGGCACGCTTTCTTGACTCTGTAAAAAAAGATTTGTAAGCACTGCCAGCTTGTGTAGAAACACTGATTTATTTCTAAAATGCCAGAAAAAAACACTCCTCAATAGTGATATGATGACTTGACAAGAAGATAGCCTTAAATACGTAGCTGAATGAAATTGGAAAAATACGAAATATAGGAAACGGGGAGAGAGAAAGAGAGAAAAGGAAGAGCAGCCAAGGAAGAAGTCGACCTTGAAGAAGGAAACAAACAGTTTAGGGGATACTCAGTGATGAGGCTCGTACGAGGGGGAACGTTACGTACATAAATACATTGAATGAGTGTGAATTTTGTTGTGATAGGCCATGATTTTAGCAAATATTGGCCACCTTTGTCTCTTTGGCGCACAGGTGATAATCCGTCACCTGTGCGCCCAAAAAATGCACCTGAGAATATTGCCCCCTCTCTCTCCCTCTCTCTCCCTCTATCTCTCTGTTCCTCTCTCTCCCACTCTCTTTCTTACTCTCTTTCCTTCTCTCCGTTTCCGCCAGCTTCTCCGATGTGTTTTCAGTCCTTAGTGAACCGTATTGTATGCAAACGCGTGGCGCAGCCCAATATATTGAAGAGTATCTGGCAAGAGTTGAGATGGAACGAGTGAAGAAGAAGACCGATATTTCCCTATAATTGTATCTCGGCATGAATCTGTGAAAGATCACGGTTCTGATTAAATGCGAGGATGATATCTGTTGAGCGATCAAGGTCGCGGAGTGTACACTGGGAGCTTTCCTGGCTATATTCTAGTGTAGGTGTCCCATGGCAATGGGACGCCTTTATTATTCTTTATTATTCGCCTATAATTCGATGGGACGCCTACACTAGAATACAGCCGCTCTCCTGCTGCTGCGTTCCGTTTCTTCTTCATCGTCCTCGCCTTCTTTACTCTACTTGACTATGTGCTGAAGACGACCGTGTCCATGAATAGCCCTTAGCACATGCTTATGGAAACGATGAAGGACTTGCTGCCTTTTCACAATCTCAAATGCGTGATCTGTCGCCAACCTATACAAATGACGACGCCTCAAGTTAAACTGTCTTGTTTATTCATATGCGAATTATAATCTCCTTATACAAAACTGCTATTGTCCCTGCGTGGGTACGCAAAGTACGCTCATTCATTTGGACTTATGGTTAGAAGTTCTGTCTCTGAGGCAACCATGTTTTCTGCCTAAGAGTGTTGAAACAACGGGGCAAGGTCTATAGAATGGAGAGAAAAATCGACACGGGGAATGTGAGAGTACAAGGAAGTAGAAAAAGCGACCAGGAACAAGAATGAGGACAAAACGCATTTGTGCATTTGACCTCAATGACTTCTGCGGTCGACGCATCGCCAGAAATACATTCTGTGAATATTTAAGCAATGCCTTCTTTTACATGCATCTTCATGACCGTAGTCCAGTTCGGCCTCCCCTTGCTCTCTTGGCCCTTCTTCATCGCCTTTGCCATCCTCCTCGTCAAGGTCACCGTCATTCATCCGCATTGCAGGTCTGCTGCTTTCGTGGTACTCGATCGACACATCGATTGAGGCAAGTTGAGTAGAAATGAATAAGTCATGAATGACAATCAGAGTGCTGCTATTACTGTGGCTACTGGGAGGCTTGATGGAGACGATGGCAGTGATGACTTGCCACATTCTGAGACTTATGAGCGGTCGCTGTCTGATCGGCTACGTCGGTCTGTGTGATTAGAACTATACTTTTCATGAACTATTCATTCGCTTATTTCTTCAACTTTAGAAGCACAATACTCATTGATTCCTTTCTTTCTTCACACAGTGGGCAAAGAGTGGCCAATCTAGTCTTTCTTCTTCGGCTACTCTTGTCTCATTGGCACGGAGTTCGTGATCACACTGGAGCGGCTGGTCGCCAGTCGCCGCCTCGAGAAGTACGCCTTCTCTGCCGGCGCCGTTGTCGGACTCTTTGCTATGACTGTCGCTGTGGTATTAATATAACGCTTTAACGGTTGTATGTACAAGGCTAAAAGTTACAGTATTAGTAATTAGATAAGAGATAAAATAAATAATCTTTCAGGTGCTGGTTCTTTTCTCAGTCATTGCCGTGTTCGCGACTCATGATCTGAATATGACTGGCGCCTTTCTCAGAGTGAGCATTTCGACGCCACTCGCCGTGGTCGCCCTCGCCCTCTTCGGCGCGGCCGACCTCGCAACTCTTGTGGTTCCTTCCTCTCGTTCATTCATCCCTACAAAGCCTTTGTTGTTTATTATTTTTAAATTGGCTTCTATACAAAATGAAAAATGTAGCAACCACCAAATTTGCAGTCAAATCTCGTCTTTACGCGCTACACGCGGCAACGATATTTGAAACAGCACGGAAACGCTGTTCTTGGCGCCCGCTATCAAGTTCATGAACATAGAGAAAAGACAAAAAAAATGCGGTGCTTTTAGCAAAATCAGTTTGGATTATTATTATATTTGTAATATTAATTATTTTACCAACATACTCACTCAAAGCTCTCCTAAGTGGCGCAACTGAATCGCTGCACCCTCGTCGTGAACATCGTCAGCGTGGCGTCGAAGAGTTCCAGTATTCTGTTCGGCTTCTTGCGAATCATGCGCCAGGAGAACATCAACAGCCCGCTTATGCCTCCACGTTATGCCGAGTTTCCAATCCTTTTCGCGGTACGTTGTTGTTTTAACCAATGGAAACTTTTTCTCTGCGGAATAATATAAAAAAACGGATAAAGCATTTATGACATACATACATAATATGTATGTATGGATATTAATATTTGCTCACGCACTAGAAAGCCTTTCTGTTCAACACGAATATCACAGTTAAAACGGAGAACAAATGTAAACAATGGTGATCTTTCATGCTTTTTCAGATGAAACCAGTAGATGGAAAAAAGTTGAAACTGTTTATAACGAAGTAAACATTTCAGGTGATGTTTCTTCTCTCTTCATGTTAATCCCTTCACTTTGACTTCATTTTTTTTTTTTTTTCTTTTTTTTTTTAATGACGAGGTTAATGGATGGCAAATTGTCAAAGCATCTTTTATGTAGACCCTGAATGCATTGCCTGAATGCGCCTTGTTGAAGGTACTTCAGCTGAGTCTCCCCGTACTCGTCTGACCATTCTTCGTCACCTTCGCCATCCTCCTTGCCAAAGTTACCATCATTCACCCGCATTGCAGGTTCGTTTCATCAGCACTTGAAAATAAAAATGGTCGATCCATAAGTCATAATTTATTGAGCCCTACAAAGTGCTCATAGTTTGAATAATACTTATACTTAGTTATGTATGCACTTTTAGTTAGCCGTACAAAATAGCAAAACATCTTGCTTCCTTGCAGTCCTCCTTTGGGAATTATTCGTGTTCGGAGAAAAAGAATGAATGGATACGGTAAGTCGCTGTGATTGTTGCTGTGATTGTAGCTGGTAGGAGGAGTGATCGAGACGGAACTTGAATCATGCATATGTTGCTCCGACTTCTCGTTCACAAGTATTACATTGTATATTCATACATATGTACATATGTGTGTAGTAGAGATTGAATATATTCATTAAAACAAATAAAAATGATGAAACATGCATGAAAGATAACAGGAGAGATATGAAACCTGATTTATCCCAATTATATTCACCTCCCAATTAGGATGATGAGCTCGCTATAAAATATTTGCAACTCAAAGAACATGTTTTTTTTAACTCATTTCACGGGGTTAGGCTAGATCATCGCTATGTGCGATTCGTTTCCTGCTTTCATAGAATAATCATAGTTAACGTTATCCTAAATTGGACGCATACAATCACCACTTGCAAAAGGTTCGTTTTATTCCGCCGTGTTGCTAACGCGTGGCCGTACCATTTCGTAGCCGCCGTCGGCCTGGAAGCAATTTATAATTTGGAAAGTATCAATTTTTACTTTTGAGAAGTAGCTATTTGTAATTTGAGGAAGTTACAATTTGTTATTTGGAGAATTCAGTAATTTGGAGAAGTAACAATTTGTAATTGGGTGGACTAAAAATTTGCAATTTGGTGAACTACCTATTTTCAATTTTGAGAATAATTTACATACTAAAGCAATCCTCCCACAAATAAATGCGATTGGGAAAGCAACATCTGTATATATTATTTCCATCTGACTCATCATTGTAAATCGTTGTGACATCATGAAATTGATGTATGAGTAAATAAATAAATATACGTATACCTTGAGAAGTACGCCAGTCGTATATGACGAGGCATCGGTCGCAAGGAAGTAGACAGACTTTGCTACCTTGAAAAATAAACTGATATGTTCACTTTCTCTTATTATTGTTGATAAAATGTTTTACATTTATTTTGGTTCCGAGAATTCTTTTGTAATCAGTTGTTTATATTTGAACGCATTCGAACAGACTTCAATCGGTAGTCCGAATCGTTTGAGAGGAAAGCACTTGGCGTATTCGGTAACAAACTGCAACGAAGATGTTCAATTACCTGTCGACTATAAATATATTCTTTAAAAAAATATATGAGAGAAAAAAGTTCCATTAAAATTAAAAAAAAGAACCTCGTCATATTTTTCTTCCGGTAAGCCGGCGCGAACTTGGAAGTTGCTTGATGTCAGACCAGGACTACAAAAAACGGCTACTTTGATGTGCAAGCCAAAAGAAGTCTTTTATGTTCATAAAATGGCTTCAATGCAGAATAGATAAATTTATATGCAATATAGTGCGTTCCCTCGGGGGATGCCCGAACAGGGAAGGCCTGAAATCTCGGGTGTACCGATAGCTTGTAAATGTAATCTAGAGACATGATACAAGAGGTATTTATTACTTGTAGTATACAATTTAATACAATTAGAGTTTGATTAGATGTTGCTTTTGTTCTTGTTGTCTGTATTCGTTGTGGTGCTTTGAGGATATGACAACGGAACTGTAAAAGAGGGATCTCGTGAGAGAGATAATGAATGGGTCGAAAAAGAAGTGTGTTGATAGTAGAAAAGAGAGACAGTGCGAGTGTCTAACAATAGCTTGGAAGCTGCCACCCGCTAGGTGTCAAGTTGACACCGTCTAGCAACGATATGCTTGCAAGTGAGGAGTTGCGTGTTGTGGGCCGTGGCTTACATATAGTATACTGTTAGATAGAGAAAGAGTGACGTGTGCAAGGTCCCGATAGCAATGGATATATTACTGCATATAGTAATTTTTTTCGTTTAAAGTGTTACGAAAAATAGCAACACACTCACATATTCGCCCACCATTCACCCTCATTCATCCAGTTCGAAAAGTCGGTGTGGATTTTACCATTTGGGCTAATGTGGGCAAATGGTGGGTGAATGGGTAAATAGGCGAATGTTGCTGCTTGCCAAGTTTCACCTATGATTCTCGACATATCATCAATCCCCGAAAAAGCCGACTTGACAGAGTTGACGCGCACGCCCTTGTCGGCCACCTCGAGTGCGAGCACCTTTGTGAACTGGTCGAGCGCCGCCTTCGACATGCAGTAGTAACCGGACATTGGAATCTCAAGACATCATTTTTATTCTATTATTTATTATTTTTATGATGATTATTTAACCAAACATTTATTGTACATTACAAAATTGTATACTTGCATGCGAACCAAAGGACAAGCTATAAAAGTCGTTATTTTATATGAATTGTATTCAAACACACACGTGCATAGGAGCAATAAGTAGTAAAAAAAGATTATTATAAATAATCATAGACTTGCCGGTACGAGACCCGTAATGCTGCTGATGTTGACAATGGTGCCCTTGACGGAGATGATGTGCGGCAAGGCGAGTTGCGTCAGTTGAATGACACTTTAGCAAGGGAACAAAGAGATTGTATAGCCAGAAAACTCACAAAAAATATCAATAATACAAATAATATCAAAAGAAAAATATTCAATAAAAATTTTCAATCAATAAATATATAGACCATCCGGTTTCTACCTGCGAACGTTGACATCAAAGATCTTATCGAATTGGTCGATGCTAGCGTAGCCGACCTCGCCACGATACGCCATGCCGGCATTGTTCACCTGGAGCAAACTGGAGATTACCTATCTTAAAGATAGCATATCTTTAAAATACATATGAAAATAATTAATTAATTAATGAAATATAGGAAAAAGCACAAGCTTTTTTTAAAAAAGAATACCTGCAACGGCAGATAAAAAAGTCTCACCAAAGTGTCAATTTTGCCGAACTTATCGACGGTATTCTTGACGATTGCTTGACGAGTCTCCGGCAAGATGATGTCGCCAGCCGTTGTAACGACCTCAAGAAAATGTTTAATAAAAGTCAAATGAAATCTAAAATATTTAATTATTAAAGTCACTCATATATGTCAAAATATATTTAAAAAAAATGCGTGCGTGATTCTTAAATTGTCGTCAAAAAAGCACAAACATCGCCGGCGCCCTTCTGGACGCACTCGGCGGCCACCTCGGCGAGTGCCTGGGCATTTCTGCCTGCGAGCGAGAGACGCCACGCCTTCTCGGCAAAGTAGAGAGCGATGCCCTTGCCGATGCCAGACGAAGCGCCTTTTATAGTGTCTTTTTTTTTCTTCTTCAAACGAAATATAATGCCATAATTATGTATACATATGCAGTACATATGTATGTATGTATGTATGTACTTACATAGTAATTTTTAAGTACATATGTATGCTAAAATAAACTTTGACAGCATTGATCTTTCTCTTATTGCCGTGTGAAGGCAGCGCAAATGCGCAATGCCGGCGACAATTCGCTCATGTAAGCGAGTCATGCTATTGTGGAGAGAAGAAATGCATAATATTAAATTCATAATGTCAGTCAAAATGAGTTACACTGACAAGGAAAACACTAACCGGTGATAATAGCGACCGACATTGCAGTAGTAGGCTCGAACTTATTGGCCAAGAGAGCAAATGCTTATGTACCTCTGCTTCGATAGGCCTTTTCTCTGCTTCTCTGCCGCTTCTCTATTTTCATGCAGGCTATTTTGTGAACCCCCCTTAAGATTTTAGGTGGAGTGCAGACAAAAAGTGACATAATGAGAGGCAAGCAGAAAAAAGATATCGCTAGAGATTGCGAGAAGCTGGAGACATGACTAGGTTTGCAGCCATAAGTAGATATCTTTATACCAGTTGGGAGAAATATTTGGAAATGGAGAATACCTTGCACTTTTGTGTATACTTTACACTCCTTCTTCACTGGTCACACTTTTGATCGTGTCGTGCCCAAAGGGACCAACCATTCACATGACAGGTTGGCTCTGGCTCCTCTCTTGTTGAGGTGGTGCTGGCCGGTCAGTGTCTCCAGTAAAGAGGAGCCAACTTCTCACGTGAACTTCATACGCCCATGTGGCACAAACTAGACTTCAAGCTTCTTCTACGCCTTCTCTTCCAACGATGAGTGTTTAACGAATCGTACAGCGTATGAAACATCGCATTGTTCAAACAAGTTTCTTCGCTATCTTTTCATTTCTCTTCTATTCACCGAATTTCTGCCTGGCCCCATTAAATGACATCTCCTTAATTCAGGTAATAAACCATTTTTTTCTTTACCGAGAGTCATACTACGTTTTATTCTTCTGTATTTCTCTTACTTTTCTACCTTCTGTCTTCGCCGTTTTGCCGAACAAGTGATCCGCTTTGAGAAAGAACTGAAACGAAACGACCTAACTCCGTTTCTTCACACCTTCTTCGTCAAACGGTCAAATCAGTTTTCGCATCCCATTGACAAACCACCGCAGATCTTTGCAGTACGCCTCCAGATAGTCAATCTTTTTCCACTCGCTGAGATTTAGCTCCTTTTTTAAAATTATAAGATTTTAGCTGTAAATAAGTGTTTAAAATTGATAAATATGTACAACATCCATCTCTTTTCGGGCTGTATGTCATAAAAAAAATTTCTAGGCTGGCTTCACTCTCACCCTACAAATTCGGGCTTTGTAGACTGTTTAATAAAACTCTAGAATAGTGATAGAATGAAGCATGCAGCAGAGTGCTCCCTCTAGGTTGGGAAAAAGAAGACTGTTGAACGAGAATGATTGCAATGTCTTAAAGGAACGCGGTTTACTCATTGATTTCAATGTTTGGTGATGTAGATAGTGAATGTGATCTACTTAAAAAAAACAGTACCTAATCGTGAACTACAAAATTTTTTTAATGAGTGAAGGAAAAATAAATAGTATTTGAAATCCCGGCGCAGAGGAATTAATGGCCCAGCTGAACTAGCCTGTTTTTCACTAGACTCCACTAGATTCCGGAGACTTAGAGATACAATCATTTCGCGAAAAATCAGAAATTGCAATTACGATGCATCGTATATGTCGGGGTAATCGTGGTAGGAGTTTTTGTGTTCAAGTCTCCTTTAGTTAATTTTTGTCCTCCACATAACTTACGGCCCATCAATAATTGACCGACTCAGTTGTAATCAACAATAAATTCCTACACGAACATCCTGGCCGCCGGATCTATATCAATGGCTTTGCATCCATTATCATGTGTCGCGTCATTTTTTCACTGATATAAAATTTTATTTTTTATTTCGGCAGTATATTTTTTTCAAAAGAGTTCACGAAATCTCTGGTGCTATTATTATGAAGAAAAAGGGAGAAGTTAAACACAACTTGTTCACGAATAAGTTAGAACACTGAAATGGCCTGATCAACATGGAAAAGAAGAAAGATGTACAGAACTTGCTCCAAAAAAGATCCTTTCTCTAAAAGATCTTCAGCCAAAAAGTAGACAACTAAATGGTCTTCTCTTCTCTTTTTCTAACCGGAAGATTGTACTAACCGTAGTTACAGGGTGCCGCGTCTCGTCTCTCTCGGTCACCTTCTTCACCTTTTCATCTCGAGTTCTTCCCTCGCGGTTTTTCTCTACTCAAGAAATCTTCTTCTCTGCGTTCCCTCTCTCTCTCTCTTCGTATGGCTTGTTTCTTGTGATCATAGACGTCTACGAAGCGAACCATTGATTATAGCACACTTCTCCACACATCTCACATCTTGATCTGTATATTAATTCTGTTGAAGATTGCTTTCTAATAAACTTTTAATACAATCATGTCACAAAGGCGATTCAGAGTCATACGGAAGAAGTAATGAGGTGTCGATTCCTTGTTTTTTTTCCGCACGAATATTACGATCACAGTGTATATGAAATAATACTTAATTTCAGTATCGGTCACTTGTCAGCTAGACAGATAGGTTCATACAAATATTGTAGCAAATTAGTTCAGACAGTTGAAATTGTTTTTCGCAGACAAAAATATGTATATCGGTATGAATTATCGGCGCAGAAACTGAATAGCCACATACTCTTTCTCACATCTCTATAACCTTTTTTTTAATCAACGAGCAACGTATATACTTTGCGTTTGCAGACAAAGGCTGGTTAGAATTTTTTTTATCAAAATGTTTGTACATATACATTTATTTCGTGCAAAATTAATTTTTAGACAAAATGTTGTAAGTATTTTGAACTTTGCTCAAATTCACTCCAGATGGACCAGCTCAATGTGCTAAATTGGTTCGCCGTGTTTCTGATGCTTGCCACCTGAGCGCTCACTTTTCCGCCTGCCTTCTTCGTCTACGCCCGAATTCTGTTCAGCAAGAACTTTTCGACTCTCTACACTTTCAGAATCATCGTAATCGCTGGAATAATTGTTAGGCTGGCTATTGTTAACAATGCCATACATTGAACAACATATTTTTTCTTCCACAGCATGTCAAATTAGTAGTAGAAAACGAGCCGGTGAATTGTTATGCTTTATACCGCCTAGCAGAAGGAAAGGGGTAGAGAGGGAAGCAGAAAGCGCGAGTATCAGAAACGAACTGAAAAGGAACAGAAATAGGGAGAGAACAGATCGGTTTTAAGTTTAGTTCTAATCTATTACTGATGGGGGTGCTATAAGTAAGTGTATAACAAATACATTGAATATCATGGACCACACGTCATTCATTTAGGTTCCCGCTAGAACAAAGATCAATAACCAAGTAATGAATGACGAATGATTGGTTGAAGTGAAAGCGCGTGGCAAGAGTACTGTTTTAGTATTATTAGTAAAGAGAGCGTGCAATGGAGCGAGGGTCAAAGCAACATCCATTCTTGAGCTGTGCGGAGATGCTCGGAGAGAGCAGCGACCAACACACGGAGAGGGCGATCTCACTCAGTGGAGCCACGCCCCCCACGCGCATCTTAAACGCGGGAGGAATTAGATGGTGATGTCACACAAGTTACTATGTGTACATTTGAAAATTGCTGATATCGAGTGATATTATGACGTATAATATAACATTTCATGCCTCGCATAAAAGAAAAGAAAATGACCTGTCTGATATAAAATGCGGTCGAGGACGAAGAAGACTCGCCCGCCTGGAGAGTGCACGACGCCCTCCGGGCTCAGCGTCTTGTTCCAGTCGGTCGGCACTTCTCGCAGCCTCAGCGTCGTCGAACGACCGAGGTCGAGGTCGGTCATCTTTACTTCCAACTCAAATTGTTTTCATTTCCAGAGTCATCTTAGCACGGGGTGTCAAGGCGACACTTAGATAACTTTTTAGTGTACTGCTGTGTCGGGCTGTGTGCGACTAGTGCCAAGTCTTTCGACATTCCATGAATTGAAGAAAGGGTAACACTAATACGTATGCGGTAACACTAAATTAAGGGGCGCCATGATAAAAGATTTTAGTGCATCATCAAAAATCACTAGTGCACCATCATTTCGAGTCAATACGGTAACACTAAATAGAAATATTTGAAATGTTTTGGCTCTCAGCACGATTTCCCTTTATGTCATTCTTCAGATTCTGTCTTCTATGATTTTTATCTAAGTGTCGCATTTGCACTGCGCTAACTCTCCGTGCTTAGTCGTCTTGCATTGCATATTACGTATTTGAAGGATTTTTTAAAGTAAAAAATAAAGTAATGAAATGAGCAGAATAAGCTGATTCTCAGCGGACTTGCTTGTCGAGAAGAAGAATCTTTGCACGCCGGCGAACGTCTTCGACCACTGCGTGGTCGCCGCGTCGATGCGTGCGAATTCGTCGTAAAGCGCGTGGTAGAAGCCGATTCTCCGCGTCCGCTCCTCGTCCGCTTCACTCGCGTTCGTCCGTCGGTAGAGCAAGGACGCCTGTTGGCGTTCGTAGACGAGCAAGCTCGACGGTGGGCGGGGGTATGCTTGCCAGTCGGAGAGCGGCGGCGCAAGGACGTACTTAAAGAAAACTTTAATAAATACTTTAACCTTTTGACAGTATTCATAACAATGCCCTTTTCTCTTTAATCTTTACTTTTTTCTCTTGAATCTAAAGAGAAATCTTAGTAATTTCTTGTTCGAAACAGAAAGAAACGTGCAATTCCAGAGAGAAATTAATCTAACAAGTAGGGTACGAGGTTGGCCTCATCAGTGGGCTCAAATCTTGCTAAAGAATGTGTGCGAAACTTCTGCTATCTAGCGTTAAGGATGGGATATACTTATGACTAATGAAACTTCTCTCTACTGCATCTTCTGACTACCGTATCTTCTGATTATTGTATCCTCTGACTACTGCATTTTCTGACTACTGTATCCTCTGACTACTGCACTTTTTGACTACTGTATCCTCTGACTACTTTATCTTCTGACTATCGTATCTTCTCAAGAACTGTAGCTTTTGTCTACATTAACTTCTATCGTCCTCGCCAACCTTGAATTCGGCCCTGTTCATCATGATCTCTAGCTGACACCTGTCATTCATCGAGCACGAGAATAGATGCGTAGTCATGACGTCACCCTTGTTATGTCACTCCACATCGAACAGTCCGATGATGCGGATGCACTCCTTCGTCATGAACACCTTGAGCTCGAGGTTTTGCGCGTCTCTCGAACCAATCCGAATCATGCGCGGCTGCCCTTCGGCGTCGAAAGGTATGAGGTTGAAGGGGGCTGAGTACGAGATGGCCAGTTCAGAATGGTCAACGTGGATGAACATCAGTCGCCATTCGACGAAATAATCAATGGAGTGAAATTCGATGGTGGCGAGAGTTCGCTCATCGAGAAAGACGATTGGATTCGGAGGATGATCGGCAAGTAAAATGCGGACGTTGAAGCGGAAGCCACTTGCCAAGTGGTCGCGACCTCCGAGGTCGCAGGAGGAGGGCAGCGAGGAGAGCGGAAGGACGCGGTACTCACAGAGAAGCTGGGCAGAGTCAGTGGAAGAGATGACAAGAAGCGAGTCACTGGCCGCGACAACGGACCAGGAAGAAGAGGAGAGGGACGCAACCGGGTGGATGCCGTGCATTCTCGAAGTGGAACGGGCGTGGGATTGAGATTTGAAGGACCAAGTATTAGAGGCGGAGTTGAGTGCGAGAGATCAGAAGAAAGAAAAAGAGGCGAGGCGCTGCATTCTAGTATGCGGTTAATTATGCATAGCCGACATTTTCGGTCTAATTATGATTAAATTAGGTGTAAAGTGACGAGAAGTGCATACATAACTGCCATCATTAGACGTAGTCGCGCGGAAAAGCCGAAAATGGCATGGTCATTCCATCCGTAGTCGGCTTCGCGACTCATTTTCTCTTCTTTGTCACGACTTTTTGAAGCTCTCACACTTATTCTTCATTTTTTTTATATTGAAACGTTAAGGTCAATTTAAATATATTAAAATACAATAGAGATCTCTTTTAGAATGCCCGCAGCTACACACAGCGCAGGAAGTTCGCATTGCCCGCACTCGGAAAACGCACTTTTAAGTGACCAATTTACTATCGCTCTTCAAAGTTCGTTTTCCTATTACTTGGCTGAGTTCGCAATGCATGCACTGATAAGTGCGGCGGGCGATTTTCACGTAACCGCTTTGCCTGCCGACCCGACATTCTGTTTGCGTGCTCTCTCCTCTCTATCTCCCTCTCTCTCTCTCTCTCTCTCTCTCTCTCTCTCTGTGTGTGCTATCAGGAATCTCAAACACGACACACAAACTAGCCAGTTAATCGTCTTTTGCAGCTATTATTGTCGTTTTCGCTATAAAGCAGTTTAAACTGTTTGTAAAACGTGAGAACAAAAGCTGCAAAAGTTGAAAAACTGGCTAACCTGGTATGTGGAGTCGCGTTGGTGCCGTCGTCGTTGTACCTGGAATTAGAACTGGGAATTTTGCTGCCGCCCGGACCCGAACCACCACCTCGCGCACCACGCACCCAAGCCACAACCACCCCACAAACACGTCACCGATCCTTCTTCGCGCAGGAAGAGCGGCGCCTCAAACAAAGCGAAGTAGCGATCACATCCGGTCTGGCAAGTTATGCCACGTCGAGCAGCGACACATAGGGCTTCAAACCCACATGTGGTCGATGTTTTCCCAACATGTTTTGCGCGTTTTATTTTACATGAAAAGTACCCCGTTAGAGAGAGAGAGAGAGAGAGAGAGAGAGAGAGAGAGAGGAAAAGAGTGTTGTGTATGTAAATTCGGTCTCTTTGTAGTGTTCACATCAACAGCGAGACCTGGTACATGAAACTGTTATTAGAATGAGAGAGAGAGAGAGAGAGACAGAGACAGAGAGACAGAGAGAGAGAGAGAGAGTGAGAAAGAGAGGCACAGAGAGAGAGAGAGAGAGAGAGAGAGAGAGAAAGTGTGAGTGACTCTCATGCAAGTCTTGACGTACATGAATTCGAATATTCGACTATTCGAATAATCTAAAGTGTCAATAGAACGAACTTATGCCCGGCGAGTTCGGTTTCCGGCGGAAAGTTCGTTTCTGTCGTTTTTAAAGTACGTTTTATGCGAACTTAAAAACGAACTTTCCCGCCAGAGGGTTAAAGTATTATACTTTCTGCGCTGTGTGTACATACAATGATTATCTTAATACACGCCTACTCTTCAAGCAATTTCATGCGCGACGCCATTCTGGTATACAATAATGATAAAAGTTTAATGATTACAGTAATTTACTAGGAATAAATAATATTTCTGGTGTCTTTTTCGCCTTTCGCGCTCGATGCGGCGGTCGCTCCTTCCTTGGCGACTCGGCTGCAGCGGAAGAAGATTTATCAATAGAACATTGTTCATATTATTATATTATATTATGTGTAAAAGACGTTGCTAATATTATAATAATATAATCATATTAGCACATATAGTGTTTCATTGCATTGCATCAGGCAAACGTTTAATTGGCCATAAAATGGTAATACTATTAAGGTAGGTAAAACTATGTCGACTCAGAAGATAAATACTAGCAGGACATTCATATGCATATGAACCTCTGTATAAATAAGAAAATACTCTTATTGTAAATCTTAAACTAGACTACGATTGTGTTAAAATGGATGCCTAATCAGTTAAACAAATCTATGCGAATGCACCAGGTTCAAGTCAAAAATTCAACAAAATGTATTGCTTTCAATTGAATTCATAAAAACACATCGGCCGTGCTATTAATCTTGAGAAAACTGACGCCAGTTTGGCCAAACGTTCATGACTGTTTCATTTTGAGTTCAGTGAAATTTCAATGAAATATTTCTCAGAGTTCTTCTGGGGAACCCTTTGGATTTACCTTTTTATTATGATTTACCTTTTTATTATTATTTTCTCGCAAAACGAAGTGTTCCTTTCGTATGTCACCAGCGAGAGTGCGGGTGCTTATGTAGGCACTCACGGCGACACTCAAATACTACACACTCGGAGACTGGGCAATACCTCCAACACACTAAGCAAGCACCACCACCGCAACACAACTCTGGAGCAGAGTTGTTGAGCGGGATAGTGGACCTCTCACGTCCGGTCACATCTGATAAATGGGCGCTACTGTGCTGGAGCATCTGCTGCATTTGCGAGACGATGCTGAGTTGGAAGTAAGACTTTCGAAAGAATAAAGTAAATTTATTCAACATGGAAAGAGCAACATCAACCAAGGAAAGAAATGTAACGAAACTAGAAATAACAGTTGCTCTAAGAAGTCTCTATACAGATGTCATCGGATGGCCCGATGGCCCACCCACCGATTGGAATGAATACCCTAACTTACATAACAAACAAACTATAAGTAATTGAATACACTCTAGTTCTGTTGTTACTGTCTATTTCTGTATTACTAATAAACTTTTAAGATTCTAATAAAGCAAATAACCTTCCTCTTCTCAATTCACAATCACTATTCAAGCTTATGGAACGTGAAGAGAGAGAAGAAACCGTAACGAATGACTAATCAATACTGTAAAAAGTCTACAGTAACATCAGTGATTCAAGAAAAGAGTCACTGAATAAAAAAACAAGTTTCTGTCGTTTTAACAACTCAATGCTTAATTTTTAAAGATAAATGCAAGAATAAAAATGTAAAAGAAACCCCCCGACTCTGGAACTGCTTCTGGGACTATGGCGGCCCGTAGTGCGTGTTGCGGTCGCGTCGCGTGCGGAAGGTAGCGAGTATCTCGACCTCTTTCTTGCACACTTCGCTCGCCTTGGAAACAAGTTTATTTACTATCGTTTAACGCTCAT
This sequence comes from Allodiplogaster sudhausi, assembly GCA_945643635.1. NCBI lineage: Eukaryota > Metazoa > Nematoda > Chromadorea > Rhabditida > Diplogasteridae > Allodiplogaster > Allodiplogaster sudhausi. The sequence goes on from CALZFC010000354.1 coordinate 2,130,310, forward strand.
ACTTTCAAACAAATCCTTAAATAAAAACGAAAAACTCGGTAAACAAAACAACTTTAAAAAACTTGCATGAGCCGGATATTCGGCAGAATGCTAAAAAAAATACGTCTTCAAACCTTCAATCCGGCAAAAAACCTGCTTACTTCTACGAGTCGAAGAAGTGCAGCAGGACGATCTTGTCCTGCACGTCCGTTCCGTAGTCACGGACGACAGAACAACCGACGACTTGAAGAACCCTCTTTATTAATAGTGTTTGTAACAACTGAGTAATTGTAGGCATCTTTGCATATTCAATCACATCTAAAAGGCTTTGATGCTGACTTTCGATAACAAACCTTGCGTGCTTCGCCATCCTGATCACACTTGCAGAGACCATACCATTCCCCTAGGACCTTCTTGTCGAAGACCTTCATGAGCGGAATGGAGTGCTCCTTGCAGAGCGCCTAAACCAGCAGGCGCATCCTTTACAGCAGACGCAGCCGAGGCGGCCGCTGAAGGCGCCGGCTTGATATCATCTCTGCAGGAATACCTCTCTCCAACATTACATTCAAATAAACATAAATTGGTTCTCTTTATTCAACGGAGTTTGGGTCTAGAACACGCACTGAAATAGCAAAATTTATAAAATTAGCACGCACAAATAAAGAATTATACTTAAAAGCGACAAGTTGTCGAAGCTAAAGAAGTTGAGTTGCCTTCAAAAAATTTTACTAGGCCGAGCTTGTTTCAAATTCCACTTGTTCTTGGTTGAGAGTTGTGTCACATTTAAAAATGCGGACATAGTGTGCAAAACTGAGAGGGCAAAAGTGAGTAGAAATTTTTTAGAATGTTTTCTTCTCTCACTTTTACTCACTCTCTCGTGTCAGAGATATAAACTTTAGCGACCTTTCATGGTCATAGCAGTTTGAAACATACGCCACGATACGCATTGGATAAGGGTAAATGTGACTGAACTCAGCCTTTTTCCATAGTAAACCGGTGCATAACCTGCATGATCTTTTTATTTATGATCGTTCATATTTCACTCAGCTCTGATTTCAGTTTTCTTCCTAGATTAATAGCACGGCGGGTGACATTTTTTTCGCCTGCGGTCAATAATTAAAATTGTCAGAAAAATAACCATGGATCGCTTTTGGTGCGCTTTCCAATTACACATAAACTGACAAAAGATAAAATAAAATTGAAAAATATTAAGGTTATACAATAACAAAACTGACCCCTAATTTTTGTTGAATGAGCGCATCGATACTATATATTCCTCCATTATGTTTTGTTTACCAAAATCAGACTTTCCAGGGTTCAGGCTTCCATTAACCCTTTTTTTTACATTTAGAATATACTGCGACTCTTTCTCGTTGTTGTCTATTTTACGTAATTTAATTTCCAAAATCGCTTCAAAACAGCAGTGATCCATGAGGTAGTTCGGAAAGCGCAGTGCCAGTACATAGGAGAAGTGTTCGTGTCAAGGAGCCAACTGAACATGTTCTGACGGAGATGGAAGCTAGCAGAACATTGACTCCTTCTCCCTATCTCTTTCACTTTTTATTTCTATTTCTCTCTTCGTCTATGCTTCACTTTTGCTCATGTGTTTCACTTCCTCCTCAATATCCTTCTTAGTGAAAAGAAATCTTTATTCACGAGATGAGACAATAAATTATTCATTTGCTTATTTAAAATGCTAAACTTGTTGGGTTAGGCAAGCATGTTTTAGCATTTCACGATGACGCCTGAGAAAGTTCGGATCGCTTGGCTGCAGTGCAATCTCGTCGCTTGCGGCGCTTGCAGCAGCAAGGGCAGCAACTGCAGAATTTCAGAGTAAAAAATGATCCTTTGAAAATGCCAAGAGACAGACTAAATCTTACCCGCAACCGCAGCATCCACATCCACATCCGCAGCAGGGACAGCAGCAGCAGTTGTTGCAGCAGTTATTGCAGCAGCAGTTGTGGCAGCAGCAACACTTTTTGCAGCAACAACAACAGCACTTCTTGCAGCAGCAACAATGGTTGCAGCACTGAATTCAAATTCTTATGGTTAGATTACTCAAGTTTTGACCCATTTCAGAGATATTCAAAGGATTCCGACGTTATTGCAGCAATTGTTGCAGCAGTTATTGCAGCAACCGCCACAGCAACCACAGCATCGCTTGTCTCTTCCGGCCACCGAAGTCAAGTTAGAAGACGGCTTTGTGGTGAAGGAGTTGAAGCGAGCAACAGCAGCTGAAGGAACTGGCGGAGTCTGTGGAGAGGGTGTTGGTGTCGGAGATGGAAGAGACTTCTGGGGGACTGTCGCTGCCAAAGAAAGTCCAGCCAGGAAGGTCACGAGAAGAATAGTGGAAGTGATGGATTTCACTGCTGTTGAGTGAAGGCGAGCCGGATGATGAACAGTCCCGGTCAATGAAGCTTTTATATTATCCTAAGATCTCTCGGACAAGAGCAGAAGAGAGAACATTAAGTGTCAAGCGAAAGAACAAACAGATCGAATGGCCAGCACTGTCGGGCGTGTTGACTTCTGAACAAATTTTGTTGTTGATACAAACTTGCACACTATGTCCCAACTAAAATTTGATAACAACGAGCTCGAAATATATATCAAATGAGTAAGAATTGTTAATTTCCACTTAGGATATTAGAAGAAGAATGTATGTACATATTTATGAAAATGGTTTCTCATTTTGAGGTCATGGCACGAGGATATCCGTGTGATGTACGCTTGAGATATTGTTTGCTCATGCTATTCACTCTCACCTCCAGGAAGTTCCCCTGATGATATCGCGAGGGTTCAATCTCTGGGGATAATATAAAAGTGCTTAGTCCATCGGGTAATTCGTCACCCAGCCTTGCTTCACTCTAGCGATGAAATCCGTCATTTACACTGTTCTTCTCGTTACCTTCCACTTCCGGTCTTTTTTCCTTGGCAGCGACACAAGTCCCCCCGAAGTCTCCTCCATCTCCGACACCAACACCCTCTCCACAGACTCCGCCAGTTCCTTCAGCTGCTGTTGCTCTCTTCAACTCCTTCACCACAAAGTCTTCTAACTTGACTTCGGTGGCCGGAAGAGACAAGCGATGCTTTGGTTGATGTGGCGGTTGCTGCAATAACTGCTGCAACAATTGCTGCAATAACGTCGGAATCCTTTGAATATCTCTGAAATGGGTCAAAACTTGAGTAATCTAACCATAAGAATTTGAATTCAGTGCTGCAACCACTGTTGCTGCTGCAAGAAGTGCTGTTGTTGTTGCTGCAAAAAGTGTTGCTGCTGCCACAACTGCTGCTGTGGCAATCGCAACTGCAATAACTGCTGCAACAGCTGCTGCTGCTGTCCCTGCTGCGGATGTGGATGTGGATGCTGCGGTTGCGGGTAAGTTTTGGTTTGTCTCTTGTCATTTTCATGGGATGATTTTTACACTGAAATTCTGCAGTTGCTACCCTTGCTGCTGCAAGCGACGCAAGCGACGAGATTGCACAGCGGCCAAGCGATCCGAAATTCCTCAGCCGTCCTCGTGAAATGCTAAAACAAATTATTGCCTAAGTTAAAAAAGTTTATCAATATTATTAATTTATTGACCCATCTCCTGAATAAACTTTTTTCAACAATGAAGTTATGATTAAGAAACAAAAAGAATCATGAATCATGATAAAAAGGCAAGGTGAGTATGAAGGGCAGTATAGAAAAAAACCAACTCGGAGACGTTAAAGAAAACAGTAATGCAATAAAAATGCGGTTTAAACTAAAGATGTCACAAATTCACAGCATACGAGAGCATTTTAAAGAGAGTGCCTTCAAGAGAACCAGCTAAATTTAAAGTGCACTATCTACTTGGATTACCCATAATATGATTTCCACGTTCATCCTGACTTTTATATCGCCGAATACGATTACAACTTATTCCATACAGCAGCTTTACTAGTTTATCAACCTTTCGATATGACCTGTCACTGCGATTACTTAGAAAAAATGAACGTTTTCATATCGTTATGCAAGACATTCGAATGCCTTTAACTTTTCTAAATTATAACCAACACAATAATAGTTTATAAACGTCTGGGTATATAATATGATTTCCACGTTCATCATGACTTCTATATTGCCGAATACGATTACAACATATTCTATCTAGCATCTAGACCAGATGAAGGATCTACTAGTTTATGAACCTTTCGATATGAGCTGTCAATGCTATAATTTAGACAAAAGAACCTTTTCATATCGTTATGCAGGACATTCGAATGCCTTGAACTTTTTTAAATTTAACCAACACAAGAATAGTTTATAAACGTATGAGTATATAATATGATTTCCACGTTCATCTTGACCTCAATATTGCGGAATACGATTACAACTTATTTTATATAGCAGCTAGACCGGATGAAGGATCTACCTTTCGATATGAGCTGTCAATGCTATAATTTAGACAAAAGAACCTTTTCATATCGTTATGCAGGACATTCGAATGCCTTGAACTTTTTTTAATTTAACCAACACAAGAATAGTTTATAAACGTATGAGTATATAATATGATTTCCACGTTCATCTTGACGTCAATATTGCGGAATACGATTACAACTTATTTTATATAGCAGCTAGACCGGATGAAGGATCTACTAGTTTATGAACCTTTCGATATGAGCTGTCAATGCTATAATTTAGACAAAAGAACCTTTTCATATCGTTATGCAGGACATTCGAATGCCTTGAACTTTTTTTAATTTTAACCAACACAAGAATAGTTTATAAACGTATGAGTATATAATATGATTTCCACGTTCATCTTGACCTCAATATTGCGGAATACGATTACAACTTATTTTATATAGCAGCTAGACCGGATGAAGGATTTACTAGTTTATGAACCTTTCGATATGAGCTGTCAATGCTATAATTTAGACAAGAGAACCTTTTCATATCGTTATGCAGGACATTCGAATGCTTGAACTTTTTTTTAATTTTAACCAACACAAGAATAGTTTATAAACGTATGAGTATATAATATGATTTCCACGTTCATCTTGACCTCAATATTGCGGAATACGATTACAACTTATTTTATATAGCAGCTAGACCGGATGAAGGATTTACTAGTTTATGAACCTTTCGATATGAGCTGTCAATGCGATGACTAAGAAAAAGAAACCTTTTCATATCGTTATGCAGGACATTCGAATGCCTTGAACTTTTTTAAATTTAACCAACACAAGAATAGTTTATAAACGTATGAGTATATAATATGATTTCCACGTTCATCTTGACCTCAATATTGCGGAATACGATTACAACTTATTTTATATAGCAGCTAGACCGGATGAAGGATCTACTAGTTTATGAACCTTTCGATATGAGCTGTCAATGCTATAATTTAGACAAAAGAACCTTTTCATATCGTTATGCAGGACATTCGAATGCCTTGAACTTTTTTTTAATTTTAACCAACACAAGAATAGTTTATAAACGTATGAGTATATAATATGATTTCCACGTTCATCTTGACCTCAATATTGCGGAATACGATTACAACTTATTTTATATAGCAGCTAGACCGGATGAAGGATCTACTAGTTTATGAACCTTTCGATATGAGCTGTCAATGCTATAATTTAGACAAAAGAACCTTTTCATATCGTTATGCAGGACATTCGAATGTCTTGAACTTTTTTTAATTTACCCAACACAAGAATAGTTTATAAACGTATGAGTATATAATATGATTTCCACGTTCATCTTGACGTCAATATTGCGGAATACGATTACAACTTATTTTATATAGCAGCTAGACCGGATGAAGGATCTACTAGTTTATGAACCTTTCGATATGAGCTGTCAATGCTATAATTTAGACAAAAGAACCTTTTCATATCGTTATGCAGGACATTCGAAGGCCTTGAACTTTTTTTAATTTTAACCAACACAAGAATAGTTTATAAACGTATGAGTATATAATATGATTTCCACGTTCATCTTGACCTCAATATTGCGGAATACGATTACAACTTATTTTATATAGCAGCTAGACCGGATGAAGGATTTACTAGTTTATGAACCTTTCGATATGAGCTGTCAATGCTATAATTTAGACAAGAGAACCTTTTCATATCGTTATGCAGGACATTCGAATGCCTTGAACTTTTTTTTAATTTTAACCAACACAAGAATAGTTTATAAACGTATGAGTATATAATATGATTTCCACGTTCATCTTGACCTCAATATTGCGGAATACGATTACAACTTATTTTATATAGCAGCTAGACCGGATGAAGGATCTACTAGTTTATGAACCTTTCGATATGAGCTGTCAATGCTATAATTTAGACAAAAGAACCTTTTCATATCGTTATGCAGGACATTCGAATGTCTTGAACTTTTTTTAATTTAACCAACACAAGAATAGTTTATAAACGTATGAGTATATAATATGATTTCCACGTTCATCTTGACGTCAATATTGCGGAATACGATTACAACTTATTTTATATAGCAGCTAGACCGGATGAAGGATCTACTAGTTTATGAACCTTTAGATATGAGCTGTCAATGCTATAATTTAGACAAAAGAACCTTTTCATATCGTTATGCAGGACATTCGAAGGCCTTGAACTTTTTTTAATTTTAACCAACACAAGAATAGTTTATAAACGTATGAGTATATAATATGATTTCCACGTTCATCTTGACCTCAATATTGCGGAATACGATTACAACTTATTTTATATAGCAGCTAGACCGGATGAAGGATTTACTAGTTTATGAACCTTTCGATATGAGCTGTCAATGCTATAATTTAGACAAGAGAACCTTTTCATATCGTTATGCAGGACATTCGAATGCCTTGAACTTTTTTTAATTTTAACCAACACAAGAATAGTTTATAAACGTATGAGTATATAATATGATTTCCACGTTCATCTTGACCTCAATATTGCGGAATACGATTACAACTTATTTTATATAGCAGCTAGACCGGATGAAGGATTTACTAGTTTATGAACCTTTCGATATGAGCTGTCAATGCGATGACTAAGAAAAAGAAACCTTTTCATATCGTTATGCAGGACATTCGAATGCCTTGAACTTTTTTTAATTTAACCAACACAAGAATAGTTTATAAACGTATGAGTATATAATATGATTTCCACGTTCATCTTGACCTCAATATTGCGGAATACGATTACAACTTATTTTATATAGCAGCTAGACCGGATGAACGATCTACTAGTTTATGAACCTTTCGATATGAGCTGTCAATGCTATAATTTAGACAAAAGAACCTTTTCATATCGTTATGCAGGACATTCGAATGCCTTGAACTTTTTTTTAATTTTAACCAACACAAGAATAGTTTATAAACGTATGAGTATATAATATGATTTCCACGTTCATCTTGACCTCAATATTGCGGAATACGATTACAACTTATTTTATATAGCAGCTAGACCGGATGAAGGATCTACTAGTTTATGAACCTTTCGATATGAGCTGTCAATGCTATAATTTAGACAAAAGAACCTTTTCATATCGTTATGCAGGACATTTGAATGCCTTGAACTTTTTTTAATTTAACCAACACAAGAATAGTTTATAAACGTATGAGTATATAATATGATTTCCACGTTCATCTTGACGTCAATATTGCGGAATACGATTACAACTTATTTTATATAGCAGCTAGACCGGATGAAGGATCTACTAGTTTATGAACCTTTCGATATGAGCTGTCAATGCTATAATTTAGACAAAAGAACCTTTTCATATCGTTATGCAGGACATTCGAAGGCCTTGAACTTTTTTAAATTTTAACCATCACAAGAATAGTTTATAAACGTATGAGTATATAATATGATTTCCACGTTCATCTTGACCTCAATATTGCGGAATACGATTACAACTTATTTTATATAGCAGCTAGACCGGATGAAGGATTTGCTAGTTTATGAACCTTTCGATATGAGCTGTCAATGCTATAATTTAGACAAGAGAACCTTTTCATATCGTTATGCAGGACATTCGAATGCCTTGAACTTTTTTTTAATTTTAACCAACACAAGAATAGTTTATAAACGTATGAGTATATAATATGATTTCCACGTTCATCTTGACCTCAATATTGCGGAATACGATTACAACTTATTTTATATAGCAGCTAGACCGGATGAAGGATCTACTAGTTTATGAACCTTTCGATATGAGCTGTCAATGCTATAATTTAGACAAAAGAACCTTTTCATATCGTTATGCAGGACATTCGAATGTCTTGAACTTTTTTTAATTTAACCAACACAAGAATAGTTTATAAACGTATGAGTATATAATATGATTTCCACGTTCATCTTGACGTCAATATTGCGGAATACGATTACAACTTATTTTATATAGCAGCTAGACTGGATGAAGGATCTACTAGTTTATGAACCTTTCGATATGAGCTGTCAATGCTATAATTTAGACAAAAGAACCTTTTCATATCGTTATGCAGGACATTCGAAGGCCTTGAACTTTTTTTAATTTTAACCAACACAAGAATAGTTTATAAACGTATGAGTATATAATATGATTTCCACGTTCATCTTGACCTCAATATTGCGGAATACGATTACAACTTATTTTATATAGCAGCTAGACCGGATGAAGGATTTGCTAGTTTATGAACCTTTCGATATGAGCTGTCAATGCTATAATTTAGACAAGAGAACCTTTTCATATCGTTATGCAGGACATTCGAATGCCTTGAACTTTTTTTTAATTTTAACCAACACAAGAATAGTTTATAAACGTATGAGTATATAATATGATTTCCACGTTCATCTTGACCTCAATATTGCGGAATACGATTACAACTTATTTTATATAGCAGCTAGACCGGATGAAGGATCTACTAGTTTATGAACCTTTCGATATGAGCTGTCAATGCGATGACTAAGAAAAAGAAACCTTTTCATATCGTTATGCAGGACATTCGAATGCCTTGAACTTTTTTTAATTTAACCAACACAAGAATAGTTTATAAACGTATGAGTATATAATATGATTTCCACGTTCATCTTGACCTCAATATTGCGGAATACGATTACAACTTATTTTATATAGTAGCTAGACCGGATGAAGGATCTACTAGTTTATGAACCTTTCGATATGAGCTGTCAATGCTATAATTTAGACAAAAGAACCTTTTCATATCGTTATGCAGGACATTCGAATGCCTTGAACTTTTTTTTAATTTTAACCAACACAAGAATAGTTTATAAACGTATGAGTATATAATATGATTTCCACGTTCATCTTGACCTCAATATTGCGGAATACGATTACAACTTATTTTATATAGCAGCTAGACCGGATGAAGGATCTACTAGTTTATGAACCTTTCGATATGAGCTGTCAATGCTATAATTTAGACAAAAGAACCATTTCATATCGTTATGCAGGACATTTGAATGCCTTGAACTTTTTTTAATTTTAACCAACACAAGAATAGTTTATAAACGTATGAGTATATAATATGATTTCCACGTTCATCTTGACCTCAATATTGCGGAATACGATTACAACTTATTTTATATAGCAGCTAGACCGGATGAAGGATCTACTAGTTTATGAACCTTTCGATATGAGCTGTCAATGCTATAATTTAGACAAAAGAACCTTTTCATATCGTTATGCAGGACATTCGAAGGCCTTGAACTTTTTTTAATTTTAACCAACACAAGAATAGTTTATAAACGTATGAGTATATAATATGATTTCCACGTTCATCTTGACCTCAATATTGCGGAATACGATTACAACTTATTTTATATAGCAGCTAGACCGGATGAAGGATCTACTAGTTTATGAACCTTTCGATATGAGCTGTCAATGCTATAATTTAGACAAAAGAACCTTTTCATATCGTTATGCAGGACATTCGAATGCCTTGAACTTTTTTTAATTTTAACCAACACAAGAATAGTTTATAAACGTATGAGTATATAATATGATTTCCACGTTCATCTTGACCTCAATATTGCGGAATACGATTACAACTTATTTTATATAGCAGCTAGACCGGATGAAGGATTTACTAGTTTATGAACCTTTCGATATGAGCTGTCAATGCGATGACTAAGAAAAAGAAACCTTTTCATATCGTTATGTAGGACAATCGAATGTTTGCAACTTTGTCTAAATTAAATTTAACACAATAATAGTGTGTAAATGTATGGGTATCTTTCTAACTCGTCGTGTGAAAAAATTTCTCGCCTCCATTGTTATCAATGTATGCGCTTTCTGAAGTCTTAATAAAGGTAGTTTCTCCCATGTGAGAAGCGACCAAAAAGCGAGAGCTTTTACACTTTCACGGAAAGTTTTTATTCCTACATGCTTTTTTTGTAATCTTCGTCTGCGAGAACTCCTAGCTTTCACTCTTTAACAATTCTTAAATAACTTTGCACGGGACACCTTTGATTTATATGCGAGTGATTTAGAATCTTTCATCGCTTCAAGAATGACTTATATCCCGCAGATTCAAGTTCTCTGGAATCGATTCTACAATATCGAGTACAACTGCAGGTGAGATACGATTGTATTTGCAAGCAAATATCCAGTTTTATATTTAAATGAACATTCTGTTTAGCAAAATAGCTTCGGCTGGCGAGTGGTGGACAGCGAACCGTGGAGTTCGAAGCATCCCTCTCGGTGTCTACCTCGTCCTCTTCAGCATCTTCTCCGAAGTTGCATACGCCCTCTGCCTTCGCTCGTTCTGGCAGCAACGCCAACTCGCGTGCTTTAAAGTCTGCTTTCTTTTTATTGTCGCTATGTCAGCCGTAGAATTAGGCATAAAGTGACCATTTTCAGTTTATTTATTTAAGAATTATTGCTTAGTTGTGAGAAATTCAATACAATAAATACTTCTAAAAATGAATAAATGCAGATAATGCTGCTTCTTGGCTCGATAGACGTGTGCGCATTGGTAATCTTCGCCTTCTCGACCGGTTTGTTTATCTTGACCGGCGATGTCTTCTGCAGCCGACCTCTCTTCCATTTCTGCTGGGGCGCTGCTGCACTGGGTATTCTGTCTTTTATACTTTTTAACACTAGTTTTATGGCTAGTACGGTAATGGTGGCGAAGGTTTTCGTATTCAAGCCTTTTTTTAAATTCAGGAATTTGGTGCGGAGCTTGCATGACTTCTCTTCTGCTTGCCTTCAATCGATTGCTTCACTTTATTAGTATCGACGTGCGCATTCCGAACTTTCTTTCGGCGAGTCAACAAATTATTCATTATTTCTTATAAAGTTTATTGTAAATGTATTTATTTACATATATCTCCGAATATAAAAAAAAACTGAAAACTTTCCGTTCAGGAGGAGAACCAGTCCTTCCTCCTCGCTATTCCCATCGTTTATATGCTTCTCATGACAATTTTCACCCCGCCAGCTCCCTTCAATTCCACCTTCACGGCATGGGCATTCAACACTTTCATTGATCCTTCCCTCGACTTGCAAGTATGCATTTCTCTAAAGCTTTATTATTATTATTTGTCAACCGATTGTAACCTCATTATAATTATGTAATTTATGTGATAGTTCACGAGTATTCCACACGTTGTCAACAACATTGCCTTGGTCGTTGGAACGGCTCTGATCTACTCTGCAATGGGTATACTCTTCAGCATCAAACGGTTTCTATTCTAAACGTTTCATATTAATTGTGAAAATATTTCATTCTGTGATAACTCATTGTGATTGTGGCCAAAAACGAGAATATACTTCCTGGTTGCAGGAAAGTATACTCGTCGACATTGGTTGGAGTGATCCTCTAGCATCACTGATTCTAATGTGACATTCATCAACAGAATAAATAACAAAACAATGAAAGGATATGTAAAACACATTATGAACTAAAAAGGGCTGCAGACATTTCAGCAACTCACTGCCTTCGACTCGTTCAAGTGGTTCATCGCGTGCACAGAGATCGGTTAGATATACAATAGCATGTCTCTTTGCAGTGCAATGCGTCTGATTGTCTTTCCATAGAAAATAGGAAAAAAAAATCGGTTTCGTTGAGTTTCACAGCATATTTTACAGTTTAGTGATATGTACTTTCTTTCAAGTATAAATAGAGTTTTTTTAAATGGAAACGTGTTTGTAAAATTTTTCGATGATGTCATTTCTGTCGCTTTTTCAGATACTAATTCAGTCTGCATGCATTTGCTTCTTCAATATGGTCACCGCGCTCATTTACGTCTACATGCAGGTGACAAAGAATTCTTGTGCCAATGAATTCAAACATACCATTTCTTTTCAAAATTTTAATTTGGTTGCTCTGAAAAAATACAGTTTCTCCCGTACACCGAGGATCTCGTCCACGTCACGCTAATCACGCTTCCCATGACTCATGGTGAGCTGGAGCGGGAAACCATAGAGTGGATACTTGGAAAAACATGTGAGAAGTGAAGTATAGTATGAATTTGTGAATATTTCTCCCACTTTATGACTCAAAATCTATGAGCTTTTATCCGCGTGCGAGTAACTTTGTCTTCGTGTGAACAAATGTTGCTCAAACAAATTACGAATGATGTCAAGTTTTGTTTTTTATCTAACAAAACAATGTGGCATGAGAATAAGGAGTGTGGACCAAGGAACTTATTGAAATTCTGAGAGAGAGAGAGAGAGAGAATGTTGCCAGGATACTAAATGAAGGCATGCTTAAAAAGCTACGAATGCTTGGGATTCGAAAAGCGCCGAATACGCCAATTTCAAGAACCTTTCGTTTTTATCTGTTCTTCTTTTAGCCACTCCAGCGATCATCTATTTTCTACTAAATGAACGATTTCGCCAAGGAATCCTGAGAATCTTGAAGGTTTTACAATGATATATACATATAAAGAAAATCTTGAATTGAACTATTGTTAGAAGCAAAGAAAAAGATCACAACTCAATGAGACGTTTGTAGACCCAGCATGGAAATCGAAACGTGTCAACAATTGTGGCACTTGAGGCATCGCGAACTGGCAGTATTCAGCGTTGAACGTTTCTGTTTTCTAAATTGTTAGCTTTCAGCGGTAAATAAATAAATAAATTGTATCATACTGCTTACGTGACTTCCTGTTAGAAGCGGCGAATTTCAAATGTAAAATTAAGAATTAGCCTGTCAGCTTAGATTGTGGAAGATGGGCTGAAGAATCCTAGTGCAAAATATGACAGTTCGAAGACGGAAATTTTGTGAAGAGATGTAGTGCGACAAATGTCATGAAAAATAAATGTAAACAAAAAGTTAATGAAAGACTTGCATAATTTACGAGTTAAAAGTTATGACAGAAAGTCTGCCTAGTTTACTACTCAGACATCATGTCAATAAAAGCAAATCAGTATAATCTATGCTGTTCATTGATGGACGTGGCGGCTTCCAGAAGCCGGTCCTACCGCGGCCAGTGAGACATGTTCCGGACAATTCTCGAGATTTATTATACAGCCTTCAGCACCTCATTTTGTAGGCAAAGAGTAAGTCCGATCCAGGTAAACATAAGACACGGATGACAAATGATCTGCAAAAATTAGTTTTTTTTTTGGTTCCTAAAAGTTTACTGTTCCGTATAGAAAGAGAATTATGGCAGTCTGTTCCTCAAAGTCAGTGAGTGTAAAAAGATGTCTAACCAGCTAGAGACGCTATGCAAAAGATGAGCAGTGAGTGGCTCTACACAGGCTCACACTGGTTCATAAAAAGGGGTTTCAAAAAATGATTTGACAGTGTAACGGAAGCATTGGGATATAGCGAGTGACCACACCACGCCTGAAATTCGGCAAAGAAAGTTAGGCAAAACGGAGAAGCAAGAAGGGAGTAGAAATGTACTGAAACAACACCCGGGATGCGTAAAAACCGCGTGCGTCGGCGGCACCCTACAGGTTAAACGATTATTGATTGTTCGAGTGAATTATGGAACGTTTAATTATATTATTGATTGAAAGGATGTAGTGCTATCGATAACTTTTTAACCGTATACATACATGTATTTTTTATATAGTAAGGAAATAATACGCTAACCTCTTTCAGTTCCCCGCCGGGTACGGCACAATGCTGGTGGAGCTCTTCTAGGGCCAATGGTACTCAGAAAAACCAGGGCAAGAACACCACGGCGACATGCTCCTTCTTCACCAATGGCGGTAATCGAGAAGGTCAGCATAATAAGTATGTACATACATCGTGGAATTCCTTTAGCTGTTTGCTGGGAGAGGGTTGCTACTTGTAAGTCATCGATCGATTTAATTTTCGTGTCAGGTTGCACGTCATGCAAGGAGCCCACGACATAAAAAACATGCCCAGACGGAAAGACGCTGCAACTTAACGCTGCTCAAGCGCTCCACTCATCCTGACACCGGCTGCGGCTTCTACAAATGCGACCGCGGCGGGCAGCTTCATGTCAATATTATTATCAATATTAAAATTAATTGATGATATATGTTTTTGAAGATTAACATATAAGTATATATATTATTTTTTTGAAGGCATTTGCATTCAGCGAATGGCATGACGTCGGCTACGTTAACTGCCTTCACAACATGTACTGGCGTCTAAACTACCAACGCGGCACGGACGGTTCGTTCAGTTTCATTCTTAGTGTATTTTTAGAGTACTTTTTAGTGTTTAATTTTCTTCCTAATAAAGTGAAAAAGGAATGTTGTTTTATTTGAGACACCCTCCAGCTCACGTGTTCGGTGCCTGAATGCATTACCATGGCCTCTATTCTGGCGGGGTCTGACGTCGCGGGCTGCACCGATGACTGCGTCCGGCTGACCGACTCGGCCCGGTCGTGCCCGCTGATTCCGGTGGAGAGGTGCATCGGCTCGCACGTTTGCCACTGGACGCATCTGGTCCCGGGATGCGCCATCACCGCACCCTACAGGTTAGACGATTATTCATCGATAGAGTGAATTATTGGTTGCTCCAATGGATTCGTACCGATGCGATTTGTTTTTAACCGTCTACACACATGTATCTGTTTATATATGTATGGCCAGAAAATAAGAGGCTCATTCAGTTCGGCGTACCCCTCGATGAGTATCCGTTCTCACTCTACGGCAACATTCTCGTGTGCAAGAAGGCTACTTCTCATACTATTGAGTTTATCCAAAATTTGCTCCTACAGCTGTATTTTACAGCAATATTCGCCTTTGTTTGTGAGAAAAAATAATCCATGAGAAAAGCGAAAAGAGAGCTCATCAGGGCCAATGGTACGCGGAAGACGGCTCGAACCAGGGCGCGAACACCACGGCGACATGCGCCTTCTTCACCGACGGCGGTGCTCGAAAAGGTCAGAATGATGTGTAGATCGTGGAATCTCTTGAGCTGTTTGCCGATTGTGAAAGAGGTTTTCTACTCGTATGTTATTGATTGATTTAATTTTTGTTCCAGATCTTGCAAGGCGCCCACGACATCGAAAGCATGCCCGGGCGGGAAGCGCTGCAACACGTCGCTGCTCACTCGCGCCACGCACCCGGACACCGGCTGCAGCATCTACAGATGCAACCGCGGGGCGCAGCTTGATGTCAATATTATTATCAATATTTAAAAAAATCAATCTATGATGATATATGTACATATGTTTTTTTTATGATTTACATACAAGTATATATTTTTTAAGGCATTTGCATTCGACGAATGGCATGACATCGAGTATGTCGACTGCTTTCACAACTGGTTATGGCGTCTGAACAGCATACGCAGCACGGACGGTTCGCTATTTTTAGTCTTGTTTTTTTAAAGTTACTTCTTTTGTTTCATTTTCTTCCTTATACAAAAAAAAACGAGAAAAAGGAATGCTATTTGATTTCAGACAGCCTCCAGCTCAATTGCTCAGTGCCTGCGTGCGTTCCCATGAGATGACGTGTGGCTTGATGAAAAATGAATTTTGAAATTATCTGACTCTTCCTCGACTTTTAAATCAATAAATACTCGGTATCGGTTTTCTTTTGTGCGACACGAAATAAAGCATTCGCTTTTGAACATAATCTTATTAGCAAAGAAAATAAAGGATAACTATAGAGAAAGAGAAATTCTTGTTGTTAGACACGGATGTTATAGAAAGAAAGAATTAAAGAAGTATGAATTAAAAGGAATAAAAGAAAAGTTCTAATTTTATAGCATCGTCTGAAAACAGAATGTCTTTTATTAGATGCCATTGCTGAATGGTCAAGATTCCGTCGGCTGTTCCCAAGTCCGCAAGCTTGAGGAATTCTTGAATAGCTTGATTGACCGCGGCTGTCTGATCCCTTACTCCCAATGCGAGGCACCCTTGATATAGACGCAGCGGCCATGGTGGAAAGCTACAGCTGAAGGCGCCGTGGGAGCAGCTGGGAAATACTAAATAAAATTAAGATACTTATTTGGGTAGGCAGGGTGATTGGGCATCAGTCACAATGGCAGTACAGCTTATACCAGAAATATCGGTAAGGCACTCGGTTACACTATAATTAAATATATAAAACTTATGACAGCATGCAAATAAAGGAAAATGTGCATAATCTATCCTATTATTTGTTGAACTCGATTGGCCACGTCCGGCCTGTCCAGCTGCAGCCGGTGAGAAGTGACCTGAACAATTCTTGAGAATTATCGTTCAGCCTTCAGAGCCAGGTATTGTCGGCGAAGAGTGAAGCCGTCCTAGAAAATATAAGGATGGATATTGCATGATGCGCGATAAGACTCGAATGACATATTTATCGGTCTTTACTTTTTCAGCTTACATTCTACTTTAACGAAAATAGAAATAATTGTGACAGTCTCTTACTGAATCTCAGTAAGTGGAAAAAGATGATTGACAATCAGAAGGCGTAATACGAAAGATGCGCGGTGGCTCTGCACGCGGTCACGCTTATTCGCCAATGGGATGGGAAATAGTGACCACGCCAAAGAAACGGACTTCGGCAAAGAAAGTTCGGCAAAATGGAAAAGCAAGAAAGACGTAGAAATGTACTGAAAGAAGTAAGAGAAATGCAAGAGAAGAAGACATACATACTATGAACTCTCGGCGAAGTAAAAAGGTTCAGTACCCGAAGTATAGTGTGACCGGGTTGACGGGATATCATATCATGGGACAAGGCAGAAATACGGTGAGTAGAAGAGAAACGAAATGAAGGTAGCGCAGAAATTTGTATCAACTCTGTGTTTAATTCATTGGATGTGAGGTTCAGCGGACAAATTTCAATGTAAAAGTAATAACTAAATCTAAATTGATGAGTTCAACATCGAGCAAGTGCGATTCGTTGCAAACCCTGTTGGAAGGCAAAGCATAGAAAAAGCGTGCACCCATATGTAACTGTGTCCAGTGTAGAGGCACTATAAAGAGGCACAGGAGTAAAAACAATTCTCCCCATCCTCCAACAGTTTCTCCCAACAGTACTTTATTCTTGACTTGTCTAACATTTATTAGAAGGCTCGATAATGGTCATTTCTCCTGATCATCTATTGCCATTCATTAGGTCAACTTATTTTGAAAATAACATTAAAACTTATGTTACCGAGCTCGTGTGCGCATAATAATTGTTGAATTTAAAGATATTTAGTCTTCGAGGATGCATCTTCTGATGCTGGCTGCGCTTCTCTCTTTTTCTGTCGTCCCCACATCGGCCGCTATTCTGGTTGCGTCCGACATCACGGGCTGCACGGACGACTGCGTCCGGCTGACCGACTCGGCCATGCGTGCCCGCCGGTTCCGGTGCAAAGATGCGTCGGCTCGTTCATTCGCCACTGGAGTCATCATGTTCCGGGATGCGCCATCACCGCTTGCATCAGCGGCACCCTAGTGGTTAGCCGATTATTGATTGATCTAGGAGTGAATTATTGATCGATCAATTAAATTATTAATCGAACAGATGGATTGGTATCGATGAGATTTTGACCGTAAACATGCCTATATTCTATACCAATGTATGTACTACATACATATGTATATCGCGAGGAAATAAGAGGCTACTTCAGTACGGCGCGCCCATCGCTCAGTCTCCATTCTCACGCTACGGCTCCAGGCTGTTGTTCAAAAAGGTTACTTCTCTTACAAGTTAAGCAAAAATTTGAAAATTTCGAAAAATTGCTGCTACAATTGTATTTTACAGCGATATTCGCTCTAATTTGCAAATTGTAAGCAATGAATAACACACTCGAATAGAGCGATCCTCTAGGACGAATGGTATGAGGAAAACGGCTTGAGCATGGGCGCAAACACCACGGCGTCATGCTCCTTCTACACCACCGGCTGTGAACGAGAAGGTCAGAATGATATGAAGATCGTGGACATTTTTGAATTTTTGCTGTGAGGGGCGGCCACTTGTAATTAATGGATTAATTTCATTTTCGTGCCAGGTTGCACGTAATGCAAGGAGCCCAAGACATCAAAAGCATGCCCGGACGGAAAACGCTGCAACTTAACGCTGCTCAAGCGCGCCACGCACCCAGACACCGGCTGCGGCATCTACAAATGCGAACGCGGCGGACAGCTTCATGTCAATATTGATAATGATATATGTTTTTTTCAAAGATTTATATACAATGTATGTATTATTTGAAGGCATTTGCATTCGACGAATGGCACGACGTCGACTACGTCGACTGCCTCCACAACTGGTACTGGCGTCTGAACAGCCTACGCGTCATCAAGGACGGTTCGTTCAGTTTGATTTTTGGTGTACTTCTTTAATGTTTCATTTTCTTCTTATGGAAATAAAGAGAAAAAGAATGCTATATTCAGACACCCTCCAGCTCACGTGCCCGGTGCCTAAGTGCATTCCCATGAGATGACGTGTGGCTTGATGACAATGAAAAATGAACTTTGAAATTATATGATTCGTGCTCGACTTCTTAAAGGAAGTATCCGACGAAAGAATACCGCATCTAATAAAATTACGTTCCAAACTGTGCTAAACTACCAACTGGATGAGCCTTTTTTGAGCGCCCGCTACAAAATTTCAAATATGAAACGTATGTGTATCTAACCTCTCTCGACTTCTTTCATTGTCTCGCTTTTCTCTAACGTCTGTATCTCTCATCCCTTGGTGAAAATGGGGTGCTATGTGGGCAAGACGGTCAGAGACTGCCTCTTCTTCCCACCCGTTGGCACTCCTTGCTTGGATTTGAGCATACACCGAGTGCATCGACAGAGACGTTTTCTACCGTATTCCAAAGAACAAATGCAAATTTCTGGCTAAATACTGACTTTCGTAAAGCGGGATCACCTCTAATCGATCTTTTAGGCCAGACTTGGACATATAGGAATATAAAAGAAGAAGTTATTTTTTCGTCGGATACTTCCTTTAAGTGAATAAATATTTAGTACTGAATAAATCATTAACTTTTGAATATCATCGAGTTAAAGGAGGGCGATCACCGAAAAGTCATTGACGTTATACGAAACATCTTTGGTATTTTCGAATACTCTCGGGCATGCAGAAAAGAAAATGTACATGAAAAAGCACTAAAAACTTCCATATTCAAGAATACATGTACTTGAAAGTGCAAATTTTGAATGAATTTGTGATTGGTGTGTCTAGTACTCGTCGGCACAATCGACAGCTTTACGGCCACGGACCCATCGCGGGATGATTAAATTTACCAATATTTCAAGACCTTTTTGTTGTATGCTTTACCACCTGTCTTGTGTTTATTTTTTCGTATAAAGATGTAATTCACATTTGTGTCGTTGTTTTGACAGTTTCATGGGTGATTGGATGTTTGATCCGTCCCGCGAAAGGACGCTTGCCACAAGGGCAGCTGTTATAGCTGCTAAGGAGGAAGCAAAGAAAAGAAGCAGCATTTTTCGTGGAGATGCTATGCAATCTGAAGGCTGTAGCTGCGGTTGCTGTGATGTCAGCGAGAATGGGTACTGCTGCCTCCGACTAGCTGAGACAGCTCAGCTGAGAAAGGAAGGCCAGCGGCTGCGAGACGGAATGAAGAAGATGGGTTGGCTCGAGGATCTTTGCATCACTTCACAGAAGTGGTTCACTTCGCTTGTTCTCGACGAAAAGGTTAATTGTAGACGAGGAAAATATACTAAATATATATTCAAATGTCTTCTAACAGGCTGCTGATGCAGCAGCATCTGTCTATTCCGCTATCAAGGGAGGAGAGCAATACGAAGCCAATGCGTATAAGCTTTTTTTCTTTATATCTCACTGCAAAGGAAAACTATTCTGTCACTCAGCCATCTACGATACGGTGCCTATCGTCGCTTCATGGCAAAGACGCTCGGGCGAATCGGATCGGGAGTTCGCCTTGAGCTCCCTCGCTGTGTCACTCAGAAGATCCGCTCGACCTGACCTTCGCCTAGCTACAAGGACTTCGAATGCGGCTCTGGAATTGTTCCTAATGATTCTGATGATGAGTAAATGATAAACATATGCTGACCCACGCTTTGGCAAATAAATTGTATGATCATTTTCACCATATCGCCGAATATGAACACGCAAATATGACATTTGATGTTGGCAGATGGTACGGAACAATCACACCTGTGTTTGTTGCAAGAAGCTTCAGCGCCAGGATATGTCGTACGTTTTACAGAGAGCAAGGCTGATCAGCTTGAATGGATCATACGCATTTCAGGTATAGTACCCATTTTTCATAAATTTTCAGCATCCCTGTTATGCTAACAGACAAAATTTTTGAGCTAGCGAAGAGCAACAAGCAGCTTTTGTCAAGCAATTCTCTAAGCCTGGGATCCATTTCCTTTGTGCGGAACACTTTGCCAAGAATGATCTTGTTTGGGAGAATGGAAGGTGCTTCCGTTCTAAAACTGGATACCCGATAAGACAGGTTGCTTTATCTTCGCAATAAAACAAAAAAATTAAAATCAACGAAACATTATAAGAGGGCTATTCTCAACACTCCGCCTCCTCTTGATGCTCCGGCTGCGGAACCCAAAGTGGCCGCCTCTCCTCGCCCACTAGGTGTGGGTAGAAGGACCCGCAACAAAGAAGCATGGCGAGCTGCTCTCGAGAAGGCGTCCAGTCACTCGGCTTCTGCTCCCTCACGCCCTCACGTTGTCGCGCAACTCTGCTCACTGGAAGCATCACTTGTAAGGAAAGTACTTATTACTATTACAGTAAGGTATTTAATATAAACTAACAATCCATTTATTTATTATTTATCACTTTTTATTATTTTATTTTTTTATTTATATTTATTTTTATTTACTTATATTTATTTATATTTATATTTATTTTTTATTTTTATTTATTTTATTTTTTCAGATTAATTTGTTTTCATGGCATGATTAGTCATACATTTTTTAAGATGAAGAAACGACGCCCCTCTGATCCGGAGTGGCTTCCACCCGAAGAAGGAGAGAAGGAAAACGAAAATAGGGATGTCAAAATAGAAAATAAGACCGAGAAGGATAGATTGAGAGACGAAGCAAGGAGAACAATGGAAGAGAAGAAGAAGGAATCACCGTATTTTCTTTGCGAAAAGGAGCAGCTTGAGTTGCTTCTAAAAGACTGCCCCTTTTGTTCACAAGCTAGTTGCATAGTCAAATGCAGCTACATTGGTGCTGCACTCGCAGCGGAGGCAGTGTACCAAACGCCTGGCTGCAATTGGCGTAAGAGTTTTCGCAGCTCCAGAATGATGCCCACAGCAGATGGTGGCAGTGGAGGATTCCAACTCCCACTACTAAACCTAGACCTCGTATCCTCTGCTACTTCAACTGGAAACGGATTCAAGGGAAGTTGTATAAGGAAGAGCAATAGAAAGAAAGTTATTACTGTTCAACAATTCAGAAGCTTCAAGGACTCTTCAATGCTCTTGGCTGCGCGTTTGTCTCACAAGCGACCTTCTATCGTTTGAAAAGACGGTACGCCCATGTCGCAGTAAAGCAAGTATACAGTGCGCAAAACGATGAAGTCTATGCCATCGTCAAAGACAAGTTTCGAGAGGTTTGTTAGGCTTTCTATTCAAAAATACAAATTTAATAACAACGATGAATTAGGGATCTTCTATTCACCTGGCTGGAGATATGCAATTTGACAGTCGTGGTTACTCAGCTAAGATAGGCCGCTACTTCGTGCTAGAGCATATCACCGGCTTCCTTCTTGAATTTGTAATAATACACTCCTCGGAAACAGAAGGTCAATAGCTAGTTCATGTTTTTCAGCTAGATGGTAGAGACAGAGAGAAAGGAGAAAGAGAGAGAGAGAGAGAGAGGAGAAAGAGAAAGAAAGAAAACGGGAGAGAGAAGAGAGAGAGAGAGAGAGAGAGACGAGACGAGACGAGAGAAACAAGGATCACGCTTTTCATCACGCTTAGGTGTGAGTGGAAGAATGGAGCAACGGGGCTGCAAGATTGGACTTGAGAAGGTGCTAGCGAAGCTGAACTCAGAAGCTCAGAATCCAATTTCCACTTTCACTACCGACCGTAGCAAGAGTATCACAACCCTGATGAGAAATCAATTCCCGCTGATAATACACAAATTTGACGCATGGCATTTTCTCCGCAATATTCAACTTGCCCTATTGGAGGTTATATCAATCTAAAAACTAACTAAGTTTACAATAGTAAATTTTTAGGCTGGAAAGTTGAAGCGAATGCAAGTCGCTCGTGATTGGATTAGATCTGTCTACAACCACGCATATTTCGCAATCTACAATAGCGGTGGCTACGGAGAACTTGCGCAAGAGATGTTCAGATCCCTTCAATATCATCTCAAAGGAGTGCACGAATGGCAGGATGTAGAAGATTATATATAAATTCTCTATATTATTGACATTAATAATTTCAGGACCAAGATTTCTCTAAGCACAAGAGATGCAGACATGGGCCACGCAATCCTAGCGAACCCGTCTACTTGCGGCCAGATGATGAAGTTACTCGATTTGCATACAAGAAGCTATGCAACATAATGCTTACCGAGAGCCGTCTTCGAGACATTCAGCAGGTTATCTCTTACATATGTTAGCAATCTAGAAAAAAAGTCGGAATATAATACTAAGGTTTCCCCTTACTCGTCAACTTCCCGAGTTGAGTCTGCAAATTCTTTGGCTTCCAAGTATGCTCCCAAAGAAGCGTACTTCAGCAAAGACAGCCATGAGGTATTCATTGATCTAATTGACTACTGGGAATTATTTTCACAACGTAATATAGCAAGCTAATCAGATGAGAATTTGCCCAGATTTGACAGCCAAACAAATAGGAAAGCAGGTGTCTTCAATGATGACATGCATCCACTGGAACCACTTACGGATGAAGGAGCTAAAGGGTGAAAGGCCACAGATTGGAACGAAGTCTTACTTCAACAAGACGTCAAAGAAGAAATGTTCAAGGAAGGTAAAGATATAATTCATTTTGTGCAATAGTTAGTAATTGAGATAAATTCAGCTCTACGCGAAAGTCGATTTGGACTTTCGCAGTGAGATTGTTCAACGAGCTCGCGCGGTGCGACTGAACAGCAAAAGCCGAAGAAAATAGCAGGATGACGAACAAGAGGAAGATCGCGGGCAGCAGCAAGGACAACAGTTCACCAGGCACAAAGGAGATGCCAACCTGGAGGAGGAAGAAGACGGCTCCGACGATGGCGCTGATCCAGGGGATGACGACCTGCTTCTCAGAGGGGCGGCCGCCTTCGATGCCGTTGAAAACGGCGAGTTCTCCGCATAGAAATATGAGTATGAACAAAAAGAATATCTAAGCGGATGGTATATTTATGGTGCATATTCGTCGCTATGCAGACATAAAAAAAATAAGGAGCAATTGTGAAAGTGGTAGCTAATTTATTCTTCTGGTGCGAACCTTGATGAGGTGCGAGAAGCCACCGAGCCGTTGGTAGAAGGTGTGCTTCTCGCTTCGGCTCATTCCGACCGACAAACGCTTCTTCTTTAACCTGCCTAAACATAAAAGAAATAAGCACATTAGAAAATCACCATTCGAATCGCAGAAAAGTCAATTTCTTAAATCTAATGATAAGTCTAGCATCACAACAACAAGGTATCTCTTGAAATGTAGAATGGGGAAAAGCTAATGCAATTACTCCTCTGAATATTCAACAATAAACTGAAAAAAATACGCAAAACATCATCAAATAGGTGAAACAGCAATGACAACCCGCTTCAAAAAAAAACCCGCGCACACACATTTCGAAACATCGGCATCCCTTAGCTACCGTACATTTTTGAGTAATTAAATATAATTCCGTTCGAAATATTTGCACGTTTGAATATGCATTACTGTATTTTCGGTGATCGCCCTTCTTTAACAACGTAAATTAAGCAAAACCATTGAGTATTATTTAGGCTCGGATGTTTGAGAAAGAAAGAAAGGAGAAAATAAACACATAAATTTCTTGTCCTTCCTTAAGGAATGCTTGAATAGTTTGATTGACCGCGGTTGGCATATCCTGCTGAACCCAATGCGAGTTGCCCTTGATGTAGACGCAGCGGCCATCGCGGCAAGCTTCGGCCGAGAGGGCGCCGAGCTCACGCATCAGGTACACGTCGCCGTCGCCCCACACCACAAGCGTCTTCGGCTGAAATTGTTTTTGTTCGAGCGTAATTGTTGTATCTCTAATTGTTCCATTCTTCTATGTACATCACAAATTTATCGTCAAAAATTCAACAACTTCTTTAACATATTTTTTTCTCTCATGTGCTGCTCGAATGCTTCGCGGCGTCTTCCCTCAGAAGAGAGCACGAGAAGTCGGAGAAGTGCTTCTTCATTCGATCAACTGCATTCGCTAGGTAAAATGAGGAAAACAGGCTCTTCAAAGATGGCAAAAGACATTGAAACTGTGCAGAAATAGTATTTAAGTAAATGAATGACCATCATCAAAGAGAAAGTTTGCGCCAACTTGCATTCTCATTCCTGAACATGCCCGACGGGCTAAATGTGACGTTTGCCGCGGCGTCCTCCGAGCGCTTTAATCCCATCCGACTCTATGGCGCCATCGATAACTAACGCCGACTTTTAACGCCTTTTTGAAAGAATACATTATGTTTCTGAGTTGGAATGTATGCTGCATTTTGCGTGCTCGTTCAACAGAAGACAACGAATTTAAAAGAGAACAGCAAGAATTTAAAGCGTTTCGTTTTTTTGACGCTGCAATTCGAGCATCAGAAGGGAGAGAAAATCTATAGAAAATTCACTTTTTTTCTCTTCTAATTTCAATAATCCATTCTCTTTTCGATATTTCTCTCTCACTCTGGTCACGCTCTCTGCCCTTTCTCTCTCAATGCAACGGATACTGCGGTATTTTTCTTTATTCTTTTGACAGCTCCTTTCTACAATCTTAAAAGAAATCGCAGCGTGATAGCATAATTTGTTAGCAAACATAAAACTTCTAAAAAAAATTCCGTTCTTATTATATTTATTATACATAATCTGACAGCCTGTAAACATACATAAATACGTCAGCTCCTATGAAAATTACCGGAAATGTTTGAAAGAAGACAATAAGCGCTCTTCCTATTACGCATAATCGATTTTGCTCCCATCTCAATTCTCTTTAATTTTGTGTTATATCTAATATCTTGCCGGTTATACTTGGTGACATCCCAATTGACAATGCCCGACCTGTCCCTGCTGCAGCCAGTGAGACGTGTTAGGGACAATTTTTGAGAATTACTGTTCAGCCTTCAGAGAAGGGTTTTGTAGGCGAAGCATGAAGCCGGTCTGGAAAGATTATGGAAATGACATTGACAAACTTATCTGGTAAATTAGATTTTTTCAGCTCTCTTCTTCGATCTCAGTGAGTGAAAAAAGCTGTTTGATAGTCTGGAGCCGTAATGCAAGAGATGAGCTGTTATACATGAGCGCTCATGTTTGCCAATGGGATGCGAAATGATTTGCCAACCGTATGACGAAAAAAGTGGGAAATAGTGACAACGCCTTAGAAACGGAGTTAGTTCGTTTCCTTTTAGTTCGTTCACGACGCAGATTTGCACACACAGTTCGCATTGCCCGCACTCGGAAAACGCACTTTGAAGTGACCAATTTGCTCCAGCTCTTCAAAGTTCGTTTTCCTATTACTTGGCTGAGTTCGCAATGCATGCACTGATAAGTGCGGCGGGCGAGTATCACGTAACCGCTTTGCCGGCCGACCCGACATTCTGTTTGCGTGCTCTTTCTCTCTCTCTCTCTCTCTCTCTCTCTCTCTCTCTCTCTCTCTCTCTGTGTGATATCAGGAATCTCAAACACGACCCACAAACAAGCCAGTTAATCGTCTTTTGCAACTATTATTGTCGTTTTCGCTATAAAACAGTTTAAACTGTTGGCAAAACGTGAGAACAAAAGCTGCAAAAGTTGAAAAACTGGCTAACCTGGTTTTATGGAATCGTGTTGGCGCCGTCGTTGTCGAATCTGGAATTAGAATTGAGGACTTTGCTACCGCCCGGACATGTTTTGGCGTTTTATTTTACCCCGTTAGAGAGAGAGAGAGAGAGAGGAAAAGAGTGTTGTGTATGTTGTAATTCGGTCTCTTTGTAGTGTTCACATCAACAGCGAGACCTGGTACATGAAGCTGTTATTAGAATGAGAGAGAGAGAGACAGAGACAGAGAGACACAGAGAGAGAGAGAGAGAGAGAGAGAGAGAGAGAAAGTGTGAGTGACTCTCATGGAAGTCTTGACGTACATGAATTCGAATATTCGACTATTCGAATAATCTAAAGTGTGAATAGAACGAACTTATGTCCGGCGAGTTCGGTTTCCGGCGGAAAGTTCGTTTCTGTCGTTTTTAAAGTACGTTTTATGCGAACTTAAAAACGAACTTTCCCGCCAGAGGGTTAAAGTATTATACTTTCTGCGCTGTGTGTGGTAACCCGGCAAAACGAGGAAGCAAGAAAAAAATAAGTGAAATACAGAAACAGAAAACAAACTATGAACTCCTTGGGAAGTAAAGAGGTTCAAAAACTAGTTTTGTGTCAACGAAATGAAGACAGAGAAGTAATTTGTATGAAATCTGTGATATCGCTGAAAAAGTTGAGCAGACAGTTTTCATTGTGAAAATAGATCGAATATCATCTTGGGTGGTATACGAAGCGTTCCAAATTCACAATTCTAAGGCAAAGCGTAAAAAAGCGTGCACCTTGCAGAAACCTGTCAAGTGAAGAGGCAGTATATGAGGAAGGGAATACAATGAAATCTCCATGAGCTCCAAACATTTCTCCTATGTAGCTGGACCTTATTCTTACTTGAATTCTTTGCCAATTATTTGAAGGTACGATCATAGCCATTTCTTCCGATTGTCAGATGCTTTTCATTTGGCCAACTATTTATAAAATAACATAAAAACTTATATTACAACGATAGTGAGCGCATCTTTTTCATAAGTATGCGCTGTATTTCAAGATATTAAGAATAGGTCTCCAAAGATGCTTCTTCTGATGCTGGCTGCGCTCCTCTCCTTTTCCGTTGTCCCCGCTTCGGCCGCTAATCTGGCGGCGTCTGACATCGCGGGCTGCACCGACGATTGCGTTATTCTGACCAACTCGCAAATTCCGCCAGAGAGATGCTTCGGCGCTTACGTTCGTCACTTTACGCATCTCGCCCCGGGATGCGCCATCACCGCGTGCGTCAGCGGCACTTTACAAGTTTGGCGATTACTATTAATATATTGATTAAATTACATACTGATTGTTGAATCATTGATTGATCGATTAAATCGTTATTTTTTGATCCATTGTATTTTTGATTTCTCTGATGAATCATTGATTAATCCGATATATTGGTATTGACGACATTTTTAACCATACAAAAAAAATGTCTATTTTTTTCAAAAACTTAAAGTAAGCATCAGGATATAATAGGCTAACATAAGTACCTTTTCCAGTACGGCATGCCCCTCTTCCAAACTCCGTACTCACTCTCTGGCACCAAACTGATGTGCAAGATGGTTACTTGTCTTACTTTCATATTTTGAAACTTTGTTGCTTCAGCTATATTCGCACGCATTTTCTAAGCGGATAGTGTAAAGTAATGCAAGAAAAGAAACGCGCGAATATATACATAAAATAATCTTCTAGGGCCAATGGTACGCGGACGACGGCTCGAACCAGGGCAAGAACACCACGACGACGTGCGCTTTCTTCACCGACGGCGGTGATCGAGCTGGTCAGGCAGAATGCTGACCTCGTGGAGCTGCAACTTGTAGCATATTGATTGAATTCTTGATTTTTGTAAGGATGCACGTCATGCAGGGTGCTCACGACATCGAATGCATGCCCGGACGGGAAGCGCTGCAACATTTCGCTCGCGCCACGCTCCCGTACACCGGCTGCAGCATCTACAAATGCGACCGCGGCGGACAACTTCATGTTATTCTATATTCCCATTATTCTTAATGTATATAAAAACTAGTCGATAATGAAATATATTTTTTTTAAGATTTGCATTATAAATTTTTTTAAGGCATTTGCATTCAAAGAATGGCATGACATCGAATACGTCGGCTGCCATCACAACTCACACTGGCGTCTGAACAGCCTACGCGACGCGGACGGTTCGTTTGGTTTTTTAGCGCGGTTTTTTAGTGTAGCTTCATAGTGTTGGATTGTCTTCCTTATAACAATATAAAAAAAAAGAATGCGCAATTTCAGACAGCCTCGCACTCACGTGCTCGGTGCCTGCACGTAATGTGACGCTTCCTCGAATTATTGTATCTATGGAACTTAAGGTTGAGAAGAGCAGAACCGTCGACGCTTTCCAAGGCCGCTGAGGCCTCGAGGACTCTGTGAGTAGTACATGAAGGAAGCCGGCGTAGGCCTGCTGTCCCGGAAGGCTGCCGCGAACATTATGGTCACCCTTGAGATCAAGATTAAGAACGGAATCTTCACTGTCACCCAGCAATCGTCATTCAAGGACACGTCTGCGACCTTCGAGTTGGACAAGGAATTCGACGAGACGACTCCGGATGGCCGCGTCTTCAAGAGCATCGTCTCTTTCAAGGACGGCAAGCTCGTCCACGTTCAGAAGCCCGTCAAGGCCGACCAGAATGGCTCGATCATTACTCGCTGGATCAAAGGAGAGACTCTCGTTACTACGATGACCTCTGGCCTTGTCACGTCCAAGAGGACATACAAGAAGATGAAATAAAAGGAGACAAGCGGTTCTGATTGGAGACACTTATAATCTTTACAAATTTGTTTCTTTCGTAACTGTTTCATTCATTCATTCACCAATTTCGGGGACCATTTAATTTGCTCAGTATTTATGTTCTTGAGGAAGGAAAAAAGATTAAATGAATTAATATTTAGAACACTTTTAACATGACGCGAAATAAAGCATTCACTTTTGAAAATCGTCTAGTTAACAAAGTAAATTTAGCATAACAATAGACATATTCTTATTGTTGTCACTGATCTTTGAGAAAGAAAGAAGAAGGAGAAAAAAAGCACAAAAAACCCTTGCATTAAAAGCTTCTAATTTAATAGCTTTCTACTAATGCCTTATTCCTAGTATTAAATGCGATAGTCGCAAAGTCGCTCTTGTCTCTAGTCAGCTTCCTGGAGGAATGCCTGATTGACCGCGGTTGGCTGGTCCTGCTGCACCCAATGCGAGGCGTCCTTGATGTAGACGCAGCGGCCATCGCGGCAAGCTTCGGCCGAGAGGGCGCCGAGCTCACGCATCAGGTACGCGTCGCCGTCGCCCCACACCACAAGCGTCTTCGGCTGCAATTTGTCGAACCTCCTATTGTTCCATTTGTTTTCCTTTCTCCACAATTCATACAATTGTCCAACTCCTCTCAACAAAATTGTACCGCAAGGGAGACGGCCGCACTCGGGAAATGGCAATGGGGTTTTAATGAGTTTTTAAGTTTAAGGAACTTTAATGTGTAGTTAGTAAGACTTCTTGGTTTTGTGGTTGTGCAATCTGAGTGCTGCTAAAACTCCCTTTATTCACGATGGCAAATATGCTCTTTGTACTCGCCGTTTTTGGTGAACAAGACAGAGGAGCAAAAGGAGTTTCCTTCTCTCGAAGCAGGTCTCTCTACTTCGGACGCTGCACTTCCCTTTGCGTGTCTCCAAAGGTACACGAATTGATGTCCTGCAAATATTTCAAAAGCCGATATTTGCTGAATTTGCCATCAGAACACCCTAGAATCGACGGGTATTTGAATGCAAGCACATTACGCTTCCTGTCAAAAGTGAATATTATGGTCGAACCGAAGAATCTGGGGCGTTTCCAAGCGGTCGCTTGTAAGACACGCTTTTGACAGATTTCGTCTTGTGTGTTCTCACCTCAAAAAAAAAATAGATTAAATTGTGGCTAACAGTAAATATGTAGTAACGGAGATTAAAAATAGTCACTTTAATTAAATAAAAACAATATTTTTAAGTAAAAAAATAAACACACGGCGGTAGCTGGCTTGGCTCCTGCCTTGGCGTCCTTTCTCTTCAAAGGCGACTTCGGAACGGATGCTGGCTGGAAGAAAACACGTGTGATCATCATCTTATTTAAAATAATGGAATGAAGCCCGTCGTAATGTTTCCAAAAAAACTTCCTGCATATTTACAATTAACGCTTCCTCGCTTCTTATTCAACTAATCTACTGCAAGGCATAAAAGCAACCTTGGTTTGAACATCAGGAACTGTCGTGATCGTTAGAGCGAGCTGAGGCGACTGTAAAAATTTTTTTAAATTTTTTGCTTGTTTTCACCCACCAGTTTGCTGGCGGGTGAAAACAAAAAATAATTTTAACATCACACTTTGCTGGATGGTTTACTGGGCGTCGACTTAGAAGAGTACGGCACGGGCGGCGTTTTGAGTGGCGCCGACGCGGTCTTCGAAGGCGCCGGCGTCTTGAGGCCGTTCGGAGTGGCCTTCTTTGCCTTCGCACGCATCACGCGCACTCGACGCTTCAGCACCCCGGCCTTAGGAGAAAATTAAATTTAATATGAACATTTAAATTACTTAGAAACTATGAACATACAGATAGATTTAAATTAATGCTTTCCCTTTAAAAGTTTGCCTATGAAATTTTCAATTCAAAGATCATGTTGAATGAATGAATTAACATAATTGTGAGAGGAGGGGAGCGGGAGAATTATAGCACTTTTGAGTGGTAGAAAATTGGAGAGGAGAGGGTAAGAGAGAAAGTAAGAGTCAGAGCGAGAGAGAGAGAGAGAGATAGAGAATGGAGGGGATGAGGGAGTCAGGAGATCGGAGAGAGAGCAGAGCGCACCACAATCAAATTGCAGAGCAAGACGAAGTTACTCATCACGACGAGCGCGAGGCCCAGGTTGAAGAGGGCCGCCTTCACCGGAGAATCTAGGCGAAATTCTATTTAAAATTTTTGTTTAAATCTAGGCGAACATTTATAAAATAGACTTTAAAAAATATAAATCACCCTTGCCTAGCGAATTAGTTAACGAAAAGTGAAAGGTTTATTTGTATGTAGTAGTGAGCGCAATCAAAGTAAGATACTGGGCATTGTGGAGAGAGCGACTGGAGAGGCAACCACTCTGAGTCGGCGACAGCAGATGAAATGACTTAAAACATTTGATTTTGTGAAGGAGGTAAAAATACGTGATTTCTCGAAAGAGTGCGAAGAAGTGCACAATTTCTCAACTTTGCATACTACATATCACTTTCAGTTATTTCGACCAAAGGACACTTCAGAAGCAAATTTTATGAGTTTTAACATCGCGAACAAAATAGAAAAGAAAGTGAGCATTTTTAGTAGCACTGTGATTTCTCTGCTTTTATTTGTTCTCGGCGGAGAACCCATTTAGACGGCATTTATATATACGCGCGGAGAACACGAAGAAAGATTCTTTCTGATCCAGCGGAAACAAAGTTTTTATCTAAAAAATATATACATATTTGCTATTCTGAAAACCAACAAAAACTCTTGATCGCAAGTAATTGTGAATTCGACGTCTACAACACGCGCGCGCGCATTTATTCATGAATCTGTGGTGGAGGCAAGGATTGGACGCGCGGCTTGTTCAAGGTTGGGGCCTTTGAGAGATGGCGAGTGGGCCTAGCTAGGACCGCCAGAAAAGGAGGGTCAGGTTAGGACCCTTGGTGTACGCCACACTCTACGGGCAGATAAAAGGACCCTTCCGAGTCGCCATCGCAGTCCTCACAAGACACGGAGAAGTTGCTGAAGAAAATAAAAGGTTACTTTTCTTTTCTTACTATTTCTATTGCTCTGCCTTTCCTTCTTTTACTCTCTCTCTCTCTTCTCTCTCCCTCTCTCTCCCTCTCTCTTTCTCCACCTCTCCCTCTCCTCCGCTCTCTCTCCCTCTCTCTCTCCTCTCTCTCCCTCTCTCTCCCTCTCTCTTTCTCCCTTCCTCTCTCTCTTCTCTCTCTCACCATTCACTCTTCCACTCGTGCTGCTGCTTCCGCCATCGTGAAATGCCGGCGTGCGAGCGTCGCGAAGCTCGTCGACCGTGTCGATCAGCGCCGTCGAAGAGTTCACCCTCACGGAGGAGTGGTCGCCACTGAAAGAGAAAGAGAGAGAGGGAGAGAGAGAGAGAAAAGAGAAAAGGAGAGTGAGAGGAGGGAGAGCTAGAGAGATAGAGAGAGAGCGAGGTGCAACATATGATAAAGAGAGATGATACGCGAGGACAACTTCGGGCGAGACGACAAAGTTAATGAGAAACTCGCCGAAGAATTGAAATAATCCTAGCAAAATTTTGAATTTTCACTTTTCCCGCCGAGCGCAACTCACTTTGCCCTCCTCTCGTGCCAGCAAGCCGCCTCGAGGACGGTCGGGTTGAGGGAGGCGAGCGTGTGCCAGACCGGCTCATCGATGGAGGAAGCTGGGGTTGAAGAGCCAGAGGTCGAAGAGCCGCGGGTCGAGGAGCCAGAGGTCACTGTGAGGGAGGTGGAGCTGTCCGAAGGGGTGGCCGAGACGGCGAGCCGCGACGAAGACGGAGAGGTCGCCACATAGAAGCCACTGAAAGAGAGAAGGACAGAGATAGAGAGAAAGGAAGGGAGAGAGAGTGTGTGTGAAGAGAGACCGGGGAGAGGGGGAGAGATGAAGAGAGACGGAGAGAGGATGAGAAAGAGAGAGAAAAAAAAAATTCCCCACACCTTGGCACTGGCGAGTTAAATGACTGGAAGCACCGCTCGAGGGGCGCCACGATCATCGGCTTGAGCGGGCTTTGCATCGTCTGATGTGGCGACATCTCAATCATGGCCCTTTACCCTAATTCACACTAAAAGTACTATACCGTAGCTACACTGAGTTTACTCTATCTTACTATTTACCCATACTAACATATAATAGCAATAAATTTTTCAGCATTCAAACAGTAATTTCCAATAAATTCCATATTGGGTGTAGAAGCCACACACCTTATCCAAGGACGGCGCAAACCTGAGGCAATTACGGACTTGGCCGCAACGCGAACCGCGCCGCAACCACCCCAACCCTCTCCCTTTCCTACCTCGCCCGAAACCTCGGTCGCCTCCTTCGCCGACACTCTCCCTACGCCGCAGCGAACTGCGACGCGCGAGTGACGCGTCGCGGCTTTCCCTCTTCTCCATCCTCCGAGGCGACACTAGCAACGAGAATTTTAAAAGTTTTTTTTAAACATTGTCTTTAAATTAATAAAAATTTTTTTAAATATTATTGAAATATTTATTTATCATTTTAAACCAATTAATAATATTAAAGTTAATATCTAATAATTTGTTAGACATTCTTCGACTATTTCGTTCAGTTTATTAACGGAGCACGAAGTTCGACGGAAATCTGTTTGAGACATTTTTCCAAACTCGTGTAGTCGGCGTCTTCACGAGTCTCATGGTCAGGGATAAAGGCGCGAATTCAAATGCGTGTTTTTTCAACCTCGCTCCTCGTCGTCCTCTCCTCCTGGCGCCGCGCCCATTCCGAGCAGCACGCCGAGCGAGAGGCCAACAGCGACGCCGGCAAAGAAGAAGGCGGCAGCCACGCGATGCTCGACGTCGATCATGAGAAGAATGATGAGAGAGAAGAGAAGAGCCGACCGAGCGCCGGCTTAAGAGTGGTAGAAGAATGGGAGTAGCCATCACTTTCGAAAGTATTTATATGATCGAAATGCACTTGAAATGACGCGTTTTAAGGGCAAATAATTATTGAATATAAAATTCAACATTATGAAATCGATTAAAGTATCGCGATTTTTACGTGGAAAAGATGAGAGATGCATATATCGCATGTAAAGTGCAAGAATGAACTACATAGTAAAACCAGGTAGCCTTGTCTATCTATTTCATAGTCGTTTAACCATCAAACACGTATAACTAAACAAGAGTTATGCTTGCTATGATTTGTTAAATTTTAATAAAAATCAAATTTCCATGATTTGTTGAATCTTTAAAAAAATAAACAGCCAAAGAAAGAAAAAAAGGATGTTGGAGAAAACAACAAATTCAAATGGCTTGGCAAACTTGCATTTAGTTGCATTTAAAAGATTCGGCGCATTATTCAATTTGTACATCTAATTAATTTAAAAATAGTTTTATGCATGAGCGGGACTGTAGGGTACCGGGCAACCGGTTTTTACGAGGTTGTACCGGGTTTCAACGGGATTCATCGTGTTTCACCAAGTTAACCGAGATACGGGTTGTTTTACCGGGTACCTGGTTGTTTTACCGGGGTTTACCGGGTTTCCGGGTTGTTTTACAGGGTTTTAACTGGTTTCCGAGTTATTTCACTAGGGTTTTTTGTAGTTCTGTTCAGGATGAGAACCGAGTGGAAAATGTTATTTCTAGGTTTTTCCCCAGATGAGCATTTTTTTTTAACTCTTCACCAAAATCCTTTCCCAGTTCGATATATTCAAGGTATTACATTAAAAGTTTGTCAACAAGTGAACTAACGTCGTGCAAACGAATGAAAATATGAGCAAGGTCACTTGCTTGTGTACTTTTGGTGTGACTTTTATAAAGTATTAATTCAAGTGCAAGTGGCGAACAACAGTATACTGTACATTTAAACGATCTCGGGCTCGAGAGCAGATCATTTCCTACTGCTGGAGTCGCCCGAAGAGGTTGGATCGTCAGTTCTCTTCTTCTCTATTCCAGTATTCCCCGAATTGTTTATCCTCGCTGCTTCTATTAATTTTTATTTTATAAAAAAAATAAATCAATTAAAATTAATTAATAAAAAAAACAATAATGGGTATTAAAAATGTGGAAAACAATTTTTTGTTTAATTAGTCTTTTCTTGAGATGTCGCCATGGCTCGCGGCGGCATCGCTGCTCATTGGCATCTCATCCATTCTGATTGGCTGCGCGAAGAAGAGTGAACCGACCAAGAAGCTCACTGGAGTATTTCTCAACTTAATTTTTAAAGAGCCTGAAAAGATGTCCCAAAACCTTTCCTTTCTCTTCTCTTCTCTGTTCCATTACTTTTTCATTTCTTCCATTCTTCCTCTCCACTCCTCTCCCATTCTTTCTTCCTTCCATTCTTAAAAAGAAAAGGATCTGGACACCTTCCTCCCGCGCTAATAAAGTAAACATCGAAAAATATTTCCAGCATCCTAAGAGATCGGCAAACGCGGCTACCGCCGAAACTTCGAAGGTCGCCAATCCCAACAGCGTGAAGTCGGCCGAGCCGACGAGCAAGAAGGAACCCGGGGAGGGCGGAGCTAAGGGGGGCGGAGGGGGCGGGGCTAAAGGGGGCGGGGCCAATGATGGGGGCGGGGCCAATGATGGGGGCGGCGCTGGAAAAGGAGGAGACGGAGGGGTGACGAGCAAGGAGAAGGTGGAGTCGGACCCTAATCTGACGGACCCGAGTGAACAGAAGAAGTCCAAGGAAGAGAAGGGCGACCAGAAGAAGGAGAAGTGCGTCTCCATCATGGTCTGATATGGTTGCGAATTCTGCACCACAATATATAATAATACTGTAGATTTATCTTAATATAGAATTTTACTGTATCAAGATACAATATTATGCCACTTGGCATAGAGAGCACACAATTTGAATAAAAAGATGAAATAATTCTAATAATAACTTTTTGGGTATTGATTACCAAGAATCCAAGCATCCCTAGATATTGAAGGAGGCACCGCCGCACGACGATCTCGGCAGTCTTCGAATGCGTCGACTGCCGAGATCGTCGTGCCCGTTGGAAAGGCGCTGCTCCGTGAAGGGTGAGACGGCGGGAAAAAGGGAGCGGGCGGGAATGGATAATATTTGAAATGTTTTTCCCGTAGCATCGAATTTTGACATTTTTAGCCCGGTCAAGAACAATCTGGTCGCGCCGCACGAAATGAAGAAGGATCCGACATCGCTGAGGCGCTCCGCACGCAAGGTCGTGAGAATTAATTTTTTTCTCAAAATCAAGATTACCACTTGGATTCTTTAAACTATGTAACCAATACTCTTTTGGTAGTAATTCCAGCAGTTATTGCAGGTCAAATTCACCGACTCAGTCCTCCAAAAGCCCGTGAAGGAATAAAAACCAGATAAAGCACGAGCTTATTGTCATGTCGGCATAAACAAATAAGTAAACATTAAAAGTAAGGTTACTGAATAAGGTATTTAAAAGAAACTCATGATTTGAGTAATTGATTTTTTTTCTTGCTCAGTCGTGAAGAGAATGAAACAAATATTCTCTTACTGGAAGTCTGACAATATAAAGAAGTAACCCATAACATTTCACAAGCTTTCTTATACTTAAAAAAATATGCACGAAAACCGAAATATGATAGCCGTTTGGTACGTACTGTACTTTAGGCACCATAAGTATCGTAAGATAAAATAAACTTTCCTCAAAAGCTTTAAATTTCTTGGGCTAAACTCTTTCGCTGTTCGATATGTTCATGGTAAATATAGGGTATTTATATTAGCGCGGAGAACGCGAAGAAAGGATACCTATTGATCACATGGAAAGCCAGGGAAACAAACGTTTGTTCCTTGCTTTTATTGGCACAAAACCCTTGTCCGAAAAGCTTCCAATTTAATAGCATTCTAATTTAATAGCATTTAAAACAAGAAATAATCCTTATTCCTAGTATTAAATGCGATAGTCGCAAAGTCGCTCTTGTCTCTAGTCAGCTTCCTGGAGGAATGCCTGAATGGCTTGATTGACCGCGGTTGGCTGGTCCTGCTGCACCCAATGCGAGGCGTCCTTGATGTAGACGCAGCGGCCATCGCGGCAAGCTTCGGCCGAGAGGGCGCCGAGCTCACGCATCAGGTACGCGTCGCCGTCGCCCCACACCACAAGCGTCTTCGGCTGCAATTTGTCGAGCTTCCTATTGTTCCATTTGTTTTCCTTTTTTCCACAATTCCTACAATGGTCCAACTCTTCTCAACAAAATTGTAAAGCCAGAGATGTGATCGCACACATGAGATGACAACGGGGTTTTCATTAGTTTAAAAAAATGTTTAATATTTACTTGAATCAGTTTCCTCGTTGAGAAAGCGATCGGATTTTGAAGAGCGCAGCGGTAGTAGTTCACTGCAGCAGTTGTTGCGCCTGTAATGAATGCCAAGAGAAGTGTAATGAATGCCAAGAAAAGTCAAACGACAACTTCGTTTGCATTTTAAAACTGGCAGTGAAAATGACAGCAGAAAGTAAAACAAATAAATAAACAAAAAGAATTTATATAAATAAAAAGTAAAAACTTAAACCTTTCTGCGAGAAGATGTACTTCCACGCCTCAATGTCGACATCGGTGATCTTGCCATCTTGACTGAGCTGGAGCAGATCGCCGTGGATGCCTTCGCGCAAAATCCGATAGTCCTCGGACGCGATGGCGAACTCGGGCAGCCAGGGCATTTGGAAGAAGAGCATGTACCTGTGCATATGACAAAAGTACATCATACATACAAGTTGAAACTTGCGTACATTTCGCAATTATTTTTTCACCGGTTTTGGGAATACATTATATAGAACTCATCAATTCAATGAAAATCAATATCTCTCATTTTTCTCTTAATTCTTATGGTCTGTTATCTGGCCAAAATCAATTAATACTTATAATGATCAAAATAATTTCGAAGCTCCGATCAATAGAATAGAATAGACTCGCCAGCTTCTCAGCGCCTGTCGTGGCGTCTGCATCATGAAGCGCTGCATGACGCCAGGGTGGGGGCAGTTGAGGATGACGAGGCGGGAGATGGAAGAAGGGAACAGCGACGCCGCACGCCACGCGGCCGCACCGCCCCAGTCATGCGCGAGCACCACGGCGTCCTTGTAACCTCAAGGAATACTCTCTCTCTCTCTCTCTCTCTCTCTTTCTCTCACTCTTTCTTGTTCTTTCTCACTCTCTGTTCTATCTCTATTTCTTTCTCACTCTCTGCTCTCTCTCTATCTCTATCCCTGGCTAACCAACTCCGACCATTTTGAAACTCTCCATCAATAAACATACATAACCCTAGTCCATATGATTAGCATAAAACAAGAAAGCAGTACACAGAATGCTTTTGTTCGCCTCTAACCGAGTGCCGCAATGATATCTCTGATGTCAGCTGCCAGAAGATCCGACGAGTAGCTCCGAATGCCCTCCGGCTTGTCCGACTCGCCGTAGCCGCGCATGTCGAATGCAACAACTCTGTTAAAGGAGAACGATCAAATGATGTGAGATGTCAATGTGCAGCGCAGCCCGTCGCACTCTCATTCGCGCGTGTGCCACTAGCGAAATAGCGCGCGAGAATGACCTACTCCTACGACGAATGAGGCAATACGAATGTAGTACTACTTATTTTTTAATGGCCGTCGTCCTCCTTCCAAACAGCTAGAAAATTATGCAAGGAAAACCTATCCTCATCTATAGAACATCTTATCTAATGTACATATGTATATATTTTTTCATATTTTATTATTGCAAAAAAAACCTCTGCAAATCAAATAGGCTGAGGAAATGGAACGATATATCCCAGGAGATCCATCGCGAACCACCTGTGTAAAAAGTTGGGCAAGCAGACGAGGAATAAGGTTGTTTCCTTTTTAATTTGCAAAATTCAGCGATGAGATAGATATGAACAAAAATTCATTAACAATAGTACCTTTAATAATTGATATAAATAGTATCTTTGCACACCTATACATCTTGGAAAAATGGCGAAGTTGATGCCGCCACGAGTACCAAAACTCGGGAAAGCCATGGGCGCACAGCATGAGTGGCGCTGACTTCTTGCCTTCCTCGACGTAGTGAAGAGAGATGCCCGAGGGCAGCTGGATGAAGCCGTGTTTGTAGTTCTTGCGCAACTTTGTCGGAAATTGGTGAGGCACCTGAATAATCATTTTAATTTGTTAACTAACTTCTACATACGCATATTATTAATTTTTTAAACATTTATTTTACATTTTCTTCATTTACAATTAGAAATATTAGAAATGATAATAAAAACAAATTATTGTATGAAGAAGAAAAACACACGGCTCAACAGCCCACCTTCTTGTACAGCTTGCTTCCAACGAGCGCGAATCTGAAGGCGAGATAGAGCAGAACGACAAAGGAGGAGATGATGGTGAGGAACCATCGAAGAGCGGGGTGAAGAGGAGGCGGCGGAGCGGCTTCTTCCGGCTCCGTTGACATCGTTCTTACTTCAAAACATTTATATTATTATCTATTTCTCTTTAATTTATTTAAATTTGTCAAGGATGCATTTTAAGGAAGAAATGTAAAACGATTGCTTTGAGACGATAAAAAAATTAATGCTGCCAGCAAATGCATGCGTAAACACCTCGCTGATAACAATATTGAATGCAAACTTGTTGGTGAATGCGAGCTGCAACAGATAAGAGTGGAAACTAGCGAGCCGTATGCTGAAGGCATGAGACGCGTGGAAATGCAGGCAGAGAGCCAGAGAAGGAGAGAGTGTCTGTGAGAGAGAAAGAGGGAGAGGAAGGGAGAGGGACCGCAAAGGGAGAGCGAGAGATAGACTGAGAGAAGGAAGAGAGACAGAGAGAGAAAAAGAGAGAGAGAGATAGAGCTGAAGTGAGTGTGTGGAAGGGAGGCAAATAAAGAATGAGAGTAAGAATTAGAGAGTGGAAAAGAGAAAAAAAGAGAGAAAAGAAAGCGAAAAGGGAAGAAAGAGAGGGTGAGAGATGGGTAGAGAGAGGGAGGGAGATCAAGGAGTGAGAGGGACGTGAGGGAAAAAGAGGAAAGATCAATTTTATAAGTAACCTACTTAGCTTTCTTCATAACCATAATGTCTTGCGGGAGACAAACAGTCTCGAGACAGACGACTGATGCATCATATTTTTGTGAGAAGTGCTTGGAAAATAAATTCGTGCCAACCAAGGTTTGTGTACGGATTCATGAGCGATTGTACGCGACGGTTCCCCCGTCATACACGTGTCAGATAGCATTTATTGCTAGCAAACTACATTCCATGTCTTAGAGAAATAGAAATGAAAAGACGCTACAAGTGGGTCGGCCATAAAAATAAATATAAACAAAACAAAAGATTAAAATGAAATGTTAAAAACACGTTTATCGCAAATATCCCGTGAATGACATGTATGTAGATAAGTAATGACAAAAATCTGCTTAACTAACTAGATTTAAAAAAAAAATGACAGAAAATCTGCATTATTTGCTGAATAAATGATGACCAAATGATCTGCATAATTTTCTAGTTAAAAATTTTTAACAGAAGGATCTGCATAATTTTGTAGATAAAAATTATGATAGCATGCAACCGAAAAAAAAATTAAAATCTGCATATGTAACGTAAACTATTTATTCTTTGATGAATTTGGCGACTTCTCGATTGACCACGTCCGGCCGGTCCTGCTGCAGCCAGTGCGACGCGTTTGGGACGTAGATGCACCGGCCGTCTCGGCATGCCTCGGCCGACTCTCTTCCCATCTCGCGAGACAACGCAACGTCATTCTCGCCCCAGAGAACCAGCGTTTTCACCTTATATTTATAAAAGTTAATTAGACGTATCTTTAGAAAGTTTACTAATTGAATCGTCTATTATCACCAAATAATGAAAGAAACCTTGACAATATCATAAGGAGTAACGTCTGGCGGAACTTGCAGGAGTGCACGGTAGTAGTTTAGCACGGGTGTAAGAGCGCCTGAAAAGAGTAAGTTCATGTAGCGCGTAACTTTTTCTCTCGATTAGTATGCATATTATGAAATTGGAAAAAGAGAAAGAAAGAAGGGAAGAAAGTTAGTTGGATTCATTTTGTTCAAGGATTCAGAATTGAATGAGGCAAACATGCCTGGTTGCGAGTACGTATGCTTCCATGCTTCGAGATCGGACGGCGTCAAGTTCTCCTTGTTGCAGAGGGCGCCCGCGCCTTCGTAGAACATCTTTTCGAAAATGGCGAAATCGTCGGCCGCCAGCAAAAACTCGGGAAGGCGCGGCATTTGGAAGAAGTAGATGTACCTGAAATTGGGGTTCTTTTCTCAATCGGTAAATCAGTATATTTAAAAAGCATTAACTGATTAATAAGACAAAATCAATAATCAATTAATCAGTATGAGTCACCAGCTCATGAGTGCCTGGGTGAAGCTGCTGCGTATGGTTTGTCGGAAGATGCCCGGATGGGGGCAGTTGCAGATGAAGAGGCGGTCGATGAGGTCGGGGAAGAGGAGCGCGGTGCGCCACGACACGAGGCCACCCCAGTCGTGCCCACCGAGCACGGCCGCCTTCGAATGACCTAGAATTATTGAATTGAGATTTGAGATCAGAGTGTCCTTTCCAAAAAGATGGAGCATTTTATATTCAACTATCTGTTATCAGTGGGCGATTGTAGATTATCGACTATAGAGAATTAGTTAGAAATCATCAATTTCAGATTATCGATTTGCTTTCAGTTCGATATGCTCTCAGCAAATTTAACCATTTATTTTAGAGATAAAAAGTCCTATACAAAATCAGAGGTTCCTTTCTTCCTTTCCCTTTTCCTTTTTTTCCTTTCCAAAAAGAGAAAGATATTTATGTGATTTTTAAATTATTTTAATAAATGTTAAAAGATTAGACTTGTAGAAGGAGAATATTGGTACCTAGCGCCTCGATGCACTGCTTGATGTCAGTGGCGAGGACGTCGAGCTGGTAGCTTTCGATGCCTTCCGGTTTGTCCGACTCGCCGTAACCACGCATGTCGATGGCGACAACCCTGGAGGTGAAGAATGGTGTGTCGAGGGCATCTTTAGACCCTTTTAGACCCTACTGCTCCTCCACCCCATTTTGCTTTACATATGTACCCTATCGAAGATGATCTATAAACATGAACATGATCTAGTCGAATGTCCCAACCCCACCACCCCGCATCTACATACCTGTGTGTCTTCGAGAAGTGCGCGATCTGGAACCGCCACGAGTACCAAAACTCGGGGAAGCCGTGGACGAGCAGCATGAGCGGGCCGTCCTTTGGGCCCTTCTCGACGTAGTGCAGTTTCAGGCCTAATATATATGTACATATGTATGTACATTGCACTAGCCATGGTACAATAATAAATCATTCAAAAATATGTTACAAAATAGCAGTGAAAAATACTATTTTTCACATGTTGACATTATTCCTCCAGTAAACAAAATAATTAAGGAATTTTTTAACCGAACAAACTAAACAAAAAATAAACAAGTGCATGTACATATTATTAACTAAACAAGTGTATGTACATTTGTTTTATATTCAACTATCTGTTCTCAGTGATGAGCACAAGTCTATACACATGCATATACATATATTATGAAAGAATAATTGTCATACCTGACGCCAGCTTGACAAAGCCGTGCTGGTAGTTCTTTTGCAGCTTCTCGGGCATCTTGTGATCTGTGATCTTTATTAGTCGCGACCCGATGAAGAGGAAGCGGACGGCAGAGACGAGGAGGATAAGTGCCGAGTAGACGATGGTCAGCAGCCATCGGACGGCCGGTCTTTCCACGAGGTATGTCGGGGAGGCAGACATAGTCACGACCTGGTCTCTACCTGAATGGGTGTCGACTGAGGAGCAGCCTCTCTGAGCTGGCTGACCTGCGTCTTCTGCATTGGAGGAGAGGTTTCCTCTCTCTCTATCTCTCTCTCTCTCTCTTTCTGTCTATCTTTCTCTCTCTCTTTCTCTCCCTCTCTCTCCTCCCTCTACCCCTCTCCTTCCAATGCCTCTCACCCTCATCCCTGCCGACTCCACCTCTTCCATTTCTTCTGTTCATCTTCAAAGGTGCAACTCATTTCATGCGCTAATCTACCACAGTGTAGTGTCGCTGTAGCTCTTTTCATTCTGTCGCTGCTTCTTTTTTTTCTCTCTCAACTCTCACTCTCTCTCTCACTCTCTCTCTCTCTATTCCTCTCTTTCTTTCTTTCTCTTTCTCTGTCTCTCTCTCTCTTTCTCTCTCTCTCCTAGTTGCGCAATCAATCGCATCCTTTTGGAGATTGCACGATAAGCGACCACGCCATGTCGCTAGGTCGTAGCCTGACACATTCAGCAGCTCTCTTCTCTGTGCCGTTCTTCTTCGTCGACTACTCGAGAATCACTCCACTTCTGACTTTTGTCGCACTTGTTTCTCTGTCTCTCTTTCTCTCTCTCTCTCTCTCTCTCTCTCTCTCTCTCTCTCTTCCTCTTTCTCTCACCCTCTTTCTCTCTCCCTTTTTCTCTCTCTTTCTCTCTCTCTCCTTCTCTCTCTTTCTTTCTCTCTCTCCTGTCCTCTCAGTCTCCTGCTCTCTCTCACCTTTCGTTGCAAGGAAACCCACGCCTGCTGATGTCTCGATGTGTTCTACTATCGCAACAAATATCGTCCGATTTCCCGGCAATATATCATCTATTTTATGTGCCGTTTATGTGCAACATCAACAACTAACTTCGAAAAAAAAACTAACATTCGCAAATGCTTGCACGAGAGTCTCTGAATGTATCAGAAAAAAGTAAAATGCAAGAATGTTTTGTAGTGTAGCGAAGAATCCCTTGTCAGCAGAAATGAATTGATTACGCGAGCAAAACACGCAGCAACCATTTCAGAGACGGCAACAGAGTGTGTTGTTCGTCACTCGGCTCCGGCCATAAAATGGAAGCGAAAATGAAGTTAATCTTTGATTCTTTCTTTTATTTTCCACTTTTTTGTTCCTTTCGTCCCCAGTGAATAGATCTCTAATGTCTTTATTATTGCTAAACCTATTTTTTTTTCTGCAAATGCGCTGTAGGAAAAACTGATCAATAGTTTAAGCTGTAATGAAATAGTAAAACTAGTACATATTAGTTGTCTTTATTTTTTATAAACAAGACAAAAAAGGTCCACTTGAGAGTCGAGTAATATGCGAGCGAGAAATAATGAAGCGGTAGCAGTGAGAGCAGTCGGTAGGATGAGATCAAGCGGGTCTTTGTATGTAATGCCAATTGGAGGAAAGAAAATAGCACAAAATAAAATAAAAAGCAAAAATAAAAAAATAAAAGCCTACGCACATATGTCACTGTATATGCACATATTTGTCAGATTCTCTCGTAAGTATTACCGTAAATGACGATTTACCTAAATATAATTCTAAAAATGCTTTTAGAATCTTGTTCGGTTTTTTTTTGCCATGTCATTTGACTAGTCATGAAACAATCAACAAACAAACTAACAAAAAAACAATTGACGCAGTTCCGACTACTTGAACACGTG
Source organism: Allodiplogaster sudhausi (assembly GCA_945643635.1). Lineage (NCBI taxonomy): Eukaryota > Metazoa > Nematoda > Chromadorea > Rhabditida > Diplogasteridae > Allodiplogaster > Allodiplogaster sudhausi. The sequence goes on from CALZFC010000354.1 coordinate 2,174,747, forward strand.
TCCTAGAGCACATTATTGCTGCTGATAAGAGGATAGAAGAGTCTGCTGAAGAGTAGCGATGCCAACAGAAGAAAGGGAGGGGGGGGGGGGGTTGAGGGGCGAGACGAGATAAGGGTAAGAAAGAAAGGTGAAGAAGCAGCACACGTTGCCGCCATCTCTCATTGTGTCAGTGCCGGCTCCGAACCGGTCGACGTTGGTTTGTGGTAAACAAGGCAGCATCAATCGCGTGACACTCGTCGGTACATATCTCGCTTGTCATTTGACACACTGCCAAACAGGCGGGATATTTAACAAAAGGCAATAACAAAAAAAAGAAGAAAAAGAAAAGATCACAACCACAATGTTCCGAGGGAGAAAAAAAACAGAAAACTAGATAATTTTAGACATTTAGCTCTTGGTGATAACAAATATGTAACTACATACATATGACGCGATTTGCGAGAGAATCGCAAGGGATCTAAAGAGCCGGGGACCCGGCAAAATTAGATTTCGCTCAAAAGCTCATTATAGGTACTTTTTAACGATTGGAATGGGTCCGGAAGTCTGAAAACGCCATTTTGGCGAGCTATGCGAGATATAAAATTCGAGTGCTCGATGAGGCCAGCCGAGATGTGCGCACCTTCGCGATCGCAAATTCGCGCACAATAAAGCAGTATTTGTGAAATTTTTGCCATAAATAGAGAAGATATTGCTTTAGAAAGCGGTTCAAGTAGAATTTTAAAATATTCAATTTTAGAGCCGCTGTGGCCTCTAGACGTTGGAGAGGCGTCGTTATCTTATATGGTATTTTATCATGGGATTTCTATCTCATTTTGTAGAGCCGAAAATTCTCTTTCGAATGAGCTCTCGTATGCCAGATATCGACGAGCTCTTTAATGTTTCCCAGTCCTTAAACTGTTGAAATGCGCGGGGTTCAGCGTCTGCGGAGCGACGCGAACTTTGTATGGGCGATTCCCACGCCGAAAGTCAACTCAATCGATAATCTGTCGAAAGGCAGCCGAGGGAAACATCTCGCCTCCCCAGGGAATCGAACCTGGGACGTAATGATTGCAAGTCAAACAGCTACGCAATACTCTATGCGTGTCTCGAGGTATCCTAAAGATGCGTTTATTATGACGTGCCCTAACATAACCCTAAGAAATGCTGCGCAGGCGATGAATTCGACAGTTTAAGGACTGGGAAACGTTAAAGAGCTCGTCGATATCTGACATCCAAAAGCTCATTCGAAAGAGAATTTTCAGCTCTACGAATTTAGATAGAAAACCCATGATAAAATGTCATATAAGATAACGACGCCTCTCCAAGGTCTAGAGGCCACAGCTACTTTGAAATTGAATATTTCAAAATTCTACTTGAATAGAATTCTAAAGCAATATTTTCTTTATTTATGGTAAAATTTTTATAAATATTGCTTTATTGTGCGCGAATCTGCGAATGCGAATGTGAGGTCATCTCGGCATGTCTCTCCGAGCTCTCGAATTTTAAATCTCGTACAACTCGCCAAAATGGCATTTTCAGACTCCCGGACCCATTTCAATCGTTTCGCCGTGTTAAAGAGCTTTTGAGCGAAATCTAATTTTGCCGGGTCCCCTGCCATTTTGATACTCTCGCAAATCGCGTCATATGAGTTGTTCGGTAGCAAAATTCTTTTAGAAAAATTAAAAAAAAAAAATTAATTTAAATGTTTTAAACTAACATTAATCAATTAGGCGGTCGAATCCTTAGCGCGTTACTCCTGGAAATCGACGGAGCGCCGGCGTTCGAATCCTCTTCCTCCTCTTCGACGTCAACGAGGGGAAAGTCTTCGATGCGCGCCGACGGAGGAAGGCCGACATGGCGAGTCTTTTCGTCGCGATGATGACTGCTGTTTTTAGGGGTCAACGACATCAGTGGCGGGATCTGAAGTATATTTATTATTATTTATTTATAAATGTATAAAAAATATTCATACATAATTATTATATCAATATATTTGTATACTTTATTACTTGTTAAATTTAATTATTTACTCATTTATTCATCGAGAGTGTAAGCTACTCTTGATGATGAGAATAAAACAGAATCTCCTACATGTGTTTTATGAATATTCTTACTACTAATTATTTGCTAATTCACGAAGAAAACGTTAAATTATTAAATAACAACAAAGAACAAAAGATAAACAAACAAACAGTGAACAATTGCTTCTCTGCGTAGTTGGCGTCGTCGTCTGAGCTGGGAAGAGGCTTAATGCACGCAGCGGCACCTTCCCATCGGCGTCTGCGCTTACTGAGAGACAGAAGTAAATCATTAGTATTTTGAACAATTTAGAGGAAACAATTTTGTACGCTTAATATTTCGTTAATTGATTTAAGATTAAAATAAGGGAGGGTGAGCAAGACAAAGCGAGAGCGGAAGAGTACGAGAGAAAAATAGTTAGAGTGATTAAGAGTGTGAAGACTGAAAGAGTCAAAAGAGTTCTCACCGTTCGCGAATGAAGAGAATGCCAAGGAAGATGCAGACGAGAATGAGGAAAGTGTTGACGATTCCGCCGGCGGCCGCGCCAAACTTTGCACCAGTAACTGTAACTTTGCATAGAATATTTATTCATGTGGAACTAGAGATTAGTATGATGGGGTGAGAGGAAATTTGGGTAGAAGCAGGCCGGGAGAGAAATGTGAGAGAAGAAAGAGAAGAAGAAGAAGAAGAAGAAAGGGATAAGATGGTGGAAAACAAGAATAGAAGAGGGAAACATTAGAATAAGATAGCGGGAAACAAGGGTAGAGGAATAAGTATTTGAATGAGAACAGCGAGAGTCGCTGATCGCTTACAAACTGATTTACCGATGTAGTCCTTGATTAGCACGTGCTCGCAGTGCGGCCCGACGTAGTTCTCGGGCATCTGGAAAAAAGGACAAAACTTTTGTGTGAAATAAATACAGATTTATATAGATAAAATATACTTTTATCGAAATATTCGTAAAGTCATTTCATCAATTAATTAATAGCCTCATTCGAATGTTCTAACTTTTTTTCATTTTCTTCTCTCTCTCTCTCTCTTTATTCTCTGCCAGAAGGAAGAGAAGAAGTGAGAAGTGTCTATGATAAATAGAGAAATGATAGAGGTATAGAGTAAAGACAAAAGAGTGAGGGACCACAGAGAGAAAGAGAGGGAGAGAGAGAAAGAGAGAGAGAGAGAGAGAGAGAGAGAGTGGGAGAGAAAGAAGTGCTACTAACACGCAGATGGATAGATTCTCGCTGGTGCGCGCGCACACTCCGCCGTTGCTACACTCGTGCGCATCGTCGCACGGAATGAACTCGGCCGGGACGGCGGCCTTAATTTAATATTTATAAAATTATTTATGTCATAATTATATAATTTAATTAATTTCATTACCAGTTTTCATAATTTTCTCACGCTTACGCATTTATTAATTTTTTTATACTTAATTTGAGGTCATTAAACTACGCCCATCATTCACTTTGTAAAAGGAAAATGTAAATTTGGATGCCTCGGACATATAGAAAAGATGCATTTTCAGCTTTTTATTTGATTACTCTATGCGCTGAATATAGCCGGATTAATAATGTCCTTTCAAGGATGATGCAAATAGATGGCGACTGGAGAGGAGCACTCTGCGCCGCTAAATTAATTAATTTCGGTGGGCGCTCGACAAAATTAGCGACATCTTGTCGTTGAATATAGCAGTAGAGTTTTTTTGAACAAGAAAAACTCTGCTGCTATATACAACGACAAGATTTACTAAAAATAGATCGAATTAATAATAATAATAATGAATAAACCTTCTTTTCTTCCTAATTCAGAGAGAGGTAAATAAAAGAAGAAGAAGAGGAGGAAGAAGAAACAACCTTGTGCCGTATTCGCATCCTCCTCGCGTGTCGCTTGCCATCCGTGCGCATCGCAGAGCACTCGTAGACGCCAGCGTGGACGGTGGGGTCGAAGCTGTCGAGGACGACCGTGGCGCTGAAAGTCATTTTCACTTTTATATTTTAGGTAATATAAACAAAAAAAAATGTTTAAATGCCTTCCACTTCATGACAAAGTACATATATTTTTTTTTAAATAAATGTTATGGTAGAGTTATCGTTCTCTAAAGGTCGACGATCACCAATACATAATAAAGGCAAATTCGAATTGCCGCGTCCACCCTGGGAGTAGGCACTCTCTCATTGCGCGTTCTATTTCGCAGGTCGCACAAACTCCATTGCGTGAAAGCAGCAAGCGCAAATGGATGTTTTTTTTTCGGTGATCGCCCCGCTTTAAACAGCATGAAAGAAGATGAGTTTGAATTAAATATGATATTAATTATGGAGAAAGTGCCAGGAAATGGCTCTCTCTCTCTCTCTCTTGCCTGTGCTGGTCCTTCCTTGCCGGGTCGAGCTGCTGGCCGTTCTGGTGGATGGCGAGGGAGTCGGGCGCGAAGGCGGCCGCGTCCGCGACGCCGCATCGCAGCTGGACGCGCGCGCCGTACACTGCACTCGCGCCCGACGTCTCGGCGACGCGCGAGGGTTCATCTGAGGTATTATTATTAAATTTTTCCTCAATAATTTATTCTTATATTCTTATATTTATTATTATTATTTTAGTTTTATTCTTATTCATTTTACTAAACTAAATTTTACTTTTAAATAAATGTAAATATATACATATAAACATATTATATATAAATATAAATGTATATATGTATACATACATATAGGAGAGCAAAATTCTGAAGAATGCACGATTTTTATCTACGCTTTAAGGCAAGTAGATGAACGAATAGAGAATATTAAAATTGCCAACCTGAATTGAGGATAATTTCGTAGATTGGAGCTATCTCTTCCTCCGGCATCTTTAGAGAGATATGACTATCTGAAGCAAGTGATATCATTAGTGGAAGATAGAAAAAACAGTAAGAAAATAGACGCGAGTATAGCGGAAGAAAGGCGAGTTAGAAAAGTGAGTGCGTGGAAATGGAAATGACCCGGGAGAACACTGGTCAAAGGAGCTAAGACCGAAAGAGAAGAAGATGATAAAGAAGGAGAAGAAAAAGAAGAGTGTAGTAAGAGGATGAACATATTTCGTAAGTCATCTCTCTCTCACTCTCTTTCTTTCTCTTCCTCTCTTTTTTTTCTCTCTCTCTCTCAATTTCCATCTCTCGTTCTCCCCGTTCATTCGTAAATCTTCACGCTAGACTAACTTTGCCTGTTATCCTACATGAGTGCGGCACATGAAGACAGCGAACATTTTTGCTTCCGATTGACAGGAAATAATTCTGTTTAGCGTAGACAAGGTGATGGAAGATAACATTGCAGAGAGCGGTAGCAGGTGTCTTGTGGCTTCTGATAGGGCTAATCTCCCACTTCCCTACCCCTCTCCCTGCCACCATCCAAAACTTCTTCAATCCCAAAACCACAACATTCCACAGACAGCGCCACAAGCCACAAACCACAAAAGCGGTGTGTTGTTTAGGTAGGGCGAAAGGCGAGAAGGCAATGCCGAAAACAGCAGTAGCCATAGATGCGACCGTGTGGCTATGGCAATTCAATAGATATATGTATCTACAAGAGGATGACTGGCCCTTGGTGACAGACAGGCGATAGACGTTCCAGGAAGAGGGCTATTTTACAATTGTTAGTCATCTAACCATAAGATTGGAGGGCTATATTTATTGTGGGTCCATGACTCGATGGTGAGATGGTGAGTTATGGAACTTTTTGAACGTTCAGCACAGGAAGGGCACAAAGAGGTGAGATTTAGACATATGTACATACATATGTGTGTACAGAAAGTGCCGCCCACGAAAAAGAAAGCGGAAGCGGACGTAGCGGCAACGAGTCGTTCGGTCCGTATCACATACTATTCCTCATACGCCTCTGGCATGAAATGTGTATCAGTGAACTTATCACTTTGGAGTCTGCATACGTATGCATGTATGTACATTCATATGTATCTACGTAAGTATATGCTCACAATGACACGGGAACAAAAGTGCAAAGTCTATAGAGTAGCCAGCGTCGGCGATCGAACACAATACAAAGTTACAATGAATAGAGTGCGAAAGCATTCTTGCTACTTCTATTGTAAGAGAGCGAGTGAAATGGAGAAAGAGATCAAAAGATATAGAGAGAGCGAGAGACAATGAGAGGAGGAGAAGAAGAAAGAGAGAGCAGCATAGACACATTGAAACAATGATAGATAAAGTACATTTGAGAGCGCGAAATATGTATGTATGTGGAGTGAGAACAAGAGAGGGAGAGGGAGAAAAAGAGCAAGATCAAGAGAGGGAGAGCGAGAAAGAGAGCGAGATCAATAGAGGGAGAGCGAGATAGAAAATGAGATGGAGACAGTGACGACATAACAGACATATGGCATGACCTGCCAATAAGAGAATCGACCGCCAAAGCAGGAAGCACTGATAAGGAAAGCCACAAATGGAAGCACACATTCCTGAGCTTCTCTTTACTCTCTGAGCGGATCTTTTGATCAGAATAATATGCACTCCCTCTATCTCTCTCTCCCTCTCTCTCCTTCTCTGTCTCTCTATCAAATTAAATCTCTCTTTCTCTCTTTCTCTTTGCTCTCTCATACTTACTCTCTCTCTATCTTTCAAGCACGAAGCACAGGAGAGAGAGAGAGAGAGACGTCAGTCGCGCTCCAACGGAATGAGGTGAGCGTGAACTCTGCGCGATGACGGCAAAATTATTCGATATTTCAGCGACAACTTCAAGAAGAATGGCAAGCGTCATTATTGTGCCTCATTTTGGCCTCGCGAAAAGGCCACAGCATTTTTGTCACCCTGCATGCAGCGAATGCTGCACAATAGTTTGCAGCCCAAATTTGGGGCGAGGCTCCTTAAAAGCCACGACGCCTCTCTCTCTCTTCTCCTTCACTTCCTCTCTCCCTCTTCTCTCTCGCAATTTTCTCTCTCTCCCTCTCTCTATCACGTTCTTCCTCTCTCTATCTCTCTCTCGCTCTCTCTCTCTCTCTCTCTCTCTCTCTCTCTCTATCAACGAACATCTCTGACTCAGCTTCGGCGTTTCTTTTATGCTCATTCCAAGAAGGGCTCGGGTTGGCTAACAGCTCAAGCACATCGGAAGAGTTGGGTGATGAGGGAGGCCTTCTTCAATTGCGCCCTTCCTGTGCAAGATTTTTTTCAACTCGGTCTCACTCTCACACTCTCTCTCAATCCCTTATATCTTAGCTTCTTTCTCTCTCTGTCTATCTCTCTGGTATCCTCTTGCTGTCTCTCCCTCCCTCTTGCTCTCTTTCTCAGCGTCTCTCACTTCCTCTCGCTCTCTTTCCTCCTCATTCGTTCTTGCTCAAAGTTGACCCTCGCCGAAAGAGATCTGTGAGGGACCACGCAGCCATCCAGAATGACGCCTTTTCCATGCAAACACTGCGCCATGCTAGAACAGGAAGAATACTCTCGAAGAGCACTTCAAACATGATGATGATTCAGAGATAGAGAGAGAGAGGGAGAGAAAGAGTGAGAAAGAGAGAGAGAGAAAGAGATTGAAAGAGAGAGAGAGAGAGAGAGAGAGAGAGAGAGAGAGAGGAAGGTTCACTTTTGTTCATTGATACCCGAAATTGCGCTATCACTCTGATGCGGGGGTGGGTGTGAACAAAACTAGGATTCCGAGATTGGTAGGGACCGAGAGAAGAAGAGAGTGCCAGAGATAGCTAGGAAGAAAGAGTTAAAGAGAAAGAGAGAGAGAGAGAGATAGAGGGAAAGAGAGAGAGATACAGCTAGGAAGAAAGAGTTAAAGAGAAAGAGAGAGAGAGAGAGATAGAGGGAAAGAGAGAGAGAGACTACTAAACTGTGCAAGGAAGAAAAGCAACTGAAAGTAGTAGATCACCTTCTTCTCAGCTTATGGCGTGGAACGGAAAGGAGAACGACCGTGTAGGGGGAGAGGTGAGGAAGAGAATGAAAGAGGAGAGAGAGACTAAGAGAGAGAGGGGGGAGGAAGAGAAATGACGAATGAGGTGTCAACGCATGCACACTGTAAAGGCATCTGTGGAATGGGGTTGGGTTGAGGAGAAAGAGCGATCGAGATAAAGAGGGAGAGAGATTGAGAGAAAGAGAGAGAGAGATAGGGATAGAGACAGAGAGCGAGAGAGATAGAAAGAAAGCGGAAAAGGAAACGAGGCCTGCCTAGGTGTCGACGATAAGCCGTTTTTGCTCGGGACATGACCTATCGGGAGAGCGAGAAAAAAGCCGAAATGAACCGAGCGGTGCAGGGTGAAAGGAGAGCGGAAGAGAGGAAAGATGAGCAAAATAATGAGGAGGGTAGGAGAGAAGGGAAGAGAGAGAGAGTGAGAGGGCAAGAGGGTGAGAGAGAGAGAGAGTGAGGAGAGAGAGGGAGAGGAGAGAGAGAGAGTAGCATAGAGAGCAGAAGGGTGAGCGGAAGAGAGGAAATACAATAAGAGAGACAGACAGTGAGAGTGTCGCACGGAATATAGTAAGTGGAGACGTGACGAGGACAAAGAGAGAAAAAAGAGAGAGGGAGAGAGAGTTAGAGATGAGAGGTTAGAGAAGCAGAGTAATAAGAGCAAATAAACGGCACGCTATAGCGTGGCGCAAGAGAGTACAGATGACTTTGCCTCGACTTCAATCTCACTACGCACGGTGTTTGGAAGAAGGCAATGCACAGGAATGTAGTATAAATGATTGAGCAGACGGAGAAGATGAGGAAGAAGGAAATCTTCGAAAAATCCCTCAGGCTGTCTCTTTCTCTTTCTCCTCTCTCTCATGTTCTCTCACTCTTTCCCTCTCTCTCTCTCTGTCTATCCCTCTCTCTCTCGTTATATCTCTCCTTCTCATCTTTTTTTATTATTCATACGCATGATTTCGTGAATCCAACTATAGATTTAAGGATATCTGTAAATGCCGTGCATTTTCGGCTTACAATTAGAAGGTAAGGTTGAGGAGAAGCACAGCCGGTCGGGTGGAACTTGGTCTTATACTATGTACCTCCTACCTCTCTCTTTCTCTCTCTCTCTCTCTCCGTCTCCCCCCCCCCCTCCCTCCGTCTCCCTCTCCCTCACCCTCTTCCTCTTCCTCTCCCTCTCCCCTCTCCTCTTCTCTCTCTCTCTCCTCTCCCTCTCCCTCTCCTATCCTCTCCTCTCCTCTCTCTCTCTCTTCTTGATCCGCCTCTCTCCGACATCGGATGACCTCTTTCCTCTCTAATTGCATCATCACCTCCGTTTGGCGACCGGGCGGGCGGGCAGCTAGCCTAGTGGGTGTGTATTTTTGTGTATTTGTGTACATCCCAAGTGCACGTCACCTAAAATTCATCACGCTACCTCTTTCACTCCCCCCCCCCTCCATTGTTTTTTTTTCTTTTTTTTTCTTTTCGCAAGCCCTCTTCCTCTTCCCACGCCCATCACCGGATCCTCCTCTTTCCCTTCGTCTTGCACGAACTCTTCCCTTGCAAACGGGTACCTCCTCTTACTATCCTCGCAAATATCGTCTTTAACTCTCTCTTTATAAAGAAGCAACTGGAAATTGTTGATTGCGTAATGTTGAAACATGTATTTGACTTTTTGTATACACAAGCAAGAGAAAGAAAAAGTGCAAGCCTCCCTGCCCCTTGACTGGGTGGGTAAAGAATGGAAGAAGGGGAGAGAAGGAGCGAGAGAAAGAGAGAGAGAGAAAGAGAGAGATAAAGAGAGAAGGTAGAGAGAGAGAGAGGAAGAGAGAGAGAGAAAGTGAAAGAGAGAGAGAGAGACAGTGAATGCCAGGCTCGGATAGATGCCATTTTTTCATCATCATCTTCATCTCTTATTCTTCTTTTTCATCTTCGGGTCTGAACAAGTGGTCTCTTACAGCAGATCGCTAGAGACCAGAAAGAAGAAAGTGAACGGAAGGGCAGAAGGTAGAACGGTCGGGTCTGCAAGGAGTGGCTAATAGGAAGATGACTAATCAGCTAGCTCGTTGTGGCAGATTAGTGAGAGAGCGAGAAGAAAAAAGATAGAGAGAGAGAGAAAAGAGAGAGCGAGAGAGAGAGAGAGCGAGAGCGAGAGTGAGAGAAATAAAGAGAGAGAGAGAAAGAGAGAAAACAAAATAGTTCACCGAAAATATAAACTCAACAGCGACCAAAGAACGGGATTGTTCTCTGTTGCGCGAGGAAGCACATTTGCAAAGGATGTTCCGGCAGGGGAGATGCAGCTCTTCTTCTTTCTTTATCTTACTATCTTTCGATCTCTCTTTCTATCTCTTTCTTTGTCTCTGTCTATCTCTCTTTATATCTTTCGAACTCGCTTTCTACCTCTTTCTTTGTCTCTCTCTCCTCTCTCACTGTCTCTCTGAATCTTTAACGGGTTCCCTAACCCTCGAAGGAATTGGAGTTGAGACAAGACAAGAGACAAGAAAGAAAATTAGACGTTCGAGCATCCCAATTACAGCTTAGAGCTTCTTGGGCTTCGTTCGCGGAATTGTGCTGTTCAGTGTTCAGAACGAATGAATGAGCATTGAGGAAGAGTATAGGGGAAGCGTAAAATTAAATTAAATATAAAAAAAATATCCAAGAATTTTCTCTCTCTTTCTAGAATATAAAACTATTTTCTGACATAAGAGAATTTTGAAGCTGGGCAGCGGTGTAAAAAAAAAGCGGCGAAAAGCTAAAGGTAAACGGAAACATTTGCAAATTGTCGTCCAATATTGGCCTTATTGTTTGTCTAGAGAGAGAGAGAGAGCGAAAAGAGGAAGCGAGGGAAGTATCCATGGGAATCGCGTTACGTTTTGACAGACGGAGAGGAAAAAGACGAGCGCTAATTGAGAGAGGGAGATACAGAGAGCGAAGATAGGGTGAGAAGCAGAGGAGAAGATAGGGAGAGAGAGAGAGAGACGGAACAGATGGAGAGAGAAGAGAAAGATAGAGAGAAAGAGAGAGCAGATGGAAAGAGAGAGCGTGAAAGAGAGAGGGAAAAGAGGTTAAAAAATAGCTAAAGAACAAAATAAGCCGCATCCATTCAGCTCGCCTTGTGGCTCTCTCTTTTTTTTTCAAACTGAAAGATGTACTCTATGACTGCAACAATGGAAGCAAGACTAGTACTGAATGAAAGTGTAATTGAGACATGCAACTTATATCTGAAGCCCATGTCATTAGAAGAAAGCAATTCACTCAAGTTCATAAATGAAGGAATATTTATGTAGATAAATTGCTCGTGATTTAACTTTTAAGCTAAGTGAGAGTAAAACTAATTTTTTACGGTATCACAGGTACAACACGTGATGTGAGAGATTTCTTCAAGTCACGGCAGCTCGCGGGCCGCTACAAATTTATGAATGAAAAAAAGCGATAGGAAAATACAAATGTCTGTATTGCAACAGTCCTTAGGCGTGGGTCGTTCTTGCATAGCAACATACATACGAATTTTGTGGGAGTTGCTCATGGAGATTATAATATTGTTTAATTTTTGCTAATATTATCGGGGAAACATCGCAGGAAAAGTAGCAAATTTATCCTGGAGGGGTCAGATGAGAAAAACCACATTTTCCCCATTGCTGTACTGTAGACAATTTTCTACGCATGCACACGTACATTCTTCCAGGAAGAAGGTGTTAATTAGGAACGATGCGGTGAGCCCGGCTTGAGATTGGAAGGAAGAAGAGAAGAGGGGTAGAGAGAGGTAGAGAGAGGTAGAGAGAGGTAGAGAGAGGTAGAGAGAGGTAGAGAGAGGTAGAGAGAGGTAGAGAGAGGTAGAGAGAGGTAGAGAGAGGTAGAGAGAGAGGTAGAGAGAGGTAGAGAGAGGTAGAGAGAGGTAGAGAGAGGTAGAGAGAGGTAGAGAGAGGTAGAGAGAGGTAGAGAGAGGCAGAGAGAGGTAGAGAGAGGTAGAGAGAGGTGGAGAGAGGTAGAGAGAGGTAGAGAGAGAAAAAGGCCCAAAAGCCAAGTTTGCTGTGATGGATACTGTGCTAGCGAAAAGGCAAAAACGTTTTGCAAGATTAGACGAAAATTCAATGTAAATTCCTTGGGCATTTCCATTAAAGAAAAACGAAAAATAATTAAATGCAGAAAATAACTCTTTACAATTAATTTGTTTATATGTACATATATGTATTTTCCCATCGTGTTCAATGGACCTGTTCCAATTTCTTCACTTATTGCATAAGCTGAATCATACAATTGAGTTCCTAAAAACGACCAAAAAGACTCATGACAGCGAGGATGCTCTAGTTTGAAGTTGCTGCTCTGTAGTTTCTAGCGGAATGGAAGCTGCACTCATTGCTTACGAAAGAATTGATTGGATGAACAGGTGGACGTTGGTGCTTAGACATCGAGTTGTTTAATTCAGAAATGTCACGTATTCTACGATAAAGAATGTTAATGCACCAAGCCTACTCAACGTCTCACAATTTGTAATCTCTATAAAAGGAGAGTCGTCAAGTTGAAAGGTTAACACTGGTCATATGTCCTTTTCGCGCTTCACCACTAGATATTCTTGTTTTTAACTATTTTACTCCTCTTTATCAGATTGTAAAAAAGGGCACAAAATAATTATGACTTCTCAAGGTGGATTACGTTTGCTCGCTGAGCTAGTGGTGTGTTTAATTCTTCCTAATTGCTGACTGTTTTTGGAATAGATGTATGTATATAGGGTCAAAAAAATACCTAACTTTGTTATTCCTCTTTTTTGGTGAATCGAGAATGAAACAACCAAATTCTTTGTTCAATACGCTGCTGCTTTGTTGACTCATGCATGCCGCATGCGCGACAGGAGGCAAAACGGGTTAGATCGCCGAAAGAAGCGGCGTTATTTGCCATCTTATTTACTTGGATATGCTCCCCTCCCCCGCTTTTGTTCTTATTTCTGCGATAGTGAACAACTAACATAGTCTTAACATCTCTCAGTCAATGAATATGATTCATGTTCACTTCTTGTCTGTAAACCGCCTTTTTCTCTCATCATTCTCCACATTCGATAAGTTCCACTGCGATCAGTGCCTATTTACGATTAGAATTGGCCGGGCTGTTTGGATGGAGCAGAAGAAGAAGAAAAAAGAGTAAGAAGACTAAAAAGAAGGCACTTCTAGTCCGGTCACACATAGTTCGTCCCTTTCATACTTTGTGCCTTCCTTGTGGAACCGAGTTTGTTTCTTCAAAAACAATATCGGATCATTACAAGACATTTGAGGAAAAATCTGCTGATTTCAGTTGCCGATTACGAATTTACGCAACGAGCTGAATTTAGCGAAGTTCCCTGATAATAAATATATATATTTAATCCGCCATCCTCTGCCGTTGTCCTGCTTCCAAATATTTTTGCTATTTTAAGATCTTATGATCGTCGTCTTTTGCAGATTAATTCTGCAAGAAAAAGAGAAAATATTAATTTGAACTTAAAGAAGCGAAAACACAATCTTTAATTCACGCCTTATTGCCTTAACAAACGCGAGAGAGCATGTGATTTAGAGAAACGCGACTACAATGGGCTGAAAAATTCAAATTGATTACGGTTGTGTTTAGTGATCCATTAATCTAGTTTTTTTTCGGTTGCGAAATCCGTTTACCGATTGTGTGACCTGTACGGAACACATTGTCACCGTTGCTCGAGTCATAGTTTGTGTTCGATGTGCTGACTTCTGCGTCAATAAGTCTAAGATGTAGTATCGGATACGCGCGAACGGCCTAGGCCTTGGTTGATCTGTTAAAAACCGGACTCTGCCATACCACATGATTTCGTCTCTCTCTCTCTTTCTATACCCTCTCCAATCTACTTCTATCTCTCCATCTCTCTTTCTATCTTTCTCTCACACCCTCTCTCTCTCTCTCCCTCCCCCTCTCTCTCTCTCTCCCTCTCTCCCTCTCCCTCTCTCTCTCTATCTCTCTCCCTCCCTCTCTCTCTCTCTCTCTCTCTCTCTCTCTCTCTCTGTACATACCCTATTGTCCTCAAAAGCAGCCTCATCACCATAGAATGTACGGCCGTCAAAGCAGTCGCTTTATTTCCATCTTTTGCATTCTTCACCTCAGTCAACGACTACAGTAATTAATGTACTTTCTTGCGCATTCCTATTGCATTTTCTTTCTCTCCTATTTACGATCAGTTTGAATACAAGAAAGGGATAGAAAGAGTGAGGGCCAACAAAAGAGGGACAGAGAAGTAGAGAGAGAGAGAGAGTGATGGAGAGAGAGAGGGAGAGGGAGAGGGAGAGAAAGAAAGAAAGAGGAGATCAAACGAAGAAAGTATGTAGTTTACGAGTACGCAGGTTGCATAAAACTCGAAAAAGTGGCCAAGAAGAGCTGCTGCCGTCGACATTGCTGCTCTCTTCTTGGTTCTTTTCTCGCTCACGGACAAGCCATGACTAAGATCACTCTCTTTTTTTATTCATAATTTATTATAAGTACTCTTAAAGAAATGTAATGAGTACACAATTATTTTTGCAACAGTTTATATTTAAAAAAAAAACTTATTTTACTATGTATTTTATTGTACTTTGGAGCTATAAATCTTCCCAGATTTGAAGCAATTAATTTTGCTTCCGTTTTGTGCGCACTAATTTTTTCAACTTCCAAATTCACAGCCAATCTGCAGATGCGAGTGGAACCGTTCTAATGCAAATGACAGCTATTCTCATTGTCAGTCTCTCTCTCTCTCTCTTCTCTCTCTCTCTCTTCTCTCTCTCTCTCTCTCTCGATAATTCTTTCTCAAATACTCTCGCTCGCTAGTGCTCTCTGTTTCTCTCTCTCGCTCTCTGACTTTACCTCATTATTTCTGACTTTCTTCCAATCTCTTTCGCTGTTTCCTCCATTTTCGCTACCATGTCTGCCGGATAACAAAAACTCTTAGAGAAGCTTTGTAGCGGAAATGAACTTTGTGATTTTCTGTGAAAAACTCCCGATATACTTTTGAAAAACATTTTCCCTCTCATTTGTCATTAATCTTTTACTCCCTAAAGCCAATGACGTAATTATAACAAAAAAAGAGAAAAGAATCGTAAAACGATCACAATCAGGCCATTCTTTCTGCACTTAGGATTTTCGTGGTCTTCCTCTCGTATTTTCTGGTGCAAGCCAAAACGAGGTTTCCCAGGCAAGAGAAGCCATGATGACCATTAATCAGAAAGGTGAACCTGTTCAGTCTTTTTCTTGAAACCTGTTCAATTTAAGAGCCATAAAACTTACATACCTATGTATGTTCAGACATGTCAAAGCCATATAAGCATTCTTTATTTTACAGTTATGCTGACGTTACTCTCCCTCTTTATCCTGACATTTCTCTCTCTCTCTCTTTTTCTCTCTCTCTTTCTCTCTCTCTCTTTCTCTCTTTCTCTCTCTCTTTCTCTCTCTCCCTTTCTCTCTCTGTCTCTCTCTCTCTCTACTCTGACATCTATACCCTGGCATTGAAAATGGAGTAGATCACGCCAAAAAGTGCAATGTCTCCATTCTTCACAAGATTGACTCCTCAAGATAGTTGATAGTTGTCTCCGTTCGGAAAGCGAGAAGAGAGAGAGTTGAAGTTGGAACCGGGCACACATTTCAATCTTACTCCTTCTCTCATTTGTGACAGGGTGGGGATAAGAGGAGAGAGTGGCGAAGGAACAGAGAGGAAGGAGAGAGGGCGCAGAGAGACAGAGAAGGATGAGACCAAAAAGGTCAGAGAAGCAGAGAACGTCCTCCGTCGCTGTCAAGAAAGTGATTGTTTCGCCGCCGTTCAGTCCTCGTTCTCTCTCTCACTCTCTCACTCTCTCACTTTCTCACTCTCCCTCTCTCCCTCTCTCTCTCTCTCTCTCTTTCTCTCTTCCTACCTCCCTCCCTCCCTCTCTCTCTCTCTCTAAATGGAGAGGAGAGAACTGTAAAGAGAGCTAAGATGAAGAAGAATGAGATGAAGCGAAAAAAGGGCATGGACCATTCGAGAGGTCTTTGAAGAGGAAGCGAAACGACAAACTTGTAGTGAAAAGTTGTAAGAGAGAGAAAGAAAGATAGCTGGTTAGGGAAGACAATGAAGGGGTGGAAACACCTTCATTCCTTCTTCCTTCCGACGTCCTCTTTGCCCTTCTAATTCCCCTCTCCCTTCCTCCCTCTCTCTCTCTCTCTCTCTCTCTCTCTCTCTCTCTCTCTACGCTTCATCCTTCCCTCTCTCTACGTCATTTCCTTTTTCGCTCTCTCTTTACTTCTCTCCCTCCCTCTCCCTCCCTCTCCCGCTCTCCTTCCCTCCAAACCCGCCTGCCCCTGACGATCATTTGTAGTGGCACAGAGAGTCTGTGCTCCTCCATGACAGCGGTCAAACTTCGCAAGATACGAAGAAGGAGAAGAAGAAGAAGAAGAAAGGCGTGTCGGTTACAAATTACCTTCTTTTTCGGTCTCTTAATCCACATTCTCTTTCTCTCAATCTCTCTTTCCTACCTTTCTCTCTCTCCCTGCCTCTCTCTCTCTCCTTTTCAGACATCTCTGCAACTTTATCCTTACTCTTCTCTCTCTCTTTCTCTCGCTCTACCTTCCCCTCTTACTCTCTCGTCGTTGTCACACTCCGTTGCACATCCACCCATATTGAACCTTGAGAAACATCTGATTTCCTCCTCCTCCTCTGCCATGGCAGGTATGGCAATGGCTGAGAGGCGCTATCGGGCACTCTCTACCTCGAGCTCTTTGTCTCTTCCTCTTTTGTTACATGAATACTGTTTTATCTACACGTAATCGTACGACTTCTCCCAATATTCAGCATATTTGTGTTCATTCTATATACTATGCGCAGATAAGAATGCATTTACAATTGTCGACTTTATTTTAAAAAAATATTGTAAATTAATTAAATAGAAAAATAAATTGCAGCGACCCTTCATAAATTCAAGAAGAACAAGAAGATGAAGAGGTCATCATCGTCTTCCCTTCTCTCAATGCTTTTCTATGTTCTCGCCATCGCTTGCGCCGACGTTGCCACTTCTTCGAATCCGGATGAAGTCATTGATCAGGTACATTTTTTTCTTTCTCCTGTCAGGCATTGAAATTTCAATACATTAACTTTTTTATATTATTTTTATAATATTTTATACTTATTCTTATACTTTACTCGGAATGCCAGTGGGTATTATCCAAAATCATTTTCACCATTAACCTATTCTTTTTTATCTAATCACCATCAGACCATCAAACACTGTCATCTTTTATGTAGCTCCCTCTCTCAATCACACTTCCTCTTTCTCTCTCTCTCCGTCGCTCTCGTTCTAACTCCCTTTTTTGGCAAGCCAAAACTTTTAACCACAAACATAAAAAAGGCAAAATAAAAGTCGTCCTCTTTTATTGTGAGCCTCTCTCGTGAGGAATGTGGCCTTGTCGCTGTCTTATTGTTAGCCCTCCTCTCACTAGACTGCATTTCACATTTCCGCCTGTTCTTTTCTCTTCCCTCTCTCTTCGTCTAAATCTCTATCTCCCTATCTCTCTTTCTCTCGCACACTCTTCTCGCTCTCTATATCCCTCTCTTTCTCACTCTCTTATTGCTTTAGCTATCAATCTACAATCTCACTCTCACTACTTACATCTCTTTTTCTCTACGTGCATCTGTCTCTCTCACTCTCTTCCCTCTTCATCTCTTCAATCCCTCCCTATTACTTCCCCCCTTTCTCTCTCTCTCTCTCTCACTCTCTCTCTATCACTCCACATGCCTCTTGCACAGGCATGCGTAGCCGAATGGTTTGAAGGAGAAAGCGGCAGGATTATTTACCCGTCGTCGCCTCAAAACTCTCTCTCTCTCTCTCTCTCCCCCTATCTCTCTCTCTGTTTCATTCTCGCTATCGCTTCGTCGTCCTCCTCCACTTCTCTTTCTTTCCCACGCTTCTCTGTCTCTCTTCAATCTCTTCACTTTATCTCTTATCTCTCTCTCTTCTCCCCCGCTCTTACCCTTGGATAGGCTAATCTTGACACTGTTTTGCTGCATCTCATTTCCCCTTAAGATTAGCCACCACAAGGACACGGGCGCGCGCGTGAGCGTGAAAGTAAACATTGAACGCGCCCGACTAGCTATTCCATGTCTCGTCTCAGAATTTTTGTCTCGTTTTTTCGTAACTAAAGTTAAATTCCTGGTTGAAAAGAGAGAGAGAGAGAGAGAGAGAGAGAAAGAGAAGGTTTAAATAAACGTATTGCAGAGAAAGTAGACTTAATTCTCTTTGCTTTTGTAATATCGAGAGATAGTGTATGATAACTACTGCATATGAGAGACAACAACACCTTTCGCGCCGTTCTCTCGAAGTTATGTCGGAGCAGGTTTAATGAGGAAGGGGAAATGTCGTCGGAGGGTGTGGGCGGGTGGAGCAAATGGTGACCGCCGGTCTATACTCTCCATTGTGGACGGGAACACGTCCCATATCAATTCTCTCATAACAACTATTCTTGGAAGGAAAGAGTAAACTGTCCCGGCAATCATAACCATATCATAAAGGCATATATTAATAAACAAATGGACAAAAACACACACACATTATTTTCACCCCTTCGTTCGCGGTGTACAATGAGAGTACCTCCAAAGTTTGTAGTACCATTAGAAAATTTCAGGGAAAATATTATGAACATCTCCGATTATCTTGACAGAAGTGTAAGAATGTACATGCATACATATACATACTATATGGATGTTTTGACAGCGCGGCAACGGTTGTTTGCTGAATCCACCAAAATTTGAAAGACTTTCCTAGCGTCGACACCCACGCTTCTTGCTCTCTGGTCTCTAAAGATCTGACAATAGGAAGACAAATCAATTGCATGTCCATTCTGCAAAAGGTGAATTTTTTTCATTTGCAAGTTTTGTATTGTTCAAATACAATTAATGAAAACATACAATTAAAATAATTCGGATTGTTAAGAGAATAATGTCAGGCTCGAATATTGATAAGATAAAGAGTTTTGTGATCATGCTCGGGTTGGCGTAAAATAGAAATGTATATGAAAAATTATAAGTATACTATACATACATATGTGTCAGCTCATTGAATGCGCTATCAGTACTAGCAGGGTATATGAATTTATTTTATTATACTTTTCATAGATGGCGGGAAATTCAAATTCAAATTCAAATGTCTTATTTTCCCTCGCAGATCTCGACTGAGGGTTCGCTAATCTTGTCAGGCGCGAGGATGAACAACGTCTTCGTGAGGCAGTGCTCATGCGAAGAGCAGCGAGAATGCACGGAGGAGATGAAGGCGCAAGCGGATGCGTGTACCAAGCCGTGTTTCGACGTCTTCGAGAAGGTTGCCATCATTCTACTTTACAACTTTGTATTTATTAAGGAGGTTAATTAATCAATTATTTAATTATGTAATTAATTAATATATGTCTTAATTAGCTGGTTAGTTGAAGTGTTGAATGAATTAATGAATTCATTCATTCATTCATCCATTCATCGCTTCGCCAAAGGAGGATTACCACCGCGCTAAAACTGGCGCGAAATTTGGCGAGTGTTGCCTCCAAGTTCATTGAAGTTGTGCTCTTTTTCTTGACGAAATTGGCCTCACAATGTACTGAGAGTGTTGTGAGTAGAAAATTCAGTAAGATTTATTTTGAGTTCCGCAAATATGGAAAAATACGGTCTTTTTGAAACAGTTAGCTAAACATCTCTTCTCTCGGTGGTACGCCTTCTTTGTGTCAACCCTCTCACGGTCACACTAGAGAAACATACGCACACACATAGACATGGCCTCCATTACAAGTAGGAAAGAAGGAGAAGAAAAAGGATGAAGAAGAAGAAGAAGAGTGAAATGCGCGAACGATCTGCTGCATTTCAGGGAAGAGATTGGTTATTGATCTACCACAGACACAAAGAGAATCTCGCAAAGAATACTCGTGGGAACCGAGAAGGCGCTCTGAGTGAGTAAGTAAAATCTCGGACCGCGAGCCCATTAGAGCTGATGTTGTTGTGTTCATTTAGATATGTCACTGATTGTGGAGGGCTTTACAGGCTTATATTGTTGAGGAGATGATCACACTAGGCGAGAATCCCAAAGTCATCACTTGAAAACTATTTATAAAAGATATTTTTAAATATTGAAATTTAATTTACATTTTTATTATATATATATATATATATATATATATATATATATATTAAATATCCTTCGAGGTGACTGATCGGCCTGCGGAACTGCGGCTCTGCTTCGACAACAAGGCGGACATTGTCGAGTCTTTCATCAATTGCTTCGAGAAACGTGTTGATGCGTACGTGAACTTTCATAATAATTAGAACAATTATCTTTTTTTGACAGATGTAAAATGATGAAACACTGGGCTAGTGAAGAAATTTAAAAAATTAATTAGCTTATCGATCTTCAAATGGGTTGCTTCATTGATCTTTAAATTTAAATTTCAGCTGCGTCCCTACGATGAACGGTCCGAGGATTCCGAAGACGGACATCTCTGAGATCTTCCACCTTGCCGAGGTCAGCGTCAGCAGGCCTCCATCGGCGACCATTCAGGTGCTCTATTTCTCTTTCTCTCGCTATCTCATTCTCTCTCACTCTCTTTCCTTCGCTCTCTCACTTTCTCTCTATATATCTATCTAACTTTCTATATATCTATCTCTCTCTTCTTTTTTATAACTACATATTATGACACATTCCTGATCTTCATTCATGGAAAAAATCTTCCTTTAGAAAAAAAAATAATAATTAGGCACAATCAGCCGAATACGTATGAATTTAAAAAAGCCTGACTCTGCTTCCAGTAGAACAGTAGATCAGCTTACCTTTCTTTCCAGGCTCTCATCGCGCCTATCAAGCATTATTTGGATGCCGCTGGCGAATTTGCGCTGTGTGTCAAGGTAGAATACATGTATTCTTTGAAAAATTAGCTATTAAAAATAAGAATAAAAAGAAGAGATAAAAATAAATTATTATCATGAAACCATCATCATTTAGGACTGCTTTCTGGGCAAGAACAGCGCAGGCTTCTGCTATGACAAGAAAGGGTGAGTTAGCATCTTCTTTCTTGGTTGTATGTACGTCCGTTCTCCTTGAATACAATCCGACATCCTTGATCAGCTTCAATGAAAAATTTTAACATTAAAAAACATTTCCCGCCAAAATGTAAACTTCCGCTTAAGATGCCAGCCAATGATCTCGGACATCAAGGCACAGTCATCGCTACGAGTGTGCACGAAAAGAGTGCAGTGGAAAAGACAGGCCGGCGAAATATGCGACTGCTCTGTTAACGCCGGACTCACGTAAGAGAGAGAGAGGGAGAGAGAGAGAGAGAGATAGAGAGACTAGAGTGAGGGAGAGCAAGAGAAGAGAGAGAGCATAGAGAGAGATATTAAAGAATGAAAAAGAGTGCTAGAGAACATTCAATTATCACAGTGACATGTTCAAGCGCCAAAAAAAATGAGAGGGTGAATGGGAAAAATAGTAAAAAAAAAAAAGTAAATAGAAATTTACGACGAACGACGAATACTAGAAGAGAGATAGAAAGAGGGAGGAGAGTGAGAGAGAGAGAAAGGGGGGACATAGATTTACGTTGTTCACTTGAGTGACCTGCGACAGTACTGCTCGATCTTCAAGTTGATGGCGCGTCGCCCTATCAGGCATCACTAACTTTGAGGGTGTCTCCTCGACCTTTGGGCGACTCAGTCGACTCCCCCCATTGGTCCGCAACAGCTTTAGACGTCTCCCGTCTCCTGTTCAACATCAAATGCCTGCCAAAAAATATATACATATACATTAATAATAATTTCATAATGACAACAACCGATTACTGCATCGCTTGCCGTGCAAGTACAGTATTCTACGAAATAGTGCAACCATTTTTTTTAGTTTTTACATTCCGTATATAGTGTCCATCGTTAATTTGATGAAATTGAATAGGACAAGTTAAATAATGATGTTGTGCTTGCTGCACATCCTCCAGAATCTCGGTCTTATATGCTTATGTTCTTCTTCTTTTTATTCTTTTTTTTGTCATCTTCTTTTTCCTCTTCTTCTTTGTACATCTTCAGAACGAGGAATTATTATTTAGTACAGGTATTTCACAGCACAATTACGCATGCAAATGCAGTTGTAGTAGAAAAAAAATACCCGATTTTTATTCAAGGAATTTTATTTTTTAGGAAAATGAAAAGAGAAAAAATACGAAAGTTTTAGAATTGAAAATCGGTTACAGAATGATGCCAGCGGATTTATTTCTGGCTCAGTATTATCGTTGTCAAAACCCTGTATATAAGGCATTTTACTATCTGCTTTAGCTGTGATAGAGATACTTCAGATTGATTTGATCGCTTTTCTATGTATCGTTTGTACTTTCGAATTCGCCAATAAATCACTTGTCCTGTGAGTGGTGAATCTCGCTCTCCGTGTTCCAAATATTTTCTTTTCCCTCTCTCATTCTCTCCCTCCTTTTCTCTCTTTCAACCTCCTCCTCCTCTCTCTCCCTCTCTCCACAAATAACGTCGAAGTCTTTCGCTTTTCATCGACCTTTAAGCTGAAGATATATAAAGTGCTCAAAGAGGAGAAGCTCGGACGAAAGGGGATAAAGAGATGCGAGAATATCAACGAAGACCAAAGAAAGAAGAAATCTTCATGCGCATTACATTTCCAGTGATCAATGTTGACTTGTGTTGATAACGATAACATTGGAATTTCCTTGCCGTGTTAAAAAGTATCTGACTTGAGATATGTATCTCCATCTGCATACATGAAAAAGTCTACTTTATATTTTTCAACTTTTTCACGTGGACAGAGCTCGTAAGCTCATTTCGGTGACTCTTCAGCGAAAAGTCATTATCCTTAAGATTGCGAGAGAAGATCGAGGAGATAAAGTTAGGATAAATAAAAGAGAGCAAAATGAGCAAGAAGAAAGATAGATTGAGAAGAGGGAGAGAGAGCAGAGAGTACGTGAAGTTATCGAAGTGAGTAGAGAGAAAGGTTAAATACATATAAACGAGTAAATAGAACTTTACGGCGAATAAATATTTAAAAAAATATTTTGTTGTTCACTTGAGTTACCTGCGACGGGACTGCTCGATCTTCAATTTGATAGCGTGCCGCTCCAAAAAAGGCATCATTAACTTTGAGCCTGACAGCGTCAACGAGTTCGACTTGATCCGCAAAAGCTTTAGACGAATTTGTTAAATACGAAATCCCTGCCAAATATATATATATATATATATATATATATATATATATATATATATATATATATATATACATATATATATATATACAACATACGCATATATATTAATAATAATTTTATAATGACAACACATTACTGTATCGCTTGCCTTGCAAGTACCGTATTCTACGAAACAATGCAACCATGTTTGTATTATTTACATACCTTATATAGTGGTCATCGTTAACTTGATGAAATTAAATAGGCCTAGTTGAATAATGATTTGCAGCATATTCGTCAGAATCCCTTTCTGGTATGCTTTATTTTTCTTATTCTTGTTAGTTTTTGCCTTCTTCTGATTCTTTGTATTTCTCTGTGTCAGAGATATGTACTTCAGATTGTTTTTATTGTTTTCATATATACTTTAAAAAATTTTTTTTCTTTTACTTTCAAATTCGTCAAAAATCATTGTCTTGTGAGTGGAGAATCTCTCTCTCTTTCTCTCTCTCCTCTCTCTCTCCCTCTCGTTTCGTGTTCCTATTCCTTTGCTTCTCATTCTCTTGCTCAATCTCTTCTCGCTCACTCTCCCTCTCTCCCTCTCTCTCTCACTCTCTCTCTTTCTTTCTTGCTGTCTCTACGGATATCATCGAACTCTTTTTCCTTTCATCGAACTTCAAGCAAGAGATATATAAAGTGCGCAAAGAGGAGAAGCTCGGACGAAAGGGGATAAAGGAAGATACGAGAACGAAAAAAAAATCGGGCCACACCCTCCGGTCTAAAAAGGACAGAAAAGAAAAGAGAATCCATGTGATTGCTCGACCTCTTCTTTTTATTCATTATCTCTCTCTCGCTCATTCTCTCATTCTTCTCCTAGTCATCCATTCTCACAGATACTCTCCAGCACTTTTACCCTGCTTTCCCGAAAATGAAACCGAGACGATATTAGCGAGGAAGAAAGAAAGAAGAAATCTTCATGCGCATACCGTTTTCAGCGAGCATTCTTCACTTGTGTTGATATCGATATCATTTGACTTTTCCTTTCCGTGTCAACTACTCGCATTTTTCTCTCGCTTCAACAAGTACTCTTTCTCTCTCCCTTTTACTCTAGTTCACCCTCTACCTTCCATCTTTCTCTCACTTTCTCCCACACTCACTCTCACTATCTCTCCCTCTCTCTCTCTCCCTCTCGCTCTCTCACTCTTCCGCTCCTTCTCTTGCATACTCTCCTTGCTTTCGCCGTTCTCTACCTTCGAAAAGTGGCTGTCAGAATGATTATATAGGGAAACATCAGATCATTTTGGAAGAAACGAAAGGGATCTTGACTTTTATAAAACATCCCGCTTTATTGATTTTTCGCTTCATGAATAATCAATAAAGTGAACGATCATGTGATTTCATTAAGTTGGTTATTGAGATAGCAAAAGTATCCATTTTTGTACTGTCAAATCAATGACTGATAGCAGTAACAGCTTCCATCTATAGTTCTTCTTTCTTTCTCTCCGTTCATTCGGCGAATAACGTGAAGAAGAGTGAGAGAGAGAATGAGAGAAAGAGAGAATGGAAAGAGGGAGCGCGAACGGCAGCTAGAGGCAGAGGCAGAAAGAGAGGTAGAAGTAGAGGTAAAGAAAGAAAGAGCGAGCATAAGAATGGAACGCGTAGTCCTTGTGATCCTCATTAGATATTGTAAGAACAAAGAGATTTAGAGATTTCCCAGCTCGACAAAAGACACTAGAATACTGAGAGAATAGCTGTAAGTTGACATCAAAAATGTCAGAGTTTATAAAAATGGAAGAAAGATCGAAATTACTAAATATTTCTTTGCCAGGAGATTACGTAGCAATCGTTGGAGAGTGAGGAGGAATGAAGAAGGAAACGTGATGGTGAAGTTATCGATAAAGATGACGGTGGAGAGCGGTGGAAGGATGTATGTGGGGTCGCGGGAACGGAATATTACTTTCTTCTTTACTTCTCTCTCTCTCTCTCTCTCTTTCACCACTTTTAATCTCAAGATGATTCGGCCTGTTTTAACAGTGTTTAACACCGGCTTCCTTTTTCTCTCCTATCCTTCTCAGTGCGCGTCACGTGTTGCCCTTCTGGCCTGGTGCATTCTTGTAATTCCCGTTCACTTCCGAGTGCCGTTTCCCGCATTCCCTCGTTATTTATGTTAGAACCGTTTCTGCCGCATCCTATACCTGCCGAGTTTTCTGTGCTGCTTACCTTTCTCATGATTTCAGACTACTTTGGTCTCGTGATCGCAAATGATTTGTTATATTTGAAAATAAAAGAGAGAGAGAGAGGGAGAAAAGAGTACAAAATGACTGACGACGAGGAGGACGTAAGCGGAGGAGGCGTGCGGCTTCAAGTCGATCGAAAGCGTCTCGAGGCTATGATTACTGGTCAGCAACAAAAAGTCATAATTCTAGAAATCAATCGATATGTCGCAATTTACTCATAATTTACACAGTGTTTTGTCCCCAGTTGTTTGAGGAGCATCTGATTTTACTCATCTATGGCCATATTACACCAATTTACGGCCAAAATTCGCCCCAAAATAAAATGAACTGAATTTTGAGGCGTTGCGGGGGCGATGCGTGGTTTCTTTTATTCCATTTAAAGGCCAAGGAAAGATGACCCGATGCTATTAGGCAAAACGCTATGAATTTACACAAAAACAACACATTGGCCCCGTTAAATTAGAGTAATTAATATGTTAGACTAATAAATACAAAACCGAGTCGAATCGATCGAATTGAATCGTTCAGGAAAGCCTGTCTATGGGACGTCTATCCTTTTGCCGAATGCGAACGACTTTTTCGATAAGGTGAGCAAAGTTCCTTGTTCGTGGTTTTTGTGTGGAAATGATTGTTTTAAAGGAAAATAACAGCCCCGTCAATGTGCTTTTCTATTAGTTTTATAAATATGTATGTATGATGTATATTTGCATGCATAAATGTACATATTCAGTTAATAATCATAGTCAAGGAATCAGTCGATGTCCTCATTATTTCCTCCTCCTTTCATTCGCCAGGTGGCGAGCCTGTCGGGCGCGCAGATTCTATGGCCGCGAGAGCTGAAGATTGGCGCCAAGACGAAGAAGGATCCGTACGTCAAGATCATCGGCACACCCGAACAGGCCAGCAGCTTCAGTTATATCAGTCAATAAGTCAACATACTTTGATAAGTTAATAATCATATCTAAGTTTCCAAGTTCCAATGATCAAAGTGATGCGTAATATAAAAAGAAAGTCTATTACATACAATATTCTTCAGGTCGACAGCGCTCGTCAACTCATTTCGGCGACTCTTCAGCGAAAAGTCATTAACGTGTTTAATTTTCTTTTTTATTGATTTATTGTTCCTTCAATTATCGATTGATTGATTCTTCCCCTTTTTCCAGCGCGATCGCGTGACGCTGAAGTTGCTGATCTCGCACGAGTCGCACTCGCACATCATTGGCCGAGGTGGACGAGGCAGTAAGCGTATCATGCAGGCAAGTAGAATTAAAGAAAAAATTTTTTAAATTTAATTTCCTATTTACTTTTGTTTCTTTATAATTTTTCTAATTATTTAATATGTAACACTCACTGAATAGCTTAAAAAGGTGTGTTTTCTTTACTTTTTCATGGTTCGGGAACAAAAAAAAAAGAAATGGAGCAATACCAAAATATATAGTAGAACTTTGACAAAAACGTATGCGCAGGCATCCGCGTGTCACATCCACTTTCCGGACGCCAATCGACATGGAAGGTTTCGAATATTTTTTTTGCCAAATGTTTGCAGCAAAATAAAATGTTGTACTTTTCTGAGCTCTCTCAAGCCTGAACATTCATATGTTATCGTTGTAGCAATGGCTACGTTGACGCGTCGCAGCCAATGGATGAGATCAAGGGCGATCAGGCTAGTTTCTTATTTTTTAAAGGAGGACTATCACCGAAAAATTATGTGATATTTAAAATTGCCGCGGCCCTTCGCACTCTCATTCGCGCGTGCTATTTTCACGCAGCGAGTTTGTGCGACCTGCGAAATAGCACGCGAGAATGAGAGTGAGGAATCACAGGGCTGACGCGGCAATTCGAACCTGCATTAAATATTTTTCGGTGATCGCCCTCCTTTAAGACAAGAATTTCAGATTCAAGTCTTCATGCATATTTAGCCTTATGGTTATCAGGAAAAGGTAGCTTAATTTTTCACCTTCTATCTTGAAAAGATAATGCTTTGTTCAATCAGTAAAGCAATAAAAAATTATCTACTTAAACTAAACACTGACTAATGCATAAAACAACCGGATGCCACCGAATAGCTCCTTTTTATTGAAGGTTAGCGTCACAGGCGCTCCGGAGCATGCCGAACGAGCTCGCGCCCTTCTAAGGGTAATAATCAACAATTATTTACATTTTGACAAATGCAAACAAATCCTTGCTTTCAACTTTTTTCTTCAAAATTTTGACATGACAGGAAAAAAATTTAAAAAAAGCCCATTTCCTTCAGGAGAATAGCTTGGTTGTCGTTTCGTTCGAGCTGCCTTGGTTCGGGCCGAGTCCGCCGCCACTGCCGACGCTCTTGCCTCAGGTGTAGATCATTGTCGCTGGATATTATACAGGACATCAATCTATAAATTAGTAAAATATTTTTTTAGTAAAAAAAATGAATTCATGTTATGCTTGCACCTCATCAGATCACGGCGAGCATCAACTCGTTGCCGCCCGCGTATATCATCACGCTGCGCTCCGCGACGCAGGATGTCGCCTTCCTCAAAGAGTCCATCTCCATCATCACGGCCAAGCTGGTGCCGCATGTAAGGCTGCTTCTTTACTATGTCTTCTTTTTCTCTTTAATATTATTACTCAACCAGTCATATTTGTCCTTAGAAAAGGCATCAAAAATCATAGATTAGACGATATGTATATGTACTACGCTAAATTCATGGATTACGGGTGTGAGAAAGTGTACATATTTTATCCGCATCAAGGCTTGCTGGACGCCCGAATTACGCGCGGAATTTCGGTCATCCGCCTTGCTGCTACAGCCGCAGGCCACTATGCTTCGAACGTTAGTGTTTAGTTTCTTTCACTTTATCTTTCATTTTCTTTGTGAGATCGAATTTAACCTCCTTGTATTACAACCCCCACCCATCTAATAGAAGAACCCCAACGAACCTCTCGAAGAATAGTATGTAGCTCTCCCTCAATTAGAAACTATGTACCCTCTGAAGACAATAACCATCGATATTACACAAGTCTCCTAATTTCTTTTGCTAATTTCATGAAAAAATACGTAGAAGGATGGTAACAGAGTGCCTATTCCCTTTCTGATTGTAAAGTTTGTTATTGATGTTAATGAATGTTATGAATTCAAGATAAGTATGTGTATTTAAAAATAGTGCCCCTCCCTCTGATTGAACCCATCCGTCGAACGTTACCCTTCTGAACGACGGCACTGAAAAATGGTACCCATGGGGCTCTGTTAGACGAAATAAATAGTATTACTCTTTGCGTCGTTTTATTCGTACTTTTTTTTCTAATTCCCATGACAAAAATGAATCGCGATGAAAAAAAAGTCTAACGAATGACTGAGTGTTTGGCGCGTTGCCAAAATGCGCAGGCTCTTCGAGCTCGCCGAATTCGAGAACGTCCGCGTGCGTCTGTACGGCGAGCAGCGGTCCGTGCTGATGTGCGGCTCATTCGAGGGCGTCGTGCGCGTCCGCGAGTTTCTCATCGTTAGTCTCATCATTCACACAACAATTTCGTCACTGGACAACAAAAAAAATTACTTGTCTAGGCCCTACTGACAATTCAATCAATCAGCATCTATATATTTTGAAGCATTTTTAGCTTGGACATGACAAAGAAAAAGGGGTAAATATTAGCATGAAAAATAAAATGATTTTATATAGAGCGTAGTTAAATAAATAAAATTAAATTAAAGTAAATAATTAAAGTAATTTGCCTGTGTGCAGCAGCAACTGCCAGTCACGCTGTGCTTTGACTGCCCGAACGAGCGGCTGCCCGCGTCGCTCAAGGAGATCGAAAAGCAATTTGATGTCGAAGCGACTGTCAAGAGGCGCACTTCAATCGGCGGCGGCGGAAGTTCGGCGGCCCTGGCTGCCACCGCCGGCGCCTATTCAACTTCCGCCGCTGATCATTCAGTCCGTTCGCTTTTAAAAGAGTCAAAAATTCGCATTTGAATTCCCGCCATTTTGCCTAACACAAGGGACAGACGCTTCTACAATGGTCAGGAAAATTCAAATAGATTACGACTGTGTTTCGTGCACACTTTTTATTCTGAACCTGTATATACATATGTTAATTTTTTTTTGAACGACAACATTTTGGAGGTATGCATGTATGTATGCACATCTGGACAAAAAAAGGTACTATTCATAAAAAATATTGTTCTTTTTGGCAGAAAAATTATGTAAATAATGTGTACGTGTGATCAGGTGATTGTGTTGCGTACCCGCGAAGAGCTCGTCGCGCGTCTCTATCACACACGCGAGCACATCCTCGGTCTCGAGCACAGCGAGCGGCCGCTTTCTCAAGCGGCGCTCGCGTCCGCCGCCGAAGCCGTAAATTCGGCCGCCGGCGCCCATTCGATGCATCAGCCTGCGCCGCCAATCGAGGCCGCCGACGCGAACGGCGATGTCAACGGCAACGAAATGCTCTTTCGTCAGAACAGATCCTCTCTCTATCGTTTATCTTGATCGTTAGCAAACTAAGAAAATCGTGTGTATATTATAAAATTTACTGTAAAAAAATTTAATTAAAGTAAAATAATGAATGCATGAACTTTCGCGAGGACACAACATCGAGGTGAAAAGGAAGACATTTTTATATTTTATTTCTGACGAAACTCGACCACGATCTAGCATTTTCCTGTCCATTTTCTCTCTAAATCTTGCTATTATCGGGGGGCGCGAGTTCAAGATTAGAGGTTTTTGGGCTCTTTAATCGATTGTTATTCTGGCTAATCAGCGAATATCTTGTGTATAACAGATGTTCGCTGATTAGCCAGAATAACAATTGATTAGAATTCTGGCTAATCAGCGAATATCAAGTTATCCATCTATTCCCTGATTAGCCAGAATTACAATCGATTAAAATAATAATAATAAAAATAATAAAAATAATAATAATAATAATAATAATAATAATAATAAATGGAAAATAATAACAATTGAAGATGCCCTCGTGGACGCGGACATCTCGTCGCTCGAGCAGCAATTCGCGAGCGCCGCCGTCGCGTCGTCTCCGAACACCATTCCTCAGCGTCCGTCGTCGCTGCTGTCGCCGAATCCAACGGACTCGCCCATCGCGCATTCCCTACTCAAGAGCGCCAAAGAGATTGACAACAACAAGAAGAGGTTTTTGTTACTTTGTTCTTTTTTTCCTTAAAATCGGATTAGTCAAGTTTACTTATTTATCTTTTATAATGATTTTTTTTATTAAGCTACTACAGTGTATAGGAAAGATGGCTACAGAATACAAAAAAAAACTGTAAAAACTGAAACAATATTGTTTGATATATCAAACAGTAAAAAATATATAATATTGCTTCAGTTTTGCGCCGAAACAATGATGTTTCAAGCTATCTTTTTATTGTAAACACAGGATTACAATGGAATCCGGGGAAAGAAAGGAAATATCTGACAATGAGGAAAATACAGATTTACACCTTTCAATCGATCTTTAGGCCAAAATTTATTTCATATGAGAAGTTTCAAATGATACCTTTTCTTACGATAAGCGAAAGCAAGACCAGTGCGCATAAGAGCAAGATGACGAAATAAGAAGAAAGACCAAAATTAGCTTGCTGCTAATTCAAGATGCAAGCTCGGCGTAGACAACAAAACGAATTGAATATTGCGGGAGATTGCGCATTCGAGACACTTGATTGTGTACTCTATGGATTGTTAAAACCGGTTGTGGAGGAGGAGAAAGAGAGAGAGGGAAAGAGAGAGAGAGAGAGAGAGAGAGAGAGAGAGAGAGAGATAAAGAGAGAGAGAGAGCGAGAGCGAGAGAGAGAGAGAGAGAGAGGGAGAGAGAGAGAGAGAGAGAAAGAAGGAGCTTTTCGTGGGACGACATCGATTCCGAGAAAGCGAGGTAGTGACTGAAATATAGAGAAAAAGACAAGACAGAGAGAGAAAGAGTTAGAGAACGATTCAAATATGCTACTCAACTTTCTCTTCTCTTTTCACAGCGAAATCTGGCGTACGGACGAGGGTGTGATGGCGCGTCAGGAGCTTCTTTTGAAGGCGAATCGAGGTACTACTTTTTTTATCATTGTACTTCTTGGCACAATATTTTCCGTATGGTTTAATTTTTTCTTCTAAACAAGATCTTTTAATTTTTTTTAAATATTATTTCCATATCTATATATCCATATGCTTTGGCTAGAAGAATAGAAGAAAAGAGCAGAAGAATTTTTTTATATATTCACAGTGATTTTGAAAACACAGAAATGGAGAGAAAGAGAGAAAATATACAGCACATTTGAGAGAAAAAGATCTGTCGATAAATTCAAAGGGAGCAAAACTCCAATTTTAGCCGTCTTCGACTCCTCCTTCCATCACATTCGATATCCGACAGATCTCTGGTCCGGTCTCGGCTTCTCCGCTTCCCTTCCTGCTGATCTGATCCGCGCGGCCGCCGCGTCTGATGCGCACGTTGAGGCCGACGAGCATGGTTGGTTCAGGGAGAGTTATATTGATTTAAAAGTTGTCCAACACAAATATTTTATTAATGAAGAAGAAGCGAATAATGTTAAACCAAACTAAAGTTATAAAATAATAATAATTATAGTAATAAAAATAGTAAAATAACGAATTAGGCACATCCTACATATGCTTGATGTGGCCAACTAAGAAAAAAAAACCAATACCAGAAGATGATGAGCACGATTTCTCGCGCGAAGGCTCGTCATCGTCTTCGTCGCTGTCCTTGCTACACAACAGTAGCTCGACGCCCCTCGCGCTCCCGGCCGGACTCGCCGGCTCGAACAGCTTCCACAGCTCGCCGTCACGTACAGTTAGGGCTTCTTTTTTTCTTTTTTGAAGAGTCATGACGCGCGCAGATGCATGCTGCAAAAAGAGAGCAAAAAAAAAATCTAGTCTGGAATTCACGCCTTTTTGCCTTTATAGCGCGACTACAATGATCAGGGATTTTTTTTAATACGTTATGGTTGAAATAAAGAATACAGAAAGAGACTGTCAAATATGATTTTAAATAAGCTGAATTTTTTATTCGCACTATTTTGTCGCTGATGGTGACTAAAATGCGAGAGGGTGCGCACATTTGTGACAATAAAGTTCAGGGAAATTTATAAGGAAAAAACCCGTTAATTATCGCTCTACCCTCTTCCGTATCGCTGCATCCCCTAAATTCCCTACATACATATTCTGTCAAATATGATTTTAAAGAAGCTGAATTTTTTACTATTTTGTCACTGCCGATGAGTAAAATGCGAGAGGGTGCGCACATTTCTTTCCTCCCACTATTTGTCTTATTTCCTAGATCATATATTAATCTTTTACATTTAAGTTAATTTGATGTCGATAAATAAATAAATAAATACTTGTAACGGACTTCGTGAACTGACTGTCAAGCCCAGCTCATCAAGTTAACTGGTATTATGTTCAATTGCCGTGTGTGTGTGCAGGGACTCGCGAGCGTGATCGAGGACGAGGAACTGTCGGAGTACAACACGTCAACGCTCGACTTCTCTCGCAAGCAACGCATGCCGTCGAAGAAGAAGAAGCTGCTCTCGGCGCCGGCGCCTGCCATCGCAGCCACCGCCACGAATCCGCCGCCGAGGCAGAGCAGTCAGAAAAGAGTTTTTTGAGCGTCGCTCATTTAGCCATACCCAGACCGACGTGCAATTTTACGGCCATTTTTCTTCTGATATTGAGATCGCCATTGGCTCATCATTGTTTTGTGGCCTACAGCTGTCAATGTCCTTTGTATCCAATAAGAACTCTGAGGTTTCCTTTCGGCGCAATCATGACGAAACTTGTTGATGTCGTATTGTGAATTTTCTTTGAAAAGTTTTTATTAAGAAATTGTTTATGAACACTTTTTTCCCACCAACATATTACATCACAATTTAGATTCCTTCTCGGCATCGTCCTCATTCTTTGAGACGGCGTCGCCGATCGGGCACGACCTTCCATGGGACGTCGACGTCTTCCGCGACCCGGCCATGGTGCTCGCGCAGCTCGGCTGTTCCGAGTATCTGCCGCAATTTCGCGCGCAAGAGGTCCATTCGTGTAACCACACTGTCCAAGATTTTTTTTTTGCTATTCCATTAATTATCTTAAATATTGAGCAAATTCGTTAAAATCAGTTCGTTGTGGCAGGCAGTTGCTTTTTTTGTTACTTAGATGAGCTTTTCTAATTAACGCTCCTTGAGTACTTTTAATTTTTGAGAGAAAAATTAAAAGTACTCAAGGAGCGTAAATTAGATACGCTATTTGAATCCAAGATGAATGTAAATGCATCCGCTATTTGAATCAAAGATGAATGTACAATAATTTAATCAGTTTTTTTAATGATTGGCTACAAAGCGATTGATTGACCGAACAAATTAAATATTATTATTATGGAAAAGAAATTATCGATTGATTGGCTAAACAAAATGATCGATTGATTGATTGATTCCAGATTGACATGCGCGCCCTTCTGCTGTCCGATGAGCAGAGTCTCAAAGAGATTGGCGTCGCGACGGTCGGCGCAAGAAAGAAGATTGCGCATGCTATCCTTAGTCAGTTTTGAAACTCTGACTCCAATTTTGAACTACGAAAAGTTGCTTTCGAGAAGATGATACTTTGAAAAAGGAAACACGAATACAGCGTGAGAGCAAACGGCTATTTTATTCATATCTAATTTTCAAATAAAAACTTGTTTAATTAACATTATACATTACGAAAAGGTAATTCTGTGAACATGAAACTTTAAAAAAAACCTTGCAGAGCTTCGCGAGTCGGCGCGAGCGAAAGGTTACGACATCTAGTGCTGTCGTCACTGCAGCAAATGCCTTTTATGATTAACATTTACTTACTCTTACTTTATATAATCCTGTAATTCTGTATACTGCACACCCTCCATATGGATTAGAACGAAGGCTTACATTGGTGTGATCGTAGTTCATTGATATTTCACGGCTATCACCGGAATAAATAAAAAAAGAAATGACAGACTGGTTGGCAGCATTTTGAGCCAGTATGTATATCTGTCAGTTCTTTTCTTACGGTGGCGGTTCTCCTTTAATTACATACTTATTCGCTCATATTTACTCGCTCCCTCGATGACAAATGCTTCATGACCAGTGCCATTACAGCATGTCCTTGCCATACCTATTTCTCAGTAGTTGAATGATATCACGGTTACAATTCTAATGTTCACATAGTTCAGTTGAATAATAAAGGCATAAGAATGATATTGTTTTAACTGAACACATTTGATTGCAGTCTTTATTTCCGGCTTTCTAGCATATATAGCTCGACTTGCAACGATCATACAGCTATGTAGCAATGGTCCACGTACATATGTATGTATTAAGCAAGGAAGATATGGGACCGACTGCGAAGTAGAGACATGAAAGTTCTGTAGAATTTGCATATCCAGCAGGGTGCCATAACGTTTGGCTCCATGGAATCTAAGATCCGTTTTGCATCTCGAGGTGAGTAAAGAAAAAGCCAGAAAACACGACCCCACCCCTCCCAACATTTGTTTCCTTGCTTTCCCTGTGATCAGTAGATATCCTTTCTTTGCGCTCTCCGCGCGAAGAAAGGATATCTACTGAATAAAATGTACATGCACAATGTGTCAGGCTACGACCTTGCGACACGGCATGGTCGCTTATCGTGCAATCTCCAAAAGGATGCGATTGATTGCGCAACTAGGAGAGAGAGAGAAAGAGAGAGAGAGACAGAGAAAGAGAAAGAAAGAAAGAGAGGAATAGAGAGAGAGAGTGAGAGAGAGAGTGAGAGTTGAGAGAGAAAAAAAAGAAGCAGCGACAGAATGAAAAGAGCTACAGCGACACTACACTGTGGTAGATTAGCGCATGAAATGAGTTGCACCTTTGAAGATGAACAGAAGAAATGGAAGAGGTGGAGTCGGCAGGGATGAGGGTGAGAGGCAGGGGAAGGAGAGGGGTAGAGGGAGGAGAGAGAGGGAGAGAAAGAGAGAGAGAAAGATAGACAGAAAGAGAGAGAGAGAGAGAGATAGAGAGAGAGGAAACCTCTCCTCCAATGCAGAAGACGCAGGTCAGCCAGCTCAGAGAGGCTGCTCCTCAGTCGACACCCATTCAGGTAGAGACCAGGTCGTGACGATGTCTGCCTCCCCGACATACCTCTTGGAAAGACCGGCCGTCCGATGGCTGCTGACCATCGTCTACTCGGCACTTATCCTCCTCGTCTCTGCCGTCCGCTTCCTCTTCATCGGGTCGCGACTAATAAAGATCACAGATCACAAGATGCCCGAGAAGCTGCAAAAGAACTACCAGCACGGCTTTGTCAAGCTGGCGTCAGGTATGGCAATTATTCTTTCATAATATATGTATATGCATGTGTATAGACTTGTGCTCATCACTGAGAACAGATAGTTGAATATAAAACAAATGTACATACACTTGTTTAGTTAATAAAATGTACATGCACTTGTTTATTTTTTGTTTAGTTTGTTCGGTTAAAAAAATTTCCTTAATTATTTTGTTTACTGGAGGAATAATGTCAACATGTGAAAAATAGTATTTTTCACTGCTATTTTGTAACATATTTTTGAATGATTTATTATTGTACCATGGCTAGTGCAATGTACATACATATGTACATATATATTAGGCCTGAAACTGCACTACGTCGAGAAGGGCCCAAAGGACGGCCCGCTCATGCTGCTCGTCCACGGCTTCCCCGAGTTTTGGTACTCGTGGCGGTTCCAGATCGCGCACTTCTCGAAGACACACAGGTATGTAGATGCGGGGTGGTGGGGTTGGGACATTCGACTAGATCATGTTCATGTTTATAGATCATCTTCGATAGGGTACATATGTAAAGCAAAATGGGGTGGAGGAGTAGTAGGGTCTAAAAGGGTCTAAAGATGCCCTCGACACACCATTCTTCGCCTCCAGGGTTGTCGCCATCGACATGCGTGGTTACAGCGAGTCGGACAAACCGGAAGGCATCGAAAGCTACCAGCTCGACGTCCTCGCCACTGACATCAAGCAGTGCATCGAGGCGCTAGGTACCAATATTCTCCTTCTACAAGTCTAATCTTTTAACATTTATTAAAATAATTTAAAAATCACATAAATATCTTTCTCTTTTTGGAAAGGAAAAAAAGGAAAAAGGAAAGGAAGAAAGGAACCTCTGATTTTGTATAGGACTTTTTATCTCTAAAATAAATGGTTAAATTTGCTGAGAGCATATCGAACTGAAAGCAAATCGATAATCTGAAATTGATGATTTCTAACTAATTCTCTATAGTCGATAATCTACAATCGCCCACTGATAACAGATAGTTGAATATAAAATGCTCCATCTTTTTGGAAAGGACACTCTGATCTCAAATCTCAATTCAATAATTCTAGGTCATTCGAAGGCGGCCGTGCTCGGTGGGCACGACTGGGGTGGCCTCGTGTCGTGGCGCACCGCGCTCCTCTTCCCCGACCTCATCGACCGCCTCTTCATCTGCAACTGCCCCCATCCGGGCATCTTCCGACAAACCATACGCAGCAGCTTCACCCAGGCACTCATGAGCTGGTGACTCATACTGATTAATTGATTATTGATTTTGTCTTATTAATCAGTTAATGCTTTTTAAATATACTGATTTACCGATTGAGAAAAGAACCCCAATTTCTGGTACATCTACTTCTTCCAAATGCCGCGCCTTCCCGAGTTTTTGCTGGCGGCCGACGATTTCGCCATTTTCGAAAAGATGTTCTACGAAGGCGCGGGCGCCCTCTGCAACAAGGAGAACTTGACGCCGTCCGATCTCGAAGCATGGAAGCATACGTACTCGCAACCAGGCATGTTTGCCTCATTCAATTCTGAATCCTTGAACAAAATGAATCCAACTAACTTTCTTCCCTTCTTTCTTTCTCTTTTTCCAATTTCATACTATGCATACTAATCGAGAGAAAAAGTTACACGCTACATGAACTTACTCTTTTCAGGCGCTCTTACACCCGTGCTAAACTACTACCGTGCACTCCTGCAAGTTCCGCCAGACGTTACTCCTTATGATATTGTCAAGGTTTCTTTCATTATTTGGTGATAATAGACGATTCAATTAGTAAACTTTCTAAAGATACGTCTAATTAACTTTTATAAATATAAGGTGAAAACGCTGGTTCTCTGGGGCGAGAATGACGTTGCGTTGTCTCGCGAGATGGGAAGAGAGTCGGCCGAGGCATGCCGAGACGGCCGGTGCATCTACGTCCCAAACGCGTCGCACTGGCTGCAGCAGGACCTGCCGGACGTGGTCAATCGAGAAGTCGCCAAATTCATCAAAGAATAAATAGTTTACGTTACATATGCAGATTTAAATTTTTCTATGGTTGCATGCTATCATAATTTTTATCTACAAAATTATGCAGATCCTTCTGTTAAAAATTTTTAACTAGAAAATTATGCAGATCATTTGGTCATCATTTATTCAGCAAATAATGCAGATTTTCTGTCATTTTTTTAAAATCTAGTTAGTTAAGCAGATTTTTGTCATTACTTATCTACATACATGTCATTCACGGGATATTTGCGATAAACGTGTTTTTAACATTTCATTTTAATCTTTTGTTTTGTTTATATTTATTTTTATGGCCGACCCACTTGTAGCGTCTTTTCATTTCTATCTCTCTAAGACATGGAATGTAGTTTGCTAGCAATAAATGCTATCTGACACGTGTATGATGGGGGAACCGTCGCTCATGAATCCGTACACAAGCCTTGTTTGGCACGAATTTATTTTCCAAGCACTTCTAACAAAAATATGATGCATCAGTCGTGATAAGATTGAGTTTGAGAGACTGTTTGTCTCCCGCAAGACGTTATGGTTATGAAGAAAGCTAAGTAGGTTACTTATAAAATTGATCTTTCCTCTTTTTCCCTCAAGTCCCTCTCACTCCTTGATCTCCCTCCCTCTCTCTACCCATCTCTCACCCTCTCTTTCTTCCCTTTTCGCTTTCTTTTCTCTCTTTTTTTCTCTTTTCCACTCTCTAATTCTCACTCTCATTCTTTAATTGCCTCCCTTCCACACACTCACTTCAGCTCTATCTCTCTCTCTCTTTTGCTCTCTCTGTCTCTCTTCCTTCTCTCAGTCTATCTCTCGCTCTCCCTTTGCGGTCCCTCTCCCTTCCTCTCCCTCTTTCTCTCTCACAGACACTCTCTGCTTCTCTGGCTCTCTGCCTGCATTTCCACGCGTCTCATGCCTTCAGCATACGGCTCGCTAGTTTCCACTCTTATCTGTTGCAGCTCGCATTCACCAACAAGTTTGCATTCAATATTGTTATCAGCGAGGTGTTTACGCATGCATTTGCTGGCAGCATTAATTTTTTTATCGTCTCAAAGCAATCGTTTTACATTTCTTCCTTAAAATGCATCCTTGACAAATTTAAATAAATTAAAGAGAAATAGATAATAATATAAATGTTTTGAAGTAAGAACGATGTCAACGGAGCCGGAAGAAGCCGCTCCGCCGCCTCCTCTTCACCCCGCTCTTCGATGGTTCCTCACCATCATCTCCTCCTTTGTCGTTCTGCTCTATCTCGCCTTCAGATTCGCGCTCGTTGGAAGCAAGCTGTACAAGAAGGTGGGCTGTTGAGCCGTGTGTTTTTCTTCTTCATACAATAATTTGTTTTTATTATCATTTCTAATATTTCAAATTGTAAATGAAGAAAATGTAAAATAAATGTTTAAAAAATTAATAATATGCGTATATAGAAGTTAGTTAACAAATTAAAATGATTATTCAGGTGCCTCACCAATTTCCGACAAAGTTGCGCAAGAACTACAAACACGGCTTCATCCAGCTGCCCTCGGGCATCTCTCTTCACTACGTCGAGGAAGGCAAGAAGTCAGCGCCACTCATGCTGTGCGCCCATGGCTTTCCCGAGTTTTGGTACTCGTGGCGGCATCAACTTCGCCATTTTTCCAAGATGTATAGGTGTGCAAAGATACTATTTATATCAATTATAAAAGGTACTATTGTTAATGAATTTTTGTTCATATCTATCTCATCGCTGAATTTTGCAAATTAAAAAGGAAACAACCTTATTCCTCGTCTGCTTGCCCAACTTTTTACACAGGTGGTTCGCGATGCATCTCCTGGGATATATCGTTCCATTTCCTCAGCCTATTTGATTTGCAGAGGGTTTTTTTTGCAATAATAAAATATGAAAAAATATATACATATGTACATTAGATAAGATGTTCTGTAGATGAGGATAGGTTTTTCTTGCATAATTTTCTAGCTGTTTGGAAGGAGGACGACGGCCATTAAAAAATAAGTAGTACTACATTCGTATTGCCTCATTCGTCGTAGGAGTAGGTCATTCTCGCGCGCTATTTCGCTAGTGGCACACGCGCGAATGAGAGTGCGACGGGCTGCGCTGCACATTGAAATCTCACATCATTTGATCGTTCTCCTTTAACAGAGTTGTTGCATTCGACATGCGCGGCTACGGCGAGTCGGACAAGCCGGAGGGCATTCGGAGCTACTCGTCGGATCTTCTGGCAGCTGACATCAGAGATATCATTGCGGCACTCGGTTAGAGGCGAACAAAAGCATTCTGTGTACTGCTTTCTTGTTTTATGCTAATCATAAGGACTAGGGTTATGTATGTTTATTGATGGAGAGTTTCAAAATGGTCGGAGTTGGTTAGCCAGGGATAGAGATAGAGAGAGAGCAGAGAGTGAGAAAGAAATAGAGATAGAACAGAGAATGAGAAAGAACAAGAAAGAGTGAGAGAAAGAGAGAGAGAGAGAGAGAGAGAGTATTCCTTGAGGTTACAAGGACGCCGTGGTGCTCGCGCATGACTGGGGCGGTGCGGCCGCGTGGCGTGCGGCGTCGCTGTTCCCTTCTTCCATCTCCCGCCTCGTCATCCTCAACTGTCCCCACCCTGGCGTCATGCAGCGCTTCATGATGCAGACGCCACGACAGGCGCTGAGAAGCTGGCGAGTCTATTCTATTCTATTGATCGGAGCTTCGAAATTATTTTGATCATTATAAGTATTAATTGATTTTGGCCAGATAACAGACCATAAGAATTAAGAGAAAAATGAGAGATATTGATTTTCATTGAATTGATGAGTTCTATATAATGTATTCCCAAAACCGGTGAAAAAATAATTGCGAAATGTACGCAAGTTTCAACTTGTATGTATGATGTACTTTTGTCATATGCACAGGTACATGCTCTTCTTCCAAATGCCCTGGCTGCCCGAGTTCGCCATCGCGTCCGAGGACTATCGGATTTTGCGCGAAGGCATCCACGGCGATCTGCTCCAGCTCAGTCAAGATGGCAAGATCACCGATGTCGACATTGAGGCGTGGAAGTACATCTTCTCGCAGAAAGGTTTAAGTTTTTACTTTTTATTTATTTAAATTCTTTTTGTTTATTTATTTGTTTTATTTTCTGCTGTCATTTTCACTGCCAGTTTTAAAATGCAAACGAAGTTGTCGTTTGACTTTTCTTGGCATTCATTACACTTCTCTTGGCATTCATTACAGGCGCAACAACTGCTGCAGTGAACTACTACCGCTGCGCTCTTCAAAATCCGATCGCTTTCTTAACGAGGAAACTGATTCAAGTAAATATTAAAATTTTTTTTTAAACTAATTAAAACCCCGTTGTCATCTCATGTGTGCGATCACATCTCTGGCGGTACAATTTTGTTGAGAAGAGTTGGACCATTTTAGGAATTGTGGAAAAAAGGAAAACAAATGGAACAATAGGAAGCTCGACAAATTGCAGCCGAAGACGCTTGTGGTGTGGGGCGACGGCGACGCGTACCTGATGCGTGAGCTCGGCGCCCTCTCGGCCGAAGCTTGCCGCGATGGCCGCTGCGTCTACATCAAGGACGCCTCGCATTGGGTGCAGCAGGACCAGCCAACCGCGGTCAATCAAGCCATTCAGGCATTCCTCCAGGAAGCTGACTAGAGACAAGAGCGACTTTGCGACTATCGCATTTAATACTAGGAATAAGGATTATTTCTTGTTTTAAATGCTATTAAATTAGAATGCTATTAAATTGGAAGCTTTTCGGACAAGGGTTTTGTGCCAATAAAAGCAAGGAACAAACGTTTGTTTCCCTGGCTTTCCATGTGATCAATAGGTATCCTTTCTTCGCGTTCTCCGCGCTAATATAAATACCCTATATTAGCCATGAACATATCGAACAGCGAAAGAGTTTAGCCCAAGAAATTTAAAGCTTTTGAGAAAAGTTTATTTTATCTTACGATACTTATGGTGCCTAAAGTACAGTACGTACCAAACGGCTATCATATTTCGGTTTTCGTGCATATTTTTTTAAGTATAAGAAAGCTTGTGAAATGTTATGGGTTACTTCTTTATATTGTCAGACTTCCAGTAAGAGAATATTTGTTTCATTCTCTTCACGACTGAGCAAGAAAAAAAATCAATTACTCAAATCATGAGTTTCTTTTAAATACCTTATTTAGTAACCTTACTTTTAATGTTTACTTATTTGTTTATGCCGACATTACAATAAGCTCGTGCTTTATCTGGTTTTTATTCCTTCACGGGCTTTTGGAGGACTGAGTCGGTGAATTTGACCTGCAATAACTGCTGGAATTACTACCAAAAGAGTATTGGTTACATAGTTTAAAGAATCCAAGTGGTAATCTTGATTTTGAGAAAAAAATTAATTCTCACGACCTTGCGTGCGGAGCGCCTCAGCGATGTCGGATCCTTCTTCATTTCGTGCGGCGCGACCAGATTGTTCTTGACCGGGCTAAAAATGTCAAAATTCGATGCTACGGGAAAAACATTTCAAATATTATCCATTCCCGCCCGCTCCCTTTTTCCCGCCGTCTCACCCTTCACGGAGCAGCGCCTTTCCAACGGGCACGACGATCTCGGCAGTCGACGCATTCGAAGACTCC
The DNA here is from genome assembly GCA_945643635.1 of Allodiplogaster sudhausi. Classification (NCBI taxonomy): domain Eukaryota; kingdom Metazoa; phylum Nematoda; class Chromadorea; order Rhabditida; family Diplogasteridae; genus Allodiplogaster; species Allodiplogaster sudhausi. The sequence goes on from CALZFC010000354.1 coordinate 2,216,877, forward strand.
GGCGGTGCCTCCTTCAATATCTAGGGATGCTTGGATTCTTGGTAATCAATACCCAAAAAGTTATTATTAGAATTATTTAATCTTTTTATTCAAATTGTGTGCTCTCTATGCCAAGTGGCATAATATTGTATCTTGATACATTAAAATGCTATATTAAGATAAATCTACAGTATTATTATATATTGTGGTGCAGAATTCGCAACCATATCAGACCATGATGGAGACGCGCTTCTCCTTCTTCTGGTCGCCCTTCTCTTCCTTGGACTTCTTCTGTTCACTCGGGTCCGTCAGATTAGGGTCCGACTCCACCTTCTCCTTGCTCGTCACCCCTCCGTCTCCTCCTTTTCCAGCGCCGCCCCCATCATTGGCCCCGCCCCCTTTAGCCCCGCCCCCTCCGCCCCCCTTAGCTCCGCCCTCCCCGGGTTCCTTCTTGCTCGTCGGCTCGGCCGACTTCACGCTGTTGGGATTGGCGACCTTCGAAGTTTCGGCGACCTTCGAAGTTTCGGTGACCTTCGAAGTTTCGGCGGTAGCCGCGTTTGCCGGTCTCTTAGGATGCTGGAAATATTTTTCGATGTTTACTTTATTAGCGCGGGAGGAAGGTGTCCAGATATTTTTCTTTTTAAGAATGGAAGGAAGAAAGAATGGGAGAGGAGTGGAGAGGAAGAATGGAAGAAATGAAAAAGTAATGGAACAGAGAAGAGAAGAGAAAGGAAAGGTTTTGGGACATCTTTTCAGGCTCTTTAAAAATTAAGTTGAGAAATACTCCAGTGAGCTTCTTGGTCGGTTCACTCTTCTTCGCGCAGCCAATCAGAATGGATGAGATGCCAATGAGCAGCGATGCCGCCGCGAGCCATGGCGACATCTCAAGAAAAGACTAATTAAACAAAAAATTGTTTTCCACATTTTTTAATACCCATTATTGTTTTTTTTATTAATTAATTTTAATTGATTTATTTATTTTATAAAATAAAAATTAATAGAAGCAGCGAGGATAAACAATTCGGGGAATACTGGAATAGAGAAGAAGAGAACTGACGATCCAACCTCTTCGGGCGACTCCAGCAGTAGGAAATGATCTGCTCTCGAGCTCGAGATCTTTTAAATAGACAGTAAACTGTTGTACGCCACTTGCACTTGAATAAATACTTTCTAAAAGTCACACCAAAAGTACACAAGCAATGAGTGACCTTGCTCACAATTTTCCTCGTTTGCACGACTTCAGCTTATCCACTTTTTGACAAACTTTATCTTGAATATATCGAACGTGGAAAATAACCCAAATCCCCCGTAATATGGGGAAAAAACCTAGAAATATCATTTAGAAAATACCTGGTTAAATAACTCGGAACCCGGTAAAACAACCCGTTAACCCGCTAAAACAACCCATTAACCCGGTAAAACCCGGTAAACAACCCGGTACTAGGTAAACAACCCGGCAGCCCGGTAAAACAACCCGTAACCCAGATAACTCGGTAAAACCCGATGAACCCCGATGAAACCCGGTAAAACAATGTAAAATCCGGAAAATCACGGTAAACCTTTTCTTAGTTTTCTTTGTCGAATTTTAATAAAAATCAAATTGCGATGATTTGTTGATGATCTTAAGGAAAAGCAAACAGCCAAAGAAAGAAAAAAGGATGTTTGAGAGAACAACAAATTCAGCTGGCTTTGCAAACTTGCATGTATTTGCATTCGAAAAGATTCGGGGCATTATTCAATTTGATCATCTTGTTAATTACAAAAGTATTATGCTTCTTTCGAATTCTTGCTCTTTACATGCGATATATATCTCATCTTTTCCACGTGCAAATCGTTATACTTTCATCGATTTCATAATGTTGAATTTCATATTTATTTTAATTTCAAGTGCACACTTCGCTCATAGAAATACCGTCGAAAGTGATGGATACTCCCATTCTTCTACCACTCTTGAGCCGGCGCTCGGTCGGTTCTTCTCTTCTCTCTCATCATTCTTCTCATGATCGACGTCGAGCATCGCGTGGCTGCCGCCTTCTTCTTTGCCGGCGTCGCTGTTGGCCTCTCGCTCGGCGTGCTGCTCGGAATGGGCGCGGCGCCAGGAGGAGAGGACGACGAGGAGCGAGGTTGAAAAAAACTCGCATTTGAATTCGCGCCTTTCTCCCTGAGACTCGTGAAGACGCCGACTACAGGAGTTTGGAAAAATGTCTCAAACAGATTTTCGTCGAACTTCGTGCTCCGTTAATAATAAAAAAATAGTCGAAGAATGTCTAACAAATTATTAAATATTAACTTTAATATTATTAATTGGTTTAAAATGATAAATAAATATTTCAATAATATTAAAAAAAAATTTTATTAATTTAAAGTCAATGTTTAAAAAAAACTTTTAAAATTCTCGTTGCTAGTGTCACCTCGGAGGATGGAGAAGAGGGAAAGCCGCGACGCGTCACTCGCGCGTCGCAGTTTGCTGCGGCGTAGGGAGAGCCGCCGAAAACGGTGCGTTCGGCGCACCATCACGCATGTGTCGGCGAAGGAGGCGACCGAGGTTTCGGTCGAGATAGGAAAGGGAGAGGGTTGGGGTGGTTTCGGTCGATGTAGGAAAGGGAGAGGGTTGGGGTGTGCGTCGCGGTTATCGTTGCGGCCAAGTCCGTAATGACCTCAGGTTTGCTCCTTCCTTGGAGAAGGTGTGTGGCTTCTTCACCCAATATGGAATTTATTGGAAATTACTGTTCGAATGCTGAAAAATTTCATTGCTATTATATGATAGTATGGGTAAATGGTAAGATAGAGTAAATTCAGTGTAGCTATGGTATAGTATTTTTAGTGTGCATTACGGTAAAGGTCCATGATTGAGATGTCGCCGCATCAGACGATGCAGAGCCCGCTCAAGCCGATGATCGTGGCGCCCCTCGAGCGGTGCTTCCAGTCATTTGGCTCGCCAGTGCCAAGGTCTGGGGAATTTTTTTCTCTCTCTCTCATCCTCTCTCAATCTCTCTTAATCTCTCTCCCTCACTCCCCTGTCACTCTTCACACACTCTCTCTCCCTTGCGCTCTTTCTCTATCTCTCAAGCTCTCCTTGTCCTTCTCTCTTTCAGTGGCTTCTATGTGGCGACCTCTTCGTCTTCGTCGCGGCTCGCCGTCTCGGCCACCCCTTCGGACAGCTCCACCTCCCTCACAGTGACCTCTGGCTCCTCGACTCCCGGCTCTTCGACCTCTGGCTCTTCGACCCCAGCTTCCTCCATGGATGAGCCGGTCTGGCACACGCTCGCCTCCCTCAACCCGGCCGTCCTCGAGGCGGCTTGCTGGCACGAGAAGAGGACAAAGTGAGTTGTGCTCGGCGGGAAAAGTGAAAATTCAAAATTTTTCCAGGATTATTTCAATTCTTCGGCGAGTTTCTCATTTAACTTTGTCGTCTCGCCCGAAGTTGTCCTCGCGTATCATCTCTCTTTATCATATGTTGCACCTCGCTCTCTCTCTATCTCTCTAGCTCTCCCTCCTCTCACTCTCCTTTTCTCTTTTCTCTCTCTCTCTCTCTCTCTCCCTCTCTCTCTTTCTCTTTCGGTGGCGACCACTCCTCCGTGAGGGTGAACTCTTCGACGGCGCTGATCGACACGGTCGACGAGCTTCGCGACGCTCGCACGCCGGCATTTCCCGAGGGCGGAAGCAGCAGCGCGAGTGGAAGAGTGAATGGTGAGAGAGAGAAGAGAGAGAGGGAGAGAGCGAGGGAAGCAGAGGGAAAGAGAGAGAGAGAAAGAGAGAGAGAGAGCAGAGAAAAGGGGGGAATAGGAGAGGAGAGTAAAAGAAGGAGAAGCAGAGAAACAGAAATACTAATAAAAGAAAAGTAACCTTTTATTTTCTTCAGCAACTTCTCCGGGTCTTGTGAGGACGTCGATGGCGACTCGCAAGGGCCCTTTTATCTGCCCGTAGAGTGTGGCCATACACCAAGGGTCTTAGCCTGACCCTCGTTTTATGGCGGTCCTAGCTAGGCCCCCCGCCACCTCTCAAAGGCCCCAACCTTGAACAAGCCGCGCCTCCAATCCTTGCCTCCACCACCGATTCATCAATAAATGCGCGCGCGCTTGTTGTAGATGAGTTTTTGTTAGTTTTCAGAATAGCAAATATGTATATATTTTTAAAAAAAAACTTTGTTTCCGCTGGATCAGAAAGGATCCTTTCTTCGTGTTTTCCGCGCGAATATATGTAATTGCTGTCTATATGGATTCTTACACGAGATCGAATAAAAGTGGAGGAATCACAAGTATTACTAAGAACTTTCACTTTCTTTTCGGCTTTGTTGGTGATTTGAGAACTCATAAAACTTGCTTCCGCAGTGTCCTTTGGTCGAAATAACTTAAAATGATAGTATGCAAAGTTGATAAATTTTGCACTCCTTGCACACTTTTGAGTGCGTGGAATAGTTCAAGTTCGGAAAAACACGTCTTTCCATTCTTCACAATTTCAAATGATTTAAGTCATTTCCTCTACTGTTGCCGACTCAGAGTGGTTGCTTCTCCAGTCGCTCTCTCTACAATGCCCAGTATCTTATTTTGAAATTTGTTAACTCATTCGCTGATGAACTATGGAAACGTAATGTGATTAATAAAAGAAAGTATTCTTATTAATTTTTTCCTAGATTCTCCCGTGAAGGCGGCCCTCTTCTACCTGGGACTCGCACTCTTCGTGATCACCAACCTCGTCTTGTTCGGCAATTTGATTGTGGTGCGCTCTACTCTCTCTCTCGGATCTCCTTGCTCCTTCATCCTCTCCATTCTCTATCTCTCTCTCTCTCTCTTTCTCTCGCTTACCCTCTCCTCTCCAATTTTCTACCACTTCAAAAGTACTCCTTTCTTCGCTATAATTCTCCCGCTCCCCTCGTCCGACATATGCAATTAATCACAATTATGTTAATTCATTCATTCAACATGTTCTTTGAATTGAAAATTTGATAGAAAAATATTTTAAAGGTAAAACACTAATTTAAATCTGTATGTAATTTCTTAGTGATTTAAATGTGTTAATTTAATTTAATTTTCTCCTAAGGCCGGGTTGCTGAAGCGTCGAGTGCGCGTGTTGCGTGCGAAGGCAAAGAAGGCCAATCCGAACGGCCTCAAGACGCCGGCGCCTTCGAAGACCGCGTCGGCGCCCGCCAAAACGCCGCCCGTGCCGTCTTCTTCTAAGTCGACGCCCAGTAAACCATCCAGCAAAGTGTGATGTTAAACTTATTTTAAAGTTGTTGCATTTATATTTTATTGATGCCCGCCAGCAAACTGGTGGGTAACAATAAACAAAAAAAATTTATTTTTATTTTTACAGTCACCTCAGCTCGCTCTAACGACAACGACAGTTCCTGATGTTCAAACCATGGTTGTTTTTATGCCTTCCATTAGATTAGTTGAATAAGGAGCGAGGAAGCATTAATTAATTAATTGTTAAATATGCAGGAAGTTTTTTTATTTGGAAAAATTACGACGGGCTTCTTTCCATTATTTTACAATAAGATGATGATGATCACACGTGTTTTCTTCCAGCCAGCATCCGTTTCGAAGTCGCCTTTGAAGAGCAAGGACGCCAAGGCAGGAGCCAAGCCAGGTACCGCCGTGTGTTTATTTTTTTACTTAAAAATATTGTTTTTATTTAATTAAAGTGACTATTTTTAATCTCCGTTACTACATATTTACTGTTAGATACAATTTAATCTTTTTTTTTTGAGGTGAGAACACACAAGACGAAATCTGTCAAAAGCGTGTCTTACAAGCGACCGCTTGGAAACGCCCCCGATTCTTCGGTTCGACCATAATATTCATGCGCAATATGCTTGAATTCAAATACCCGTCGATTCTAGGGTGTTCTGCCGTGCTATTAATCTAGGCAAAAGTGGTGCCAGTTTCACAAAAAGTTCATGAACATTTCAGAAAAAGTTGCTTTAGGTTTTGGAGTGAAAGATGATACAACTTTTCATTCTTTTTCTTTTAACAAGGGAGTCTTAGGAGCAGCTTTTTTCATGTGTTGTCTTATACATTTGCTATTTGTTGGACTACATTTTTTCGGTTTTGTAATCCATGAGCAACAACTTATTGATACCGCTAGGAGAGCCATAGATAGAGAGAGAGAGACAGAGACAGACAAAGAGAGATAGAGAGGAAGAGACAGCGATAGAATGAGAGAGACAGATAGAGAGAGAGAGGGCGAGAGAGAAAGAGAGATAATGATGAATACTTAACATCTTGCACGTTTCTAATCATGCTCCGAACAGTCTTCACGAACGCAGTCTTAATAGCCGGCTTGCTTGGCTGCTGCCAATCTACTGTTGCAAACATTACGGACTATAGAAGGAATGCAGTCTCTCTGGGATTATCACGTCTGCTTCCCACTTTCTAGTCACCGGAATTACGTCGGTGCTGCATCGGCTTTGGCCAGGCTTACTCGTTTTGGAAGCAAGTCATTAAGGAACAAGGAATTTATTCAATTAACAAACATGAGATTAACCAACTAGTAATAACAACAATTAGGTAACAAGAGAAGCTTTACGATCAAAACTACAGTACCCATCTCTAGTCAGTTAACACAAACATTATCTATGTGATCGGTTCTATGGACGGAACGCTCTCTCTCTCTCTCCCTCCCATCAACAAATTCAACGCATTTGAAGAACATGAGGGAAAATAAACTCAATTTATGGAGAAAATTTAATGAAGCAAGGAATTTATATGGTATAGCCAGCTTAGTGTACGGTAGGATAAATAAAAAAAATATGTAATAAACTAGATACTTTGAAAACAAAAGCAGTTTTATACTATGGAATATTCAATCATAAGATCAACTACGGATACTTAAAAAAAATATCAATTAATATTTAGCAGTACCGATCAGACTTCATCTTCTTCGGCCTTTCCAGCAACACCTCATGCAGATCGCCCTGTTCTTGAGCACGCTTCACGGTCGAGCGGTCCTGAGCACAGAATCTGGATTACTGTATCGAATGGGAGAGGACACTGTGTACCGTAACGTTGATGGAGACGTGCCTGCCCTTGATCTATTCTTTGGAGAATAAGAAGAGAGTAGCAGGAAATGAACATACACATAGGATCTCTCGCACTCCTTGGCCTTCTTTCTATCCTCGGTTATCCTGAGGTCAATGTACTTACCGTAACCCGTCTTCAGACTGCAAATACAGGGTCCCCAGTACGTATTTATGCAATACATTAATCCATAGCGTGTCTTTAAACGATAACGCGAAGTCTATACCTTATCTTGGTCTCATCAGGCGTCTTCAGAAGAAGAAAGATCTCCTCGGGATTTGGCGATTCTCCTTCTGGATGCGGTCCGCCAATCTTAAGGCAAATATTAAGCATCTTCAGTAGGTTTAACTTAACTAATACAGTAACCCAAGAGCAGTAATGAAAGGACTGATTCCATTTCTAAACAGGCAGAGACTATTTCACAGACCCACCCTGATTTGTTAACAAATGTTGTAGTCAACTTTGTCCACCCCGCATGGCGTGGGAGCCAAATCTAGCCCATACTGTTTTCACAAGCAATCAACAGTGACATTTATTTCCTGCAATAACAAAAATTGATACCGTAAATTTGCCGTTGTCCATGGCGGCGAGGTAGCAGCGATTGAAGGAGCCGCACACGAAGGCCAGCTCCATTCCGTCCTTCAGATCGACATCGTCCATCATGCGCCACCAGCCGCCTGCCATTATAGTTTATTTCGTTTATTTACAATACGCGAAATAATACTCCAATGTGAGAACACGGATTTGAGTAGTACACTGCACAATAAGTTTTTCATTTCACTTTGTTGATTAAAAAACGAAGTAGATTTGATTATAGAAGCTGGTTGAATATTAGATAAGGAACAATTGGGTACAGATGTAGGTATACGGCATACAGGTAGGTTTCTTGCATTAAAAAATTATAGCATGGTTTCTTTGGATCTTACCCCATTGCATTCATATTCTTGTTCAACTTTCATTAATAAACAAAAACTAATGTGGGAACAGCAATAATAGAGCCTAAACAGAATATCCAAGATTTACCTTATCTTCCCGCGGTAACAACAACCTACCTGGCGCCGGCGCCAAGAATGTTGCCGCGCCATTGAAGAAGTTCACCTTGACTAGTCGCGAATGGCGAGTCGGACATCGCAATCACAAGCTGAACAGACATATGAATAACGCATGTTTAAATATTACAAACATTTCTTTTGATAATCATGAAGCATAAAAATAACAGCAAACATTTTCATGGGGCGTGCCATAGTACAAAAGCTAATTCTAAAAAAAAAAGCTAAGTTTAGAAGTGAATTTTGGCTTTAAAGAAGGTAAATGGAATAGCATAGTGCATACCTGAAGAATGGAAGAGATGTGACGCCCATCAATTACTGGGCGCCTATCTGGCGCCGAGTGCTTGGTATGCGTACGGCGAACTCGATTCCTCTCCGCGATTCCATCCACTCCGCATCTTAGCTCCGACCACTTCAATAGACTAAATGGAAGCGTTTTCTTCAGCGAAAAACATTGAGGTGTTAATGCATATCAAATATATTCTAACAAATGATATATGCGAACATTTCTAACATGAACCAACGGTGAGTTTACGCTCGAGCATAAATTCGGTTTCTACAGCAGAAAGATGCTTACCCATCTTTCTACTGAAGAACACAACACTCTCGTAATGAAACATCAAGTAAAATTTATAAAATTAACTCGAATAAACAAAGAATTGTATTTAAAAGCGACTAGTTGTCGAGGGCAAACAAGTTTAGTTGCCTCCAAAAAATTAACTAGGCCGAGCATGTTTCAAATTCCACTGGTTCTTTGTTGATAGTTGTGTCACATTTAAAAGTGCATCATCTTTTGTCTCTGCCATGCAATAGTGTGTAAAAGTGAGAGACGAAAACAGTGTAAAAGAAAGTAAGCAGCCTTCTACACACTTTTGCCCTCTCACTTTTGCACACTGTCTCGTTCCGCATGTCCAAACGTAAACGAGCTTTCAACATTGATACGGTTTGTATCATGAACAAAGTTTGAAGGAAACTTTACTCATCTTTCCCATTTTCCATACTAAAACGCCCAAAAGATGCTTGAAGTTCTGATTATTGTTGACTCAGGTTTCAACAAAAGTTCGTTTTACTTTTCTTCCTAGATTAATAGCACGGCTTATGACAAATTCAGCAAATGTCGGCTTTTGAAATATTTGCAGGACATCAATTCGTGTACCTTTGGAGACACGCAAAGGGAAGTGCAGCGTCCGAAGTAGAGAGACCTGCGTCGACAGAAGGAAATGCCTGTTCCTCCTCTGTTTTGTCCTACAAAAACGGCGAGTACCAAGGGCATATTTGCCTTCATGAATAAAGGGAGTTTTAGCAGCACTCAGATTGCACAACTACAAAACCAAGAAGTCTTACTAACTACACGGTAGCTCTAAATAAATATTTAGTGACGTTGTATGGATTGACCCATTACAGATTTAAAATTATTAATCTCACCATATATATATATCATGAATAAATACATCGTTGCAAGGGAACTATTAATATTCGTGCAATTATTGCAATATTTATGTTCTTTAATGTTTGCTCGAGTCAGACATCGTAAACGTCGCTTCTTTCTTCTGGCTACTGCCCGTAAGTGATTTCTGAAAAGCGCAGTAAAAATAATTGGCAGGGATAAATCAATTTACTCCGTGAATAAAAAAGTCAATAAGGATTCTTGCTACTTGATACATGTGTTCTTTCTGTTCTTTTGAAGCTGTGACAAAGAGGGGTGTAGGCCGAAGGCTGAAGCTCTCTGGAGGTCTTTACAACAGGGAAAGGGAGCGTATGAGAGGGTGTCGTATTTCATCGTGTTGGTTATCCGGTTCTCCCACAGAAAAAAAATTAATTACCATTTTATAATCATTAATTATCAAAATCATGAATAAAAGAAAGTATATCAAGGAAATACTTAGTGAAGAAAATAATCAAAGCACCGACAGTCTTCTTCTACTTCTTCTTATTCTCCCTCTCTTCCTATTCTCCTCGAGTGTGAAGAACGTTTTTAAAAATATACAATATTGACCGAGGTCTCGTAACATGTCACGTTTACCTGCATTGAAATGAGCAGTAAACTCATTTTGCATCGGTGTTTTGGTGATCTAGAATGCTGAAAATTTTAAAATGTGCGTGCCTATCCGACACTGTTCACTGGGATATGCACATACGGGAAGGGGGCCCTTAACTAAGTAATTAACCATCATATTCCTGTTGGTAGACACTATTTGTCATTTCACTTGTGTTGAAAAAAAGAAACAAGGAAACAAAACGAAAATTTTACTCCGAAAGAGAATTTATACGAACTCGTGATCTACTGTTAAGGAATTAATAATACGAGAAAGTTTGAAACATCTGCATTTACAATTCAGGTACAAAATTTTAATTATGAATAAAGTATCCGTCTTCGCGAAACATCAGTCGTCACTTGCAAGATAGCACAATTCCTTTTACAGCTGAAACGTTACTACAGCATTGATTGGATGCAGACTTTCAAGCGCCTTATATAGTACTTACCTATAAGGCGATGTGAATAGAACAAAACAATTGGTTACTTTTTTTCTTATTTTTTTCGGTTTAACCGTTATTTTATCCTGAGATTTAGAAAATTCCACTGTTTGTCATTTCTGACGATAGGAAAATTGCCATATCAGCATTTGGCAATATTTCCTATCGTCAATAATAGAATACGATAAACGTAAAGTAAAAAAAATTGAGTAAGAAAAAACCAATATTCACATTTGACATGTTTTTTTTTATTTCTTGCATTTTGTCTTTGGGAAAAATATTAGACAATAGACGATATTATTTGAATTAATGAACCTTACTAATATGTACAAATAGTGTGTTAGTGTAAATTCCCTGTTCATCGAATATGTTCGTCGTATTTGCTTGCCAGTTAATCACTGCATTAAATGTGACCACAAATGCACCTGTCCACAATTACTGCTCGCAAGAGCTGTAAAAGTAAAAATTGTCACACTTTCAGCGACAAGTCATTGCGTATGGATTTCAACGGCACCTCCATCTTTGAGCCGAATCAATTTGAACTCGTACTTCACGGCCTCCTGAAAGTTAGCTTCATCTGTTGATTTCTCAACAATACATCTAATAACACACACACTATCTATGTTACAATTTGAACCAGTATTCGATTTGCTTTTTCTGGTCTCTTTTAAGGCAGAAGGCTATGTCTCGATTGTCTCGCTCTGCATTTCATGTTCCTTCGCCTTCTTGGTCAACAATGCCGGGATGACGACGTATCGTTGGTGTCAAATAGCTATAGCGGTGAGTTGCATACAGGCCTGGAAATGTAAAATACATCAATACATCAGTTACAATCAATAAATGAATATCTATCAATAAATTCGTAGAATAGGTCTATTATATACATCGAAAACTTAAAGGATGTATCCGGGGAGTAATTAACCTAAAATTTTTTCCTTTATGAATAACTTCATCATGGCGAAAAACATATCTATATCCAGAAAATTTGAGCGATTTTCTTCCATTGTATTAAGAGCAAAAGTAATGTGAAAACTGGTGCGTATACAATAGAGAATGAGGTAAGTCAGAGCGAAACTATTATTTCGCATGCTCTCTCGGCCGAGCGCTGGGTAACTCTTTGAGCGCACACATTCAAACTTGTTCGGTAGCGCAACTCTATAATTATTCGCCAGATAACTTCCTTTAATAAATGAATAGGTCAGCTGCACTCTAATGGACGTGCACATCTCGCTGGTCGTGTCGCCCTTCCTCGTTCTGCCCTACATTGGCGGGTGGGGGGACGGCTGGCTTACGTCCTCCACCACAAATTACACCCTCGCCATCTTACTTGTCAGCCATACTCTTAATATAACAACTACATATATATTTTTTATTCCGAGACTTTAGCAAATAATATTATTTCCGGTATTAGGAAATTGATGCCAGACGTGATTAAAAGTAGCCCTTATTTTTTCACTCATCTCTCTGAATCTCTGCAGCGTTGCAGGCGGCTCTGATGGTGCTCGTCTTTATCCGTGCGACCGTGCTCCAATTTGCGTTCGCCTTCCGACTCCACTCCATTTCGGATCAAGACGTCCAGAATCGGATCCGGAGATTTCGCCCATGGGCACAGCTTTCATTCTTCTCTTCTTCTACTTTTACTCTTCTGCTTTAAAGGAGGGCAATCTGCTAAAAATTAAGCAACATTTCCAATTGCCATGCCCTCTCATTCGCGCTATAGTTTCGGTGATCGTGTTTCGTAGTCGATAGACTTTCGAGTCCACATCGAAAGCCATATATTTCCCCTTTGCTCCCAGGCAATCGTCTTCACCGTCGTGAACAGTTTGTTTGCGATCTTCAATGTGCTATTCTTCTGTCCGACAAGAGAGATGACCGACTCGTACATTGACAAGGTTTTCTTAAAAGAGCCAAAAATTCGCGCTTGAATTCGCGCCCTTTTGCCTGAAACGAGGTAGTGAGAAAAATTTCATATAAATTTCATGCTCCTTAATTGATTCCAAGTATATCGATTGATTTGATTGAACTTGAATAATTCATTTAGTACGCGCCAGACTTGGCCTTTCTGAAGGCGAAGCCGTCATATCTGCTCTTGGAGGGAGGGAAGAACAAGGGCATCATGGTCTTTGTGTCCATCTCGCACCTCGCTATCGTATGGATATTCATGGCTCTGACTGTTATCTTCCTTGCCGTTCGCACGTATACCGTAAGCTTTCGATTTTAATCAATGTTGCGATCTCATTTACTTGAAAGGTGCTCCATTCGAAAAGGCATGTCATGAGCGAGAAAACGTTGCAGCTACAAAGAAGCCTAGCTTACTCGCTAGTTATCCAGGTTTCTTTTTCGTCTTTATTAATGCGAATTGGTCCGGCACCTAAAATATGTCCTTCTCGCAATCAATTAATACTTGTGATCCTTTTTCAGGTCGTGATTCCCATTTGCGCCTTGATCATTCCTGGGCTTACCATCGTCATGATACTCATTCTTGGCAATCAGGCTGATGGTACGGCGCATAGTAAGTGCGCTCATTTGTCTTAATTACAATTTGATTTGAGAAAAAGCGGGAATTTAAATTGTGTTTTTTTTTCTTCTTCAGAGATTGGCACATGGGTGGTGTTGTCGCTGAGCACGCAGTCCGTCACGAACATCGTCTCGATGGTCGCAACGATTTCCGTTTATCGAAGGGCTTTCTTCCACTTTATCGCTTCGCTGTCACGAATGCTTCACCTCACCAGCAATGGTCCTTTGTCGGTGGCGCCTATTATTATCGTCACTGAATACGTGTCGACCGGGCCTAGCCGCTCACAGTCAATGCATCGCCATGGAATTAACATTAAATAAGCTACTACATCAGGAAGAAAATATTTAAAATATGTATGATTGAGACATATGCATAACATATATGTATGTATATTCTGAATAATATGATCGACACTTATGAAATAGTTATAGGTAGTAATCTTGAATGTTTTTATTCATTGCCATCGATTTACTAACCTAATGTTATTTAATTGTACATCTCTGAAAAGTGACAAAGTCCAACTATTGACCACGTTGGATTCTCTCAATACATCTTCAATTCAAGCTATGTTGATAACATTTAAAGCATGCTTTGTTCTTTTACTGTAAATGTAAATGATAACATATCTAATCTATAATATATAAAACGGCGTCAACGAGAATGAGCACCGGCGTTATCTATTATTAAATTAATTTCCATAATTATAACTCGGAATGAACGAGAAAATGCGAATGTCATCCAGTCTTTACCAAGAACCGAAATCCATTGGGTTTCACAGCGAATTATAACTATAACAATTCACAAATAATCTGCGAGATTAACTTTGAATGATTATGTCTCACAGACAACCCTGACGAAACAATGAATGAAAGACATAAATCTAATATTTAGGCAGGTAATACTTGACTATTCAGATTCAAGTGGCACCACTTTCACATGGCTGTGGCAGAGCATTTTTTTTAAAACTTTACTTGCATGTGTGCTCTGAAAGGGCAATGATGTGTTAATTCTGAGAATTAATTGACGTAGTGTAAATGATCGTATAAAAATGCCCCACTCTTCATAGACAAAGATTTTCATAATTATTTCAAGCGATTTTGCTTATATGTAAGTATGTATGCGTATACAACATGTACATGTATTCATACATAATTGTTTCTCTTTCTGGTTTTCATTTATATTGTGACAAAATAGCAGACGTAGTATGCATCTATGTAGATATTCGATCGAATTAACGCTAGAAAATACAATTCTGATTGCAACAAATAGTTTAATTACCCATATTTCTGGGAACGGGCAACCTAGTTGAAACATTACATAAATGTGACATGAATTCACCTGCCACCATGCACAGCAAAGTCTGCAGAAATTGCTTATTTTGTCAGAGACTACTCATTCGAATGTATTTCAACGTTATTCATTAAATATGTCCATAAGGACGTTTTCCGCGCAAAAGCTATCACACTTTCAGCGACAAGTCATTGCATATGTATTTCAACGGCTCCTCCATCTTTGAACCGAATCAATTTGAACTCGTACTTCATCGCATCGCTATCGCGGAAGCTTCACCTCACGAATGGTAATTCGTCAGTGGCGCAGTCGCCGAGTATAGTCCTTACTGAATACGTTTCGACCGGTCCGAGCTGCTCACCGTCAAAGCATCGCGATGGAGAAGGCCTTAAGCAGTCCGGGAGAAAAAATTAACATATGTACACACAAATGATTGAGACCTAACGGTTCACTTTCCGGGTGATCCTAAGAGTTATTTTTTCGGGCAATAAATGCCGCCTATTTTGCTTCCGGCCGGCCGGGGATCGATTAACAGTAGAGTCTACTGAACAAAAAGATTCGGAACCCTCGGGGGATGACTTATAATTAAACCCTGGAAACTCAGTACTATCTGCCCAGGACAAATCCCAAATAGCGTCACAGTTTGTAGCCGACGCCAATATGATCACCTATATGACAGTTTGTGTCGGACGCCAATATTCGTTTATCGGTAAAATTTTTTATGTTCATGCGATATTTACATCTCTTGAGAATGTCGAAGGTAACATTTATTCCATAATAAAGTTACCAAAATTATAATACGTCATGACTGAGAATGAGCGAATGCGCCATGCAGTCTTTACCAAGAACCAATATGCACTTCGATTTTGCAGCCCAGACTGCTGCCCATAAATTTGGAATGACAATTTTAAACATGCGACATTGGCTA
The DNA here is from genome assembly GCA_945643635.1 of Allodiplogaster sudhausi. Lineage (NCBI taxonomy): Eukaryota > Metazoa > Nematoda > Chromadorea > Rhabditida > Diplogasteridae > Allodiplogaster > Allodiplogaster sudhausi. Next base: position 2,232,135 of record CALZFC010000354.1, read on the forward strand.
ATAAATTAATGCATGCAAAGGACGAAGAAAATATGTCTCGTGGCATGTACATATTTCCGTGCATAATTGACTTGTAAATTTTCCTTGAGCAAGACTTCCATATGCCAATGACAGAAAAAAAGTAAAATGTTCCGCCCTGCCGGGACAATTATCCAGCGCTTAAATTATGCGAAATTAATAGGCAAGAGGGTGGACTGAGCATGATCGTGTAAAAAAAGCCCCATTCTTTAGAGAGAAGATTTTCATAAATATTTCAAACGATTTATGTTGGTACATATTCAATTTCTTTATCGCATAGACCGGGTTAAGGAGATACACTGTCTTTTTTATATTAAAATATTCGATACATACATACATACATACTAATATGTACATACACAATGTGCATTGTATACATAATTGTATTTTGTTGCTCGTTTCAATTATATTGTGACAAAATAGCTGACGTATATATTCGAATTAATGATGGAGAATACAATTATGTTGGCAACGAATAGTTTATCTACCCATATTTCTACGAACTTGAGACTTAGTTCGAAACATTACATAAATGTGACATAAATTCACCTGCCACCATGCACCGCAAAGTCTCTAGAAATTGCTTATTTTGCCAGATGCCAGTCATTCGAATGAATTTCAACGGCTCCATCTTTGAGCCCGGTGAATTCGAACTCGCCCTTCACTCCTTCTTGAAGGTAGTTTCTTTAGTACATATTTCTATGATCTCATCAATTTCACCTTCAGTTATATATATATAAAAATATGACTGACTGTCAGTTATATATCGTCTTATGGTATCGTAGTATACTGTAGCTACATAGTACCAATTATAATGCTTGCTCAATGTTTAAGGTGGACGATTTTACGCTCTGCATTGCATGCTTCTTTGCCTTCTTGGTCAACAATGCCGGGATGACGATGTATCGCTGGTATCAACTTGGCATTGCAGTTAGTCCATATGTATGTTGATATACTTTCAAATCAATTTACCACTCAGCCAATTGCAATCAGTCAGTATATCGATGTAACAATAACAACGGCAACAACAAAACAACAAATAAAAGCAGATCAGCTGCACTCTGATGGACGTGCACATCTCGCTGGTCATGTCGCCTTTCATAGTGCTGCCCTACATTGGCGGATGGGGGGGGGATGGCTGGCTTGCGGACGCGTTTACCGATCGAATCATGGTCATTCTCTTTGTAAGTGCTGCTTTCGATTTGTATGCTCTTTATGATATTATTGATTATTAATCGACGATATAGTGATTATTTATTCGTTATTTATTGATTTGTTTTACACCACTAAATAGGCCGTCTACCTAATCCTCGTCTACGTCCGCGCCACCGTACTCCAGATTGCGTTCGCTTTCCGTCTCAATTCGATAGCAGACGAAGTTGTCAAGAGGCGCATTCGGCGACTGCGTCCGGTGGTCAGGACTCTTCTCCATTTCGCTGACGTCTGGCTAGGAACGCATGGCTTTCTTTTTTTAGGCTGTTTTGTTTAACATAGTCAACAGTTTATTATCGCTCGGAAACTTGCTAATTTTTTGTCCAGCGAGAGAAATGAACGACGCGTACATTGACAAGGTTGGTCTTCAAAATTTATCGATTGATTTGTTTTTTCTTTAGTACGACCGAGACTTGGCCTTTCTGAAAGGCGCGCGTGCCTACGTGCTGTTTGCCGGTGGCAATCACAAGTTCTTGGCGACCGCCGGCATTTCGCATATCATTTTAGTGTGGACACTCATGACGATTAGTGTGGCATACCTCGCCGTCCGCACGTATACTGTATGCAAAATTGTATATCTTATGTAAAATAGTATGCCATATACAAAAGAGTGAACAAAATTTATCATAATTGATGCCACATTACAATTAATATTTCATTAAATAAGACGGCAATTATTTTCTTTCATTGAAGCATTGTAATTATTGTCATTAAATTCACTTTTTGAAGGTGCTCCGCTCGAAAAGGCATGTCATGAGCGAGAAGACGTTGAAAATGCACAGAAGCCTTGCTTTCTCATTGCTTATCCAGGTCTCTTTTTCGTCTTCTTCGTTTCATACAAATGTATATGATTATTTTCTTATCCATCGTGTATTCTTCCCTTCCCCGTATCTTAGCTTCTTTCCCAAATTCACTCTCGACATTGTATGCATAAATAAATAAAGAAATGAATAAATAAAGTAACAAATAAAATATATCCTTATTTCGTTAAAAAATGCCAATTATACAATGCCCTTAGTTAAAACAAATTCGAAAAGCAATCAATAAATGGATCGTGATTTAAGATCACGATTCCATTCTGTGCCATGATCATTCCTGCACTTGTCTTCGTCGCGACACTCGCTCTCGGCCGTGCCACGACTCATTGTAAGACCCTTTGCTATGAATAAAAAAGAGGGAATTTAAATTTAAGACCATTTGTTATGAATAAAAAGACGGGAATTTAAATTATGTTTTTTTTTTCAGTGATCGGCACATGCGTGCTGGTTTCGCTGTGTACACAGTCCGTCACGAACACCATCTCGATGGTAGGGACGATTGCTATCTATCGAAGGGCCTTCTTCGGCTTTATCGCTTTCCTGGCCCAGAAGCTTCACCTCACCAGAAATAGTCCTTTGTCGGTGGCACAGTCGCCGAGTATAGTCATAACTGAATACGTTTCGGCCGGGCCGACTCCATTCACTGCCTCGGCATCGCGACGGAGTCGGCAATGAAAGATATAACTGAGAACCAATACGATTCATTTGATCGACACTAGTGAAACATGAAATATCGTGGTTGAGAATATCGCTACAAATTGTGAACCACTTTTATTAATTTGTTATTGATTTGCATATAAGCCACACGATATTTGACAACTCTTGAAGAATGACTTTGTGCATTTCCGAAAAAAAAAAGATGACTTCCAGAGACTGGCCCAGTTGTGCACCATCGATACATCTTCAAATCAAGCAAATTTGATAATTTTTGAAACATAATTTGACAAAGCATATTCATATAAACTTAAATTGTAAATGGCGTCAGCGAAAGGTGACTCGTTACCAAGAACCGATATACTTTGCTTTCGACACCTAATGTAGCTATGGTGCTGCTTCTTTTGAATAATTGCTAATTTATAAATGTAATTGGTGTTCTGGCGAACCGGTGAATGCGCCCTTCTATCCACGCACCTGTTCTTTGCATTTCCCTTCTCAATTCAAAGAACCATTCTACCAACTGAACATGTTGATGCCATAAATTGCTACTTGGATTGTGCTCTTATGTATATTCCTGCATTGATTCGTCGTTATTAAATGCCGTTGTGAAGTAGGGAAAATCAAGGGCCAGAACACTTGGAATGATAATGTATAACAGGAAACACTGAAGAAACAACTAATGCATGCAAAACACAAAGAAAATGTGTTTTGTGGAGAGTAGTGGCACACTTGACATTTCAGATTCCCGTGGGCACATCTATGAAACAAAAGTTCAACCAATGTGCCATACATGGGCACCATATTATTAAAAATTAATTGATAATGAGGCCTAGAGAAGATTAATCTATAAAAATGACCACTTTTCACAGGTGATAATTTTTATTATTATTTCAAGTTTTCAGACATGTGTTAGTAATATACATACATACATACATTCACTATAAATACGTATGTACATTTTATATTTGAATTGTTTTACTTATATTCCTTAATATTACGGAAAATAGTAGCCTAAATATTCAAGTCAATGATGCAAAATACCAATCTGTTTGCAACAGATATCTTTTACTACAAATATTTCATGGAACGGGTAACCAACATAGTTGAAATATTACATAAATGTGACAAAAATGCACCTGCCACCATGCACTGCCTGCAAAGTCTGTAGAAATTACTTTTAGATTGTCCGGGACAAGCCATTTAAATGGATTTCAATGGCTCCGTCTTTGAGCCCGGTGAATTTGAACTCGTCCTTCACTCCTTCTTGAAGGTTTGTGTCTCCTTTCTTCCCTTTATTTTTAAGATAACCCATCGGCTTCGCTTTCTATGCATTTATGCATTCAATAAAAACATTACAAACAACCAGCTTAACATATTGCAATCTAGTATACTGAAGGTACTGCAAGTTCTAATGGTTGTCCAATGTTCAAGGTGGAAGGCTATGTCTCGATTGTCTCGCTCTGCATTACATGCTCCTTTGTCTTCTTGGTCAACAATGCCGGGATGACAACGTATCGCTGGTATCAACTTGGCATTGCAGTTAGTCAGATCATCCATATAGTTATTGACTGATTTATTGATTGAGTTACCTATGTAGTGGTTCTTCAAACAATAAATCAATCAAAGCGCCATGAGTCCGCCTTATATATGTGCATACATATATACTTGTGAAAGATGAGCGGGACTCACGTAGTCGAGCATTATAATTCTACATTAGTATAATATATGTATGTAGATATGTACATAAATAACAAAATGATATCAGATCAGCTGCACTCTGATGGACGTGCACATCTCGCTGGTCATCTCGCCCTTCCTCCTTCTGCCATACGTTGGCGGGTGGGGGGATGGCTGGCTCGCCGGCGCGTTTACCGATCGAATCATGGTCATTCTGCTCGTAAGTACTCCTACAGATTTGCATGTTATTGAATATGCATTTATTATTTATCGATTAAATATTGATTGTTTATTGATTATTTCAACACCACAAAGCAGGCCGTTTGCATAATACTCGTCTACATTCGCGCAACCGTGCTGCAATTCGCGTTCGCTTTCCGGCTCTATGCGATCGCAGACGAAGTCGTCAAGAGGCGCCTTCGAAGACTTCGTTCAGTGGTCAGGACAATTTTTTTCGTTTACCTCTGGCAAGGAATGCAAGGGGAGTGCAGCTGATCTTATCCATTTATTTATTTATTTATCGTACATGAAAAAGGTATTTCAATGTGCCATTAATATAGGACAATATCTCCATCGTTCTATCGCAAAATGGTTTTTAAAAAAATGTGTAGCGTCAGGGTATGGGAGGAGTGTCTTCGACGAGATCATGCCCTGCCTCGTCTTGGGTCAGGGTAGGGGAGGAGTGTCATCGACGAGATCATGCCCTGCCTCGTCTTGGGTCAGGGTAGGGGAGGAGTGTCATCGACGAGATCATGCCCTGCCTCGTCTTGGGTCAGGGTAGGGGAGGAGTGTCATCGACGAGATCATGCCCTGCCTCGTCTTGGGTCAGGGTAGGGGAGGAGTGTCATCGACGAGATCATGCCCTGCCTCGTCTTGGGTCAGGGTAAGGGAGGAGTGTCATCGACGAGATCATGCCCTGCCTCGTCTTGGGTCAGGGTAGGGGAGGAGTGTCATCGACGAGATCATGCCCTGCCTCGTCTTGGCAAGAGACGATTCACGCTTGTGAGGGACACCAGGAGGAGTCACCCGTAGTTGTCGATGGGGCTTTGAAACGCATGGAACTTTCTGTTTTATTTATTGCTTATAGGCTGTTCTGCTCACCATTGTCAACAGTTCGTTATCGCTTGGAAACTTGCTTATTTTCTGTCCGACGAGAGAAATGAACGACGCATATATTGACAAGGTTGGATAGTGATCAATTTTGCTTAAATTAATAAATTGATTTTCCTTTTAGTACGACAAAGACTTGGCCTTTCTGAAAGGCACCAGTGCCTACGTGCTATTTGCCGGCGGCAAGTACAAGTTCTTAGCGACTACAGGCATCTCGCACATCTTTTTAGTGTGGGCACTCATGGCCATAAGTATCGGCTACCTCGCCGTTCGAACGTATACCGTAAGCAAAATAGTATGCTGTAAGAAAAAGGCAAAATCGTAAGCAAAATAGTATATCTAAGTAAAATGGCATTCCGTAAGCAAAAGAGTATGAAGTATGCAAAATAGTATACCGAAAGCAAAATAGTAAGCAAATGTTTTCTCATACGCAGATTAATCCAGCTAGCATATGCTATGTAATTCCAAATAATATTGCATGAAATAAGACAATTCATATTGGACTCATTGTTTGAAGGTGCTCCGCTCGAAAAGGCATGTCATGAGCGATAAGACGTTGAAAATGCACAGGAACCTTGCTTACTCTTTGCTTATCCAGGTTTTTTTTCTTTTCATACATATATCTTTCCTTAAAAGGCGCCAAGATTATTCAGTTCAAAAATCAATCAATAAATCGATTCTGCTTGAAGATCGCAATTCCGTTCTGCGCCATGATAATTCCTGCATTTGTTCTCATCACGGCGCAATTCTTCGGCTACGGCACGGCGCATGGCACGTTTATGTATTTCAAATTGAGATTTTAAAGAAGTAGAGGAATTTAAAATAAATACATTTAAAATATCGGGAGTTTAAATTTAAAAAAAATACATGATGCAGTGATCGGTACATGTGTGGTGGTGTCGCTGAGCACGCAGTCCGTCACGAACACCATCTCGATGGTCTCAACGATTGCCGTCTATCGAAGGGCTCTCTTCCGCTTTGTCGCTTCGCTGGCTCGGAAGCTTCGCCTCGCAACGCTCCTTCGTCGTAACGCTCCTTCGTCGGTGGCGCAGGTGCCGAGTATAATTGTCACTGAACACGTGTCGACAGGGCCGACTCCATTCACTGCCACAGCGTCGCGATGGAGTCGGCATTAACTTAACCCAAAAAAAGCCATGTTTGAATTCTTCTTTTTGCCTGGCACGAGGGCGAGAGAACGTGTGATTTTGAGAAAAGCTTCTGCAATTGTCTGGAAGATTCAGTAAGATTACGAGTGAATTTCGTGCTCCTTTAACATGGGCATTCTTATGATCTCTAAATACTAACTATAACGTTCAGCTATATGTTCAACATTTTTTCTCAGTTATCATATATTCGTAGATAAGAGTGCTATTAATAACCTTGGCTATGACATAAGTTTAGCTGACTCTTACAGGACAGAGTTTATTGATATATTTATATATTCGTCTTGTATGAACGCTGTATAAACGGGCATATCTTTGCTAGTTGTTATCACACGTCACGACCAGCGAAGGCAGGTATTTATTTAGATCTGGTTGTGAGCGGTGGAGGGTAAGGCACCTGGCTGTTAGCTTAATGCTAAGGACAGACATCATACTAGAGTATGCGAGAGATGCAGCGAGAGCGAGAGAGACAGAGATATAGAACAACGAAAGTGATGAGGGACAGAAAAACAACGAACGTAGAAAGCAAAATAGAGAGAGAGAGAGAAAGAGTAAGAAAAAGAACGAGAGAGCGTTTGAGTGGGAGAAGATGAAAAGATAGCGGTCAGAGAAACAGCTGATAACTACATTCGTTTGGACAATCGTGTGAAACGTACCACCACAGACCGAGGTGTTGAGGTTGATATGGGAAAACGCCACGGCTGCAGTTCCTTCGCTCTCTCCGTCGTTCTCTTTATCTCTTCCTCTCTCTCCAATCGTTCTCTCTTTCTGCTTTCTTTTGCCCTTCCTTCTTCTCTATTTCAACCAATCTCTCTCAATCTCTGATTTTCCGATTTGACCCCATTTATAAGCCAATAATAGTTGGTGACCGTTGGCCATTCAGTTTGTTGATGCATTGGTCAACTTCCTCGTGTTATCGCTAAACTACTCGGTTTTTAGTCAAGATATCATTCACTCACCATGTAGTCGTATGAAAAGTTGTAGTAGACGATAAAGAGCATTTTGGACGCGGCCGGCGCTTGCCTAATGACTGTTTTTGCTTTAAATAAAGAGCATTTTGGACGCGGCCGGCGCTTGCCTAATGACTGTTTTTGCCGAAAATTGCTTTGTGATGTGAAGTTCTGAACCTTCCAACATAAACATACTTGGTACGCATGTTGCGTGTGAGAATATGTACGTCGAAAAAGCAAAAAAAAAACCGCTTTTTTACTTCGCACCGTCATATATGTATGTTCTACATAGTAAAACATTTAGAATAAAAAAACTAAACTTTAAATTACTAAAACAACTATTTAAAAGTATATAAATACTAAACCTACTCATTAAATATGTAAACATTCATTTCCATGCTTTTAATTTAGAAGCCTGAACCGCCTGAGGCATGGAAAGGCATCCGGGATGTGCGCAACTTTGGCTCCCGCTCAGTTCAGTGCGACATGCTCTATACGTGGTTTGTCATCTGCTTTCTTAACTGTTTTATTAATTATATATATATATATATTGTTTTAATTATCTGCCATTATTCTTTATTTTATATTAGTCGTTAAATCTCTGCAAATTCATGAGGAATCGGTTGAGCGCTGAAAAGGGTTATCTAAAAACAATGTTCATTATTGCAACAGATATTTACACCTTTTCTAGTAATTTGTGAAAGTCGGCATTGGCCCATATTTAGTGCGCTCGCTGGTGTGCCCCGAAGCGAGGATTGTCTTTATCTCAACGTCTTTGCTCCCGTGTGGCGACATCACAAGTATAAGGTGTGCTCTCGATCAAGAGGAGACAGCTGACAATGAGCTGTAAAAACATTTACGCCATCTTATCTCTTGCTGATTGTCGCTTGCCAGCTCAGCATAAAAAACATGTGATGGGGAAAGCCAGGGAAAGACCTCGTGTCGCAGAGAGACCGAGGCACAAATGATAAGAAACACGTGGTGCTTTGACCGTTTCGGCAAACACGAGGAATCTTTGCTGACAACATTGAAGGAATTCCAAAATTTCACATAGGACATGATTATCCGTTAAACATCATGGCATACAGTGCGTTCATTTTGAGCCATAATATATCAACAAACACATGAATGAATGACAGTATGACTATGAAAAAAATTAAACATAGTTGGCACTTTTAAAAGCTACACATGTATCTAACTTGTAAGTTAGATGATTAGATTTCTAGATTTCTACTTGAAACCGTTCTATCGTAGCCATAAAGCGTGAGAATAGTAAAGCCTATTTCTTCCCACGCTGATGTTTGCCGAACACGTCTGATTAGTTGGCCCGTGTACGGCGTGATTTGGCCTGTGTACGCCGTGGGATACACCGTTGACTCGGCCGTTCGCTATGGAGATGTCAACATTGCCGAGAATCTGTGCAGGTAGTGAAAAAGGCTTATTTTGTCTGCTTCTCTCTCTCTCTTCCTCCTTCTCTTTCTCTTTCTCTTTCTCTCTCTCTCTAACTTCATCCCTCTTCATCTCTTTTGTTCTCTGCTTTCTCTGCTTTCTCTCTTCCCTCTTCCATCCTTTGCCACTTTCAGCAAGGACATCATCGTTGTGACGATTCAGTACAGACTCGGCGTCCTCGGTTTCATGTCCACAGGAGGTATAGCACTTCGAGATTATCATTATTTTTGTAAAGCGTTATATAATTTTATTTTTATATTGCAATATCTATTTGCTGTGAAAATAAAGGCAAATGGAATAAAAGGAATTAAAAATTAACATATTAAAAACGCATCGGTACCAGTTTTGCCATGTCAATTGCAAGCACACTTTTCTACTTCTACCAATAAGATGCCGTATGCCCGGGCAATCTCGGACTCTGGGACATGACGGCGGCGCTAAGGTGGATCAAGACGAACGCGGCTGCCTTTGGCGGCGACCCTGCCAGAATCACCGTCTTCGGGCAAAGCGCTGGCGCGGGCGCCGTCGATCTCCTCTCGCTGTCGCCGTATTCACGAGGTCGAGAGTCTGGCAAAAAAAAATCTTCAGAAAGATTGACTTTTCGGCTCATTTAAGAGAGTATATAAAGATAAAAAATCCTGAGGTTTCGAATATAGAGGCGGTAATGCAAACACTATTATTTTGTGCTCCTTCGAGAAGCACAGACTTTCTTGATGGCTCCCGTGCAGACCTCTTCTCGCAAGCGATCCTAATGAGTGGCAGTGGCGAGTGCGAGTGAGCAGTCGTGCCACGGGAGCGTGCGATCAAGAATAGCCGAATCTTCACGGAGAGGAAGGGATTCACGGGATGCAGCAAGAGTCAGTCTAGGGCCCCTTTTTATAGCTAAAGGTCGGTCTAGGGCTCTTCTTGTTAGAATAGCTCCCTTTCGAAAGAGCCAGTCCTTCCGTCCCTCTTTCTCCTTTGCCAACTTAACGCTTTCTCTTCCTAAATATTTACAAACAATTCTTTAGCCATCACAAACTCCCATGACATGGTCGAATTTCTTCGCACGCTCGACGAGAAGGAGTTTGAACGAGGACTTTTTGGCTGGACGGTTAGAATCAGGCATATTCATATATATATATATATATATATATGTTCATTGTTCCAGCCATAGTTAGCTTAACAATATTTTAAGCTAACCATGGCTGGAACAATGAACCGTCGCCAATTAAATAAGCACAAAAGTTTTATTAGAATTTTCCAAACCATTGTCTCTCTGAATCATATGCTGTGAGCAAAGCGCGAATTCTGGATTGAGTATTTCGCTTTTTTAAATTATTGCAGTGTGCTTCCGTAAAATTTTAGAGCGATTCTGTATAATTTTAGTGTGCTATCGTATCTCTGCCAATTCTCAGGGAGTTCACATGCCACGGACGCGGCCCTTTGTGGCGCCGATTCTCGACGGCGACTTCTTTCCGGCATCTCTCGACGAGTTGAGGATGCAGACGCCGCCCAAGACGGTCATCGTCGGCACCACCGAACACGAGGGGCTCGGTTTCTGTCAGGAAACACCTCGAACTTCTCTATTTCTCTCACTCTCTCTCTGTCTCTCTTTCTCTTTCTCTCCCTCCTTTCCCTCTTTCTATCCCTCTCTCTCTCTCGTAATAGAGAAAGGATAATTTTTAACATTGGTGTTAATTTATCTCAGCAAACCTCGCGATGCAAATCCCATGATCTTCGGAGCTGCGAGTATCTTCTCGAGTCATTCATCACGCCCGAAGTGCATCCACGGAACTGCGGGCAGCTCAGGAGGTTTTTGAACTCGAGAGACAATCGAAGTTATTCTATATATTAAGTGATCTTTAAAGTTACATTGCACAATAGAAGAATACTACGCTTTTACAGACGCTGCCGCAAGTTGTACTTGGCAGACGGCGACGAGGAAGACGCGAGTCGCGTGGCGAAAGCGTATGTCAGGGTCGGCTAATCGTTCGAGCTCAAGTTTACGGATTTAAAGTTTATGGATTTCAAGTTTACGGACATCAAGTTTATGGATTTCATCATACTAATTTAGTCATTGAAACAACAGCATGTAGTGTGTATGCCGTTGTATTCTAGTCTTTTTCCTTATGAACGGCTGAAAACAGTTCTTGATCCCTCAAATAGTAGTAGACTTTATTTGCAACTCAATGTCAGAGTACATAAATGTTGCAGATCTTCAGCGACATTCTCATCGTGAATGGAGTGAGCTGGTACGCGGAGAAGGCGTGCGCGGCTGGTAACGAGGTTTGCGCCTTTTTCTTCTTTTTTTTCAATTCTGGTCTCATTGATCTCTCTCTCTTTCTCTTTCTCTCTCTTTCTCTCTCTCTCTTTCTCTCTCTCTCTCTGTCTCTTTCTCCTCTCTCTGTCTCTTTCTCCTCTCTCTTTCTCTCTCTCTCTCTGTCTCTTTCTCCTCTCTCTGTCTCTTTCTCCTCTCTCTTTCTCTCTCTCTCTCTCTCTCTCTCTATCCCTCTCAGCCTCTCTCTCCTTCTCTATGCACGCCATCCGTCCAGACAAGAGAATGGCAAGAGCCTTGCTTGCAGCTGCATTCATCCCCTGCATTCCCCTTTCATCGCTTAAAGTAAACAACGAATTATAAAGAGCGGCCGCAAAAATGATGTCACATGAATTCAGGTTTTCCTGTATGTCTTCGAGTACTGTAACCCGCAGAGCCTCGGCGCGATGGCGCTGCGAACTCCTTTTGTCGGTACGATCTGCTTTTTTGAATCTTTTTCGTTGCGTCGCTATTATTCCGGGCTAAAGTTTACTCTGCTATATATAAGTAATCACGAGTAAAAAAAGTAGAACAAAGCTCAACCGTAATCAATTTGAATTTTCCTTTCCAGCCTTAGAAATCATACGCTCTGTCGAGGTTGTTCCAAGGCACTAACAATAAGGGGAATTCAAGATTGAGTTTTTGGTGCCTTTATAGGGAAACATTGTTATATAATTGTTATGTTTTATACCCGGTCGTCCATCCATTCGCTGGCGAGACCATCTTCCCTGACCACTTTCTCTCCCTCTCACTCATATCCCGCAACGAAGTTGACGTTCGGCCTATAACATCCCTGTGCTCATCCCACAATCGGCCTGATACAACGATAAATTGTTAATTGTTAATAATAAAAAAGGAATCTTGCCAGGCGCGAATCACGGTTTCGAGTTATCGTACATCTTTGGCATTCCTTTCATCTTTAACTTCATCTTGAACGCTGCAGACAGACGTATGCTCACGCTCATGTGCAGGATGTGGACGAATTTTGTCAAGTGTGGGTGAATCTTTTTCTCCTTCATTACTTTCTCTTAATGTCTCTACAGTAACCCAAACGGACTCGAGAAAAAGCTCGACTTTACCTGGTCGCCAACAACAGCGACAGCGCCTTTGCAGCATCTCGCAATCAACGACGGGTTCGAGAATGTTTTGCCATTTTATAATAAGCCTTTTGTAAGCTTTCATAATTTCAGCAAACAAATTTTGTTATTTTAAGATAACATTAAATATAAATTATATTTTTATAGCAAATGCGAGACGCGTCGCGAGTTCGCGCCGTGCCGACTTCTGGGCCACCGTTCGACCTCCGGCCAAGGGATGTAGCCTGGCGGCGATTGAGGACAAGAAAGAATCGTCGAGAGCATTCAATGATTCCTGCGAGGTTCCCCCTGCCTGCTAACTCGTCATGCATTTATGTGTATATACTGTACATATATTCGTTAATATATTACCTACACATATTCATACCACTCTATTATATCGTTTCGATGCACATTCATGCACACATATCTCAATGATTAGGCTGCAGTTGGCCTTCATTGCAAGGATATTCTCTCAAGTTCTTTTTTGACATGTATGTTTTCAATTGCAATATGCTGTCGATATCATTTTCAACCTTCCTTTAGAACAGATTAAGACGAGCAATAATCAAATCTATAACATGCATATATAAATTGTATACGAAATTATCGTATAACATGCTCGTACTACCTCGTATATGAATTCACCGTAGAATCCTGTATGTTCCGGTGTCGATTCGCACCCGTTTTGAGGGAGTATACTGTCGACATTGCTAAGCAATAAAAATGTTTGGAAAAATTCCGTTACAATTCGTGAAGCTTGGCAAGATCATCATGACAATTGGCAGAGACACTATAGTAATATTATTTGGCTTTGTAAGTCTACAGCAAGCACCATTACATTAATTTGGCACGCCAATGTACTACGCATTTAGGTAAACATGTACACATTATAATGTAAATAGATTGTTTTTTGTAACTTTAAAGTCAGTAAAAAAAATCATTATGCTTTTAAAAATCAATGAGACCACATGCCGTCAGAACGACCAGAAGTAGGAAGGTGAGGTAGATCAACATGGAGATCACGCCGTAGAGACGCGTCAGCTGTGCGCGGCCAAGCACGAGGAAGACACTCGAGAAGATGAGCGAAATGCCGAGGAAGCCGATCAGGATGAGATTGACCCCGTCGAAGGACACCTGCAGATCAATGAAATAATGCTTAAAAGAATAAAAAAAACAGCAAATATTTTAAATGTGACAAACACATTTTCAAATTGCTTCTTTGTCAAAAAGCACGAACCGAGATCAAATCTCCTTGAAGCGCTGAGATGCTGAACGGTAGGCCAAATCCGATGAGAAGGTCTGCAAGGAAGTGGAGATGTGTTTGCAACTCCAGCGAGTGCTAATAGGTTAGATTAATTTATACTTGTTAACTCGGCTATTGATAAATTGATTGATTGATTGATTGATTCGTTTATTGATTGATTGAATTGGTGATCAATCGATGTATTGATAATTGGTTGAGCGACTATCGATTGGCTGATTAATTTCGACGTACTAAAGAGCGGCCCAGCAATGGTGGCTGCGTGTGCCATGCGCGGATAGCCCTGCCTCGCGACCGCCATGTCCGTGATCGCGTCGCCGAGGCAGTTGCTCCACGCGACAATCGTCAGGCCGAGTACCTGGAGAGAAATAATTGTTTGACTTTTTTTAAAATCTTTATTATTTATAATAATTAATATGTAACTAACTAATTATCATTATTTTTCAGCAATAAAACATGTCATTTATTTTACTAACCGCCGGTTGTATCCTCGAAACGAAGCCGAGCATAGTCACGACGCCGACGACCTCCGTGCTCACCGTGTAGATCCACGCGACAGCCATCACGAGACCCGCGTACGCGTACAACACCTTCAGATCAAGGAGAGTTCTCCTTTCAATCAAAAGTCACATTTGAATTCGCTAGCTTTTCCCTGTGCTTCCCCGAGCGCGATTTTAAAAGAGGGAGCGATAGATGGAGAGCCATTTTGAAGTGTCTCACTATAGGATGCAAAAGTCGGAAAATTCAAAAGAAAATTCGTGATATGCCAGGCGAATTCGTTGGCTATAGATAATTAAATAGCAGCGCGATGACCAAATATTTATCGGCTAACTAAAGGCAACTTAAGTCATAAAATTACCTTGTAATATTTAGGGGAAGTCTCCGACGAAGTGAGGAGCATGACGGGAATGAGAACGACAAGAGATCCGGCAAGGACATAAACGAACAGGCCCGGTCCACCAGGTATCGGAGAAGTGCCGAAATCTTAAAAGAAACCAACTGGTTGTTTTAAACATGTTATTTTAGTCATTCGCGCCCCGCAAAGATATTTAATTTCTGGCAAAAAGATTTGGTATCTTGTTAAATCACAAATCTTTTGGCAAAAAAACTTAGAGTACTTACAATGAAGAGCGAGGAGAATGAGCTGCGGGCAGAGAAGGACGTGGAGAGCGGCGAGCGGCTTCGACCACGGCGCTTCGCCGAGAGGAATCGTTAGGCGAAGAGCGATCGAGACGGGAAGCTGAGAGCGGGAAGCATTAATTTTTGAACTTACATATTTTTTAATTCTAAGTAGATTAGAATTTGAGCAGGTAATTTTTTTCTGTATGATTCTATGAGAAGAATAAAAGTTTTCTTACAAGGAGATAGGAGAAGATTCTCGAGAGACGATCCTTTTCCGCTCGCTCTTCTTCGTCGAGATCCGCAAAGGGACGCAGACGACTCCAGAGGTCAGCGATGACGTCACGCGTCGAGTGGAGCGGCAGTCGCTTCACTGAATTTTGTGAGATTATTATTGCTTTTGTATTTTTTTTTTATTTTTAGAATTTTCAGCTTCTATTTCCTTCATGCTTATTTTATATATAGATAATAGAGTGTTATTTAAAATTTCAATGCAAACTAATGTATTTAAATATCATCCTTAGCACATATGTACATATATGCAGTGTTCTTAAAAATGTAAATACATACACATCTTCTTCGCTCGTCGCCGTAGCTTTCCGGTGCGTACGACTTTGTGATGGACGACGACGAGTGCCTCGCCTCTCGCCTCGGCCGCCTCCTCTTGTGCCGTCTCGAACTCCTCGACGTCGTCGCCCTCGAACACGGACGACGGCGAGTCGAGGCTGCTCTCGCTGGTCATGCCTGAGAGTTCGTCAAGTTCGTCAAGTTCTTTTTTTGGTCCAGTCAGCATTCTTTATTTGCTTTAAATCTCTTTTTCTCTCTCGTTAAAGTAGGGCGAAACTCGACCGTAACCTTGTATTTGACAGTCTATCTCTCTTTCTCTACCGCCCACTCTGTCTCATTCTCTCATCCACCTCCGCTCGTCCTTACTGTTGCGTACGTCATCTCTTAAAACTGATTTTCACTTTCTCACTCTCTCTCTCTCTCTCTCTTTCTCTCTCTCAGAATCTTGCATTAAAAAGAACAATTTTATTTCTCTCCCAAATCCCGGTCTACTCCTTTCCAACCTGGCGACGCGGACCGTGAGCTGTCGAGAGAGGTGCTGAACGTGTCAATCCGAATGATATGCGGCCCCTTCTCGCCACCGCAGATCGCGCTGACGATGTCGTCCTTCTTGATGACGTCGGTCTTTTCGATGACGTCTACATATTTAATATTTGCATTTTATATACATATGTCGAGAAAAAAATCGTGCTCTTTTGCACATTCACATTGCACATTTATGTACATATATTCATTCTGTTTAATGTTTAAATTTTATGTCATAAGTGCAATACTTTTAGAAATGTAAAAAAAACTTACCATATACTCGAGGCTTCTCCTGAGAAACTCGCTTTCTACTAAATCGCTTGAAGAGCGAGTCAACACCAAACGAGAGGAGATAGACGACGTAGATACCGAGAAGGACTGCAAGAATTGCGATTTAAAGGTGTTATTAACAATGTTATGTACCTTTGTTATTAGCAGTTTTTTTGTAATTTTGTTGTTTCAAAAGTTATGACTTTTGCTATTAACAATGCTACGTACATACCTTTGTTATAAACATTTTTATTTAGTTTGACAGATTTCTCCACATTATCGACTAAACTAAAAGATATTCCCCATGTTATCATAAATCGTTCTGTGCTTACTTCGTGACTATTGAACTTCTTTTCTGAAGGAAGAAGAAGAACGCAAGATTTTTTTTCCACTTTCACTCGTTGGTCGACTAAATCAGAGTGGCGGCTAAGAGAGCAAGCAATTAAGATGGAAAAAAAAGATTTGCCGCGTCTGCATCTGATGCGGAATATTTGCAGAAAATGTCGAGAGAATCATCAGTATCCATTTCAAAGACCAAAATTCGATGAACGATAGACATGGGGGGTATTTTAATTTCGTTTTGAGCACTGCTTTTTTTCAATTCGTAAAAAAAAAATACAAACATTAATAAAAGATAAGTTAGTACTAATAAAAACACACCGAGTGGCTGCCAGGCGTGGAGCTTCGTGTCGTAGAGAAAGATGAAGAGAATCCACGCCAGAGTCGCGAGGAAGAACATGAGCGAACGAAGGGTCGACCAGAGAGCGGCCTGCGAAAGAGTTTTCTTAATTCTTTATTCTTAAATGCGTATAATGTTTTATTTCAGTGTTATTTTTATTTTTTATTTACAAATGTGTTCATATACGAAGATATGTATGTACATAATTCTTTAAACGAAACAGGAAGAATTCATCAAAAACCATCAGTAATGAGTTTAAAGTAGACAAAAAAATTTCACCACCAAAAGGCTTCGCAATCAAACCTTGAAGGGACGCACGAGCACCACCGAACCGCCTACTACGAGAGTGACGAAAATGCAACCGCCTCAAATATTAACAAATTATTTTTATTTTCCTTTGAAACTCACTTTTGTTTCTCAAGATAGACAGCCATAAAAGTTATCCACAAATCATATTCAGTCATGTGTACGTGACAATCCGATCGGATTCTCTTTAGTAGCTGTTATTGTAATTACTTTGTGCTTCTATCTCTGATCCACATCGAATATCCTTTCTTAACTAACCAAGCAGACTGCCGAGCGCGAGTCCGGCCTTGGGATGAGACGTGCTCAGGACGGAGGCTATCGATGTGAAGATGTCGGGTGAGCCGTTGCCGAAAGCGACGATTGTAACACCCTTGACTTAGAGAAGATTACAGGCTTATTTATACACATATATTTTTTTTCTATCTGAAGATCACATCTCATCGTCTCTCATCTTCTTTCGTTCAGTCCCTTATCCGTTTAGCTTTTCCTTCTCCTCGCACTCACTCTCTCCTTTCCACTTAACAACTCGCTCACAAGCTTCTTCTTATTTATCTGTCTTACTTCAGCTGCTTAGCCCACTAATCCGCGACTGAACTCGTCCACTCGTGTACGTATGCCAATTTGGTCACAATTTTATGGGGTTGCGCCCAGGCGAGAAGTTATGTGAGCGGTCACAGCTAAACGCATCTTATGCAAATGGCCTTTGACTTTCATACAAAATAAGAAAAAAAATGTATATCCAATTCGCGTCGTATGTATATGGCTCAAGAACATTAGGCGTTTAGATAATTATCTTTACATTTTGTTAAATGATAAAGAATATGTAGCTACATATTAAGGTTTACTTAAAAATAAAATGGGTGGAGGGAATTCAATAAATAATACTTTAAAAAAATTTGTTATGAACATATAATAAAAAAAGAGGACATACTGCGAATGTCTGGCTGATCCGAAGATGGCTCGCGACAACGGAGACATTTGGCGAGAAGAAGTCATCGGCAGCAATCGAGATGAATGAGAAGAGAATGAGCAGGAAGAAAATGGAAGCGATCACGAGGAGCCACTGGAGGAAGTTGAGGAAATTATTATTTTCTTCTTTTTTAAATTATTATTTTTTAAATCATTATTAGTTATGTATTTATTTATTATTATTAACTTTTATTAGTTAAGAATTATTGTTATTATTACTTCTTCAATAATTCTTAAATTTATATTTTTATATATATTATTTTTATTCTTGGAATGAATAAATAAGCGAGTAATTAACAGTCATACATAATTAATGGTCACTAAGAACATAATTAATTAAAATAAATAAGTATACCTTGAACTCGGACTCGGAGCACGCGATGAAGGCGGCCCATTGCATGTAGCCGCCGCCTTGGCAAGCGTCGCTCTGCATCACGTGGGCGCATTGCTCTGATAGGGATATTATTTATTAGATAGATGATTTGAGAAAAAGAAGTGAGAGATAAAGGGAGAGTGAGAGGTAGAGAGATAAAGAGAGGGGGAGAGATAAACCGAGTGGGCGAGAGAAATAGAGAGAGAGAGAGAGAGAGAGAGAGAGAGAGAGCGAAATAGCCCAATGAGGCTACCTTGCATGGTGGCGGTTTGGCTCGACAACGGAATACAGATGTCATCGTCCTCAGATGACTCTTCTGGCACTCTTGTAGTGGCCGCAAGCATTGCCGCGCCGGCCGAGAGCGCATCGAGAACGCCACCACTCACGTTCATGGCAGCGAGAGGGACTGACTTCTAATAATATTTCAGAACGTGTGCAAGTCTGGATGGGAAAGCTCTGCCGAAACGGGGCGGATTCACGGGTTTTATCAATCACGGGGCGCTTTGGCCCTCTCTCGCCCTACGCGTCGTTCTCTCTTTCTCTCTATCTCTGTCTCATGCACTCTTTCTGAATCCCTCTCCCACTCTCTCTCTATCTCTCTTTCTCTTTCTCACTCTCTCACTCTCTCTCTTTCTCTTCCTCTTTCCTCTGTTTACTCGCTCTACGTCAGGTTGAGAGTGATGAGCATGAGTAACTCATCCTTACTCTTAGATGCGCAGACCCATCCGTGGCCACTGGTGCATCAGAGTTTTCTAAACTAGCAAGAGGAGAGTGATGGAAAGAGGAAGAGAGAGAGAGACAGAGGCAATTAATTTGAGAGCGAATGCCTAGCAGGGAGAGCACAGATGGTGAGAGAGGGTGAATATAAGGAAGGCAGGATGAGAGGGCGGGAAAAGAGAGTATTAGAGAGAAGGGAGTGCTGCCGCAGAGATTGCTGAGTAAGAGTGAAGGAGTGATTGAGAGAGAGAGAGAAAGAGAGAGAGAGAGAGAGAGAGAGAGAGAGAGAGCGAAAGAGAGGGAGAGAGAACTGCTGAGAAGGAGAAAAATTGAAAGCCGCGCAAGGAGTTCCCGTATTCTTTAGTGGAACGTCAGACTCTTTGATGATGAGAATTGTGCTGAGACGATTTGCGGAAGGCAATTGTTTGTGTGGAGATCATCCATGGCGCGATGTCGCGTCTAGTCAAATATTTGAATTGTGATGGGGGGGAAGGTCCAAGGGAGGACCCAAAGATGAATAGTGGGGGGGGGGGGTACACTGTATTGCAGAGTTACAAGGTAAGTTAGAAAAGAAAAAGATTGTTGTGGTATGTGCCCAATTCTGCCCCTGCTCTTGTGCAAACATAAGGCGCAAAGCGAACGGAAGTAGGACTATCTCACGTGACGAGAGAGAGAGAGAGAAAGAGAGTGAGAGAGAAAGAGAGAGAGAGGGAGAGGGAGGAAGAGAGAGAGAGAGATAGAGAGAGAGAGGGGGAGAGAGAGGGGGAGGAAGAGAGAGAGATAGAGAGAGAGGAGAGAGAAAGGGAGTAGTTATTCTTGTCTGGGATCGCGCGTGCGAGAAAGAGAGTTTTGTTTGCGCGGATAAAGGCGCATCCTTATTGCTAGTGAGGAAGAAGAGATGATGGTGATTTCGGTGTCTATACAGAGTAGTTGTATGCAATGATGTGGGCGGCCGAACAGCGGGGGCGGAAGAGAGCAATCAAAAATTTTATTATCTCTATATCTCTCTTCCTCTCTCGTCTTCTCACTCTCTTTCTCTCTTTCTTTCTTTCTCTCTCGCCCTCTCACTCTCTTTCTCTCTCTCTCTCTCTCTCTCTCTCTCTTCCTCTTTCTATCTCTCTCTCTTCCTCTCTCTCTCTCTCTCTTTCTCTCCCTCTCTCTCTTTCCCTCTCTTCCTCTTTCTCTCTCTATCTTTCTCTCTCTCTCTCGCCCTCTCTCTACCTGAATGTCCGTCCAAGAAATAACATTATATCCATCCAGACGATTCGGCGGCATTCATACCCAATCTCGTGATTTACACACGAATTGGAAAGGTGAGAAACAAGTGGGAAGCAATGAAATGATAAACAGGAAAGTTCAGAAAAGAGGGTCAGACTCACTGATTTTCTCTTGAGATCCATCAAGCTACACATACTTTTTTCTATCTTATAAAGAATTCTCTTACATAACCATGAATAAGACGACCAAATTGTGATTAGTCAATCTTTCGCATTTTTATCTAAAAAGCCCAAATCACAATGGGCGACTCGGATTACTTGCTTGTTTTGACTAATATTCAAGAAATGTGAAAGGAATCATGGTCTGCAAATTAGAAGATGTGCATGTTGAAGTCTGTTTCATTATTTTTATTCCAATATGTGGTTGATTTTTCATACAAGTTCAATAGACGAAGATTATCGATCGTTCCAAGTAATAAATGTTTTGAGATGATAATCATCTTCAAATGACTCTGATAGTCTTTGAGATGGTTATTGTATCCAGCAGAGACTAAAACGAGGTCGCGGTTCGTATGTTGTGAAGAGTTCAGGATGCATCTTATTCTTTTGGCAATAGAGAGTAGATGAGTGAGAAGAAGAGACTCTTTTTCTCGCGCTTCCCGTCAAGTCGTTCACGTTAAGATTGCACTAGGGATGAGAGAGAGGGAGAGAGAGAGAACAAGAAAGAGAGAGAGAACAGGAGAGAGCGAGAGAGAGAGAGAATGGGAGAGAGAGACAGAGTACATAACAAAGTGATGAGCAGTATTCAAGGAGTCTGCGCATCCGGGAGGCCGTTTCACGACCAGACTACAAGATCTTCACACGTAGCAAACAGTGAGTACTCCTGAGTTATATTGAGAAGAGAGAATTCTCGACTGACAATGAGCCCTTTCGTCTCTGCTCGCACATTTTGCACCGGAGACTGGTGCAACCAGAGACCATCCGGTCTTTGGAGTTGGTCTCAAAGGGATGCTAAGACGGGTGGGTAGTAAGTGAGTGAGTCACTGTTGATCTTGAAACTAACAAAGACAAAACCTTATCAGCTTCGATTACTAACGTTACGGCAAACATTAAACCCGAGCGAAGCTCAACCGTAATCTATGAGTTGAGAGGGAGGGAGAGCGGCAGCGAGTGAGCAGAGAAAGAGAGCGGTTGGAGAGGGAGGAGAAGGGAAAGAGGAGAGAGAGGTAGAGGAAGGGAGAGAGGAGAGAGAGGGTAGAGAGAGCAGAATCGGCGCCAATCCTTGGGTTCATGCGGCTCAGAATCCGGGGCCCAGATCCTCTCCGGCTCCAGCTCCTGCCACAGCTCCGGCTCCGGCCCCATATCAGCGAGATTCTGTGAAATTGCGGTGTCGATTATAATATTTTCAATCAACCGTGCAAACTAGAATAATCAAATAATTTTTTAATCAATTCTCTAAGTAAATATTACTCAAGATGTTGTAATAAATAAATTTGAACCTGGTAGTTCTCTTCAACTTCACAACCGGGTGTCGGAAGTGCCTTTCCCTGCTGAAAATGGAATAGATAATCAACAATAAATGATCGTCAAGATAATATAAATTTAGGACCTCATTAAATAGCATTAAATCTATAATAACAAAAAGACGCAGATATCGCATGTCGGAGCATCTTCAGACAACTTCTATCTACTTTTTTCTCTCTGCACCTGCCTCGTGATGAACAAAGACTCTCAACAAGGACTTGTTACGAACCTTGCTGTGCTCAGTCTTGTCCTCAGACAGCTTCTGTGGCGGAGCGCTCTGGAAAATGTTTTATATTAACTTTCTCTTATGACGACGACGAGATTTGTATGTAAATCGACCTGCTAATGTCCGGAAATATTGGGAAACTAGCAACCTTTGTGCTCTTCACGTTTGCCTTCTTCAACGACGCCTGTTGCTGAAAATAAAAAATCATGATCATTCGTTTAATTTTTTTATACAAATAATATAATAAATATTTTCGTAACATTATTCAAGTGTAATATGCATACTGGAGTTGAGACGACTGCTTTGACGGGCCGAACCTTGCTGTTCTAAAAATTGAGAAGAAAAATTACAAGTACATTTTATCTCCTTACCATTAGAAAAAAAGGAATTTCACTGAAATCCCGCATTAGAATCGCAAAACAATTCCTAACGACAGGGCTGTGGACAATGCTGGCGTTCTTGTCTGAAATCGTTCTTTTCTTTTAAATCTGTTTCATCTTTTTAATGAATTTTTATTCATTTACTATAACTTCTCTTGCTATCTGCATGAGGAAAATTTCTAACCTCGAAGCACCACTACGTTCTGATCCTGAAAAACAAGCAAAATGTTTTACTATTATACATATGTACGTCTCAAAGTTATGGATTGATTCTAAATGAAATAAATCGATCGTTCTTTTGGCATTCATGGTGGTTTATTTATATAATCCCTGAAATGGATCACGCGCCTTCTTCAACTTCTTTTTTCCACAAATCACGAACGAGTAGACCATGAGAATTGAGAGCAGAAAGTGTAGAATCTGAAAGTTATGTATTATTTTATTAAAACCCTTATTTGCGCATCGGGCCAATGTGTTGATGGAATACACGGGGGATCTATCACATGGAAGTGGGCGATCGATGGGCACCGGCGGGTTCCCACTGGGCCACCCCGCCCCCTTATTTATTTTTTATTTATTTTTTATTATAAAAAATTAATTAATGATTTTTTTTTAAATTTGTCAGTCGTATTTAAACATAAAAAATAAATAAGGGAGAAAATGAAAGAATCTCCAACCAGTGAATAGTCAAGCATGGTGACAGCGCCTTGAGCGCTGAGTGAGAAGAGCGAGACCCAGAAAGCGAGAGTCGACCACTCGCGGACAGAAGCGAATGGGAAACTGGCAATTCCATCGCAAAATCACTCAAATTAATTATTCTTCCGATTCTGTGTCAACAATATCTAAATATGATTACGTGAAGATATGAAATCCATTAAATATTTTCAAGCTTGCCTCTTTTGGAATTGCTTCACCTCACAATCAGAGTTGACAATATTTAGCATATAATATTTTCTGTTGTTGCTGCAAACTTTCAAAAAAACAAATATGTATGTATATTTAACAAAATTCTTCCGAAAATGTGAAAAATTTAGCTAATTTTCAGAAAATTATTGTTGGAATCTTTTACAAGCTCTATAACGTCCTGCGATCCATGAATTTAGAAGGAGATTTGGCTTCGTAATCTCTCCTCTCCTTACATGTCTCGCAAATCAAGGGCGATACATCTGCGATGGACCATCGTTCTCATCGTGCAGGCTTGTTTTCTTCCTTTGTTTTTGTAAGTACTTTAAAATATTTGCAAACGGTTAAGATTTCCTTTGAAATATATTCTATTGTGTGTAAACGAGTAGCTTTGACTCATTTATGTAACTGGAACTTGCAATTGCCTGATGAATATCTTATCATTCTTACAATTTGCTAGCAAGAAGTGCACTCTACAGGCTGTCATCCCCGTGGCTTAGACTCCATTCGATTCTTGGAGTCTCTACTGCATCTGCGGCGGGGATGCCATGATCTACTCGTGCATGCAGGCCGGCCTCAACTCCCTGTTCAACCTCGTCGTTCACCGTCGAGTTCACGTACAACACTCTCTTCAGCGTTCTTCAGAGCTATTTACGACGTTGTCCATTCAAATAAGAGCAACTCTCGCCTTTATTCTTTTACTTTTTTGTTGAATAAAAAAATTGTTTCAGGTATTTACGAGAACGCTGAATCTGTTGGTGTAAATCAAAAAGGAACAATTACACAGAAGTCTCGAGCCGAAGGATTCCGTTGATCTTGGTGGTGGAGGAATTCATTTTCTACTTGAAGTTTGCGAAGTTTTTTTTTTCTTCAATTTGATAGTGAGGGAAGATTGGGAGATTAATGGACATCCCTGACGAATATAATTATTTATTTTATTTCATCGATGAGTGTCATTGAATAAAGTTGTAAGATGAATAACATCAAATAGTTCGTGTGTTAGATTGGGCGGTTCCTGTCGTTGGCAGTGAGAGAAGAAGAGCGGGAGCCGGCGGTGGATGAGCGGCTGTTGAGGCTTCCGTTGAAGGATCCTGTGGTATTTAGAACACCAATCATTCTAACTCGCATCACACAAGTTTACGCTTCATCGAATAACATTATCAATCAAGTTTACAGCTTTTTAATAAACCTGACTTGAACTCTTCCGAAGACCAATTTCTGGACGGCGTTTCGGTACTCGTTCGTGAGCAGTACGACAACAATCGGATTGGCCATGGAAGCCACGCCCACAAGGGGACACGACCACATTTGGCCGAGTCGGCCTGCGATTATGGTAATGAAGAATTAGGATGGGAACTAGAAACAGCTAAGGGGATTAATAGAGCTCAATTCAGAGACATCAAACATTAGTTATCTTCGAAGAGATTTTGCTCCTTATAATGAAAAGAAATCGGCTCTCTCGTACCGATGGCTAGGCCGGCGTGAACTTCAAAGAATGGCGCGTACATTCCGATGGCCGGCATCAAAGCCTTAAGTGTTCTGGCTTAATCATGTAAATAAGACACTTTTAGAATGCCCTCAAACTGTTGAGTTACACCATTTGTTTACACGGAGCAGACTGCTTTGGAGTAATTGAGAAACCTGAAGAATGAGCACGAGAGTGGCGTGGCGATGCATGCTTCTTGTCTTCGGCGACATCGCAGCTCCCGAGAGATGCAAGTGAATGCGCAGACCAGAGATTACCTTCAACGAATTCTTTCTTACTCACTTAAAGGAGCGCTCCTGCGAATGGACATACGTGCATATCAGAAGCAATTTTCCTCCGCTCCATTTTCTCTCTTCTTTCCATTATCTTTTTACCCGTCTCTAGGTGCCAACAATATGAATGTACTGTACTATGAGCGAGCACGCGAGAGCGAATGAAAATAGTGCGTGTAGATGAGAGAAAAATGAGGGCGGAAAATTTCTACTGATATGCACAACAAAAAATTCGCCTGAAAGGTCCTTTAATTGGATTTTGGATGAAGGAAATATTTAGGGTGCTGATGAAGAAAACAGGATTTATGCACGCACACATCAGTAATCTTGAGGACTCAGATACAATATCTAGATATCACTTCAATAAAACATGTTTTTGATAATGTCATTTTTTTCCAACAAATCTCTTACATTTTCTGGATTATCGCTAAAGGGATTATATTGTGGCGGGGATTAAAGTGGTAGACAATACTAGAAAAGAGATTTCCGAGCCCTCGGAGCGAAATATGAGTAATCAAGCTTTGGAAACTCTATATAATAGATATTATGGAATAATAGATAGACTCACGAGTTGGAAAGGCAGGTAATTCCATTGCGGAATCTTGATATGAATGAAGCCATATACATACATATGAACTACATACCATTATGGAGAGGGCTACTGTTGCAAAAAGGGTAGCGACGCCGGCGCAGAAGATGATCTTTGGAGAAATCTGCAAGAATCCTACGAGATACATGTGATTCGGACTTCTTACAAAAGGTGTTTGCTAGCTGCTGTACGCATGAAAATGTCAGTTCTTGATGCGAATCCGGCTGAAATGACTGCCTCTCTGAATTGCTCGGTCGGCTCTCCTTCCTTGTAGATGCAAACAGCAAAGACGAGTGCACAGAGAAATGCCAAGAGAATCATTAGAGAGAACGTGCAGCCGCTTTCGAAGCGATTCGTCCACTTGCGCGATCTGAACAGGAAGAAAAGTTCAATTCTGTTGCCTGGAACCATTCCTTGTGCCCGTACAAGAGAATACCCCGTAATGAGGGCGAGTCGATGAATGAAGCCGACGTCAATCAAAGCGAGAGCGAAGGCGTACGAGAGGAAGAAGGTGAAGAGAAGGCTATGCATTACGGTAGGTGGAAGAGGCAAGACTGGCAGAGGCAGCAGGTAAATCAAGAAGAAGCCAGGGTCTAGACGATGCATCTCAAAGGAGGACGCTGCCATTGTTCAAAGTCAACGAGACGTGCGTTTACTGACGTCAATATGATGTCTGTTATTTTACTTTATTTTTGAGTCCATTTATAAAGATGAAAGCAAATGCTATTTCCTCATTCTTTTCGCGCTCACGTAACAACAAAATATGAATAAATGCCGCTGTCGACTGCTTGGAAAAAAACAGTATGGGGAAGGGGGTTGGGGCCCAGAAAACATGGTGGGGAGTATAAACAGAATTTTTACAACAACGTCAGGCTCCGGAAAAGCCCCGAATCAGGGTTTGTATGCAAAGAAACAGTACCTTTTTAAGACTCGACCTACTTATCTATTTATGTATGAACACACACTCATCTGAATATACAAATAAATTTTTGTATTTGCACAATATATCTATTTCATAACTGACCGGTGTGGCGAAAATTTTGCTTCCAGCAAACACGATATCACAAGCTGAGTGCATTGCAAGGATTTGTCGAGTTCTTAAAACACAAAAGGAAAGGAAGACTGATTAAACAATGTATCTTTGATCTTCGAAAGGTGCGAACTCTCTTATATTTCTGAATGAAAAATAAGAAAATTCTATGCGTCCATTGTTGAGAACGGATATGTAGAAAATTGGTACCGATTGGATAGCTGGCACTTTGTAGTGCGAATGATGATTTGGAGGAGAAGATTGAGAATGATTGCACAGCTGCAAGTTGTCACTGCGAATGACTTGTAGACGACAGTGAAGAGGTCCAAGGAGTGGGAGCGGAGCAGCGGCTGCTCCATCTCCATCTCCAAGTAACTGTTTTTTTTAGTTTTTAACATATTTTTCAAAAAATTATAATGTACCTACAAATTTCCTCGCATCGATCTCAGCGATAAATAAATTGAAATTGAAAACTAAATCTTATCAGATTCATGAGCGCGAAGCAGGAGAATTGAATGCGGACGATGAGTGACTTAATCTCCTATTTATGCGTCCAAGACGATGTCAATGACTGCATTGATATTTCTTTCTTATGTAGTCAACCATAAAAATAGCAGCAGCAGATTTGAAAGTCAGCGCAAAGTCGATACTATTAAATCTGTTTGCATTTTTTCGTTTGTGTAGCCTACATTTGAAGGAGAAGTGGAATTAAAGATTCACACTTCAGATGGCACAATGGGCTCTTCCTTCCTCGACGGGGATTGTGCCTAGGGTCATTCCGAGGTGCATATTATACATAAAAAAAGGGAAAAAAATTATATCATGGCCTCAAAGATCAGCGCTCCTACAGACTAGAATAATTAATGGATTAAAAAATGATGATAAATAATGACAGTTATATTGGATGCAAGTATATTATATAAGCAGCCAGCTTATAGGAGAAACAATTAACAATCAAGTATAGATGATGAATGAGTTAATCTCCTATTTATGTGTCAACGAGGATGTGAAAGACTGTAGATTTTTCTTTATTCATGCAAGCAGTCAGCCATTAAAATTGCAGCAGCAGATTTGGAAGAGAGCGCAAAGTCGATTTATCAGTCGATCTACTATTAAATCTGTTTGGAGCGGACGGTAGTTTAGCCTTCAGCTGAAGAACAAGGAGAAAGAAAGATTCCTTCCTCGACGGGGATTGTGCCTAGGGTGATTCCGAGGTGCATACTATGCACATAAAAGATTAAAAACTATATTTACATGAGGGCCTCAAAGATCCCAGATCAGCGCCCCTACAGACTAGACTAATTTATGGATTAAAAATGATGATAAATTTAGGATGTATGTATTAGAAGCTATCTTATCGGAGATCAAACTCTGATTTTACAAGAGTTTAGATAAAAAATTACAACATTACATTAATACAAAGATTTTGTCTAATCAGATTCTAAGTGCATGAAGCTGTCCAACAAAGAACACTTATAATACATCCGAGACACACCAAACAAAGAACCTATGCGCTGACTCGGAAAAAAAAACATTTTTTTTTTCTGTCCTCAAGTCATAAATTATCGCTCATTCTTCTTCACAATGAAGTAATGTGCGTATGACAAAAGGCATTATGCTACGGTGTAGCTTCAAATGATGATTCCAATAATTTATGCACTAGTACGCACTTTCATTTGAACTATACACATATATATGTATATAATGTTCGGCGTCATCCGTAGCACGCTGCTTGTCACTCTTCCCTCGCTTCTGTCTCTCATCTTTCTAACAATCTCTCTCTCTTTCTCTGCTCACTCACTCCATAATTTCAGATAATGGAGAAGAATGATGCGAGTGGAGGCAGCAATGTTATAATTAAGCTAGTGAAATTTTGATTCGCTTTTACATATCCATCAACATTTCATCCACCTTCGCCCTTAATGACGTTGGGCTTGACTGAAAGTAGACATCTAATATCCATCTCTCTTCTATACGGATTTATTCTTTAACTATTAAAAAAATTAAAAACAAATGAGAAAACTTAGACCCTACCTGCAGCACCTCCAGCAACCAGACATCTATTCTTGTTGGATTTTGCTTTCTAGAGGAACTTGTTACGATGGCTTGAATCATAAAAAAGGGCATTGAATAAAATTAACAGTTTGCTATATTAATTTATATATACAAATTTAGCATCTCAGTGCTGCTGCCAAGAAATTTGGTTACATAATTCGCTGCAAGAATAAGGGGACGCAAAAAATACTCACAAGTAGTTGAGATGCCAGTCACTTTGGTGAGGCATTAGGCACTGTCATATTATAATGTTGTGATTGAGTAAGTATAATATAAAGGAAATTTAAAAAAAAAAAAACGAGGAAGTGAAGCGTCTCTTCCGTGCGGCCACGCACAAATTCACGAAAAGTTTCATTGAATTTTACTGACCTGAGCTCGAAATGAAACTTTCATTAACATTTGGCCAAACTGGCTGTAGTATTGTCAAGATTAATTGTACGGCAGATTCAATGAATTTGCCTTTCTTGAGAAATTTCATTTTCTCCATTCCGGGATCCATTTGAACATTACCAATTTTAACCAGTTGACTCAGGGAAATAGTGCCTTCTTCATCTCCTATGGATTCGCTGCATTTCTTTTATTCAATTTCGGATTTCATATAAAACAGAACATTAGGCTGAAGAAGAAAATTTTTAAGTAGATTTAATCGCTCGTTTTTGTAGATGTACATTTGTATGTAAAATTATTTGGCGTTAAATTATTTGAAGGGTCGACACACCACTTTCTGCTCATTTCTACACTCTGGAACCTAGATAGAAAGAAAGAGCGTGAAATTTACTATCAAATAATCAGCATTCAAGAAAAATCCGAGTGTACCAATTTTTTCTATGACGCGAGCAATGCGCGCGAGTCGGTCAAAATGGCACATTTTCATTTTCAGGCACCGTGCAAGCGAATTCATCGATCCATAACTGCGATCAATGTCAATATTACAAAATCGTAAATATATCTTCTAAGAGCTCTCACAGAGATCTTCAAATGCTTCACACATACTTTTATTGAAATATTTATATTTCTATGGAAAATTTCGTTCTGTACTATTAGAACGCTTAAAAAACAACTTTACAAACATTTCAGCATTTCAAAACATACATCATTAGAAAGAGCGTGAAATTTGCTTCAAGATGAACCCATTTCTATAAAGTTTTAAGTTTATAATGTTTTGTTATAAGTCATAAGAATAGGTAAAGTTGCGTCGCTGTCCTTTCCTTTTCCTTATGCTGTTTAGGTTATTCGAATTGGAATGTTCCAATGTTTTTTTCCGGTGAAGAATTGTGCTAAGCTGATGCCCAATTCTTATCACTTATAACCGAACAATATAGACTTGAAAGTTTATTGAAAAAGGCTCACCTTGTAGAAAATTTCACGCTCTTTCTTACGATTTATGTTTTGAAATGGGGAAATGTTTGTAAAATAGTTTTTTGAGCGTTCTAATAGTACAGAACGAAATTTTCCATAGAAATATAAATATTTCAATAAAAGTATGTATGTAGCATTTGAAGATCTCTGTGCTAACGATTTTGTAATATTAACATTGAGCGTAGTAATGGATCGATGAATGCGCTTGCACGGTGCCTCGGCGGCCGAAAATGTGCCATTTTGACCGACTCGCGCGCATTGCTCGCGTCATAGCAAAAAGTGATACGCTCGGATTTTTCTTGAATTGTTCTTATATATATATATATATATATATATATATATATATATATATATATATATATATATATATATATATATATATATATATATATATATATATATGTAGGTATATATATGTATATATGAATTTATGTTTAAAAAAAGATAATATTTTCGTTTCTAAAAAAACTCTTTTGCAGTTCTTCTGGATTGCCATGTTGTTCTTCGCAGTCACCGTGCTCACTTATCTGGCAGTCGCTGGCCTTTTGTGGTGGTTCAAAATCAGAATACTGCTGGTTTCATAAGAACGAATAAAACAAGTTGTTTTTCTAAATAATCGTTCATTACGACAACCGTTTTTTTGGTGTTGAGATAAATTGCTTTGGAATACAGAATCATAATAAATCAAACGGATGCCACCGAAAAATTTCATGGATATTTATTGGTCTGTGTCTTCGAGTAAGAAAAATTGTGCTGCTGTTTTTTTTATTTGTATCTGAACAATGCTGTTACGCGCCCGGCGCCCCATGCGCAGCTCTGCCACCTCGGAGGGAGAGGATGCGCTCGAGCGCCTGCCAGTCCTTTCCGATGTCAATCAATCAATTTATACGGTGTAACATGGAACAATATATGTAACACACGTGGTAAAATTATTATGAGAAGTAAAAAAAGAAGAAAAGAAATAATAATGGAAACAAAGACGAAGATGTAGGTTTGAATAGATATGTATAACTATAGATATGTATAACTAGTTGGAGGACTCACCTGTTGATAGCATTAAAATTGATAGGGGTACGAACAAAGAATGAATTTTGTCTGCATTTAAGCCTAGAGGTAGGGACATGTAACTTAAAAGAGGCCACGGGTCTTGGAACGTATAAAAATGAGATGATGACTTATTAGATAGCCTAATGCGTCCAAAAATAAATTAACGAATAAGATCTAGGTCCCTGGCTTGCCTGCGATTGAAGAGGGTAGGTAGACTTAAGATTCTGTTGCGCTGCTCGCTGTGCGGGATAGAATGATAGTGAAATCCAAATGACTTATGAAAAATACGACGGGTGACATAGTTTTGGACTTTCTCTAGGGAACGTATATCCTTAAGCATAAACGGGGAGTATACAGAAGAGCAAAATTCTAATATAGAGCGAATATATACACGATAAGCAGATAGTAAAACGGAGGCGTCACTAGTTATAAGTGCTTTGAAAATGCTATACGCCTTTGCAAGTGGCTTGGTGCTGACACTAGAACAGTGATTCGAGAAAGAAAGGCTAGAATCAACTATTACACCGAGATCGCGGATATGGTCAACGGGCTTGATGGAAGTGCCATTTACGTAGAAAGGGACCTTGGGATTTGTTTTACCAATATGGACAGCGGTCTTATCAGGGGCAAGGGGAAGCTGCCAGTCATTGGCCCAGGAGGCGATAGCATCTATGGCATGTTGAAGGGAACTTCTATCCTCAAGTCTGCTAAACGACTTATAAATCTTAACATCGTCTGCAAAACATTTAGGTATCACACCATATGGAGAAACAACAGCAGGAAGATCTGCTGTGTAAAGTATAAAAAGGAAAGGACCAATAACACTGCCTTGGGGGACACCGCTGAGAACAGGGAGAGAAGGAGAGATTGAGCTGCCTACACGTACAGCAAAAGAACGACCTCGTAAGAATTCAAGGATCCATTCTATAACAAGTGGAGGGAAACGAAAATGTTCTAACTTATATAAAAGCTTAATGTGGCTAACTCTATCAAACGCTTTAGAATGATCAAAATAGACAACATCAGTTGTGCGGTTAAAGGATAATGAACGCGACCAGTATTCTAATGCATCAAGCAATTGTAATTCAATTGAGCGCTTACGACGAAAACCATACTGCTGGGAGTATGTGATTAGACTCACACCAATTATACAGCTCACGACACAAAATTCGCTCAAATAATCTAGAGAAGAAACAGGTTATACTGATAGGACGATAATTAACTGGGTCGGTGAAAGGAGGCTTCTTGCGAATGGGTGTAACTATAGAATGCTTCCATATGCTAGGGACAGCCGAATTAGAAAACGAAAAATTGAAAATAAATTCCAAAGAGACACTAATAGCAACAGCTAACTGCTTCAAGAAATACATATTGAAGTTGTCAGGGGTTTTGCATGAAGAATTAGACCAGCGCTCAATGTAATTGCATATTTCATGGCTTCGAAAATTAAAAAGGAGATGGGTAAGGAGTGGTTGGGAGAGAGGGTAGATTGGGAAGCAGTTCCTTTCACGACTTGCTTTAGGGCAGCCTCCCAGTCCCGTTCCCCCGAAGGTTGGAGCTGCCTTGGGGGCACCGGACAACATAACAATTCGTATACCATGAATTCCGTTGTAATGAAAGGCTTATGCCCGATAATCGTCGGTAATGTTGCAACATGTCATTAGAAGAACGCTGCCTTGTTCGATGGAACTCTCATACGCCTTTCTCATTCCCACTGGACGACTTCTGCTTAGCTTTCGGTACAGTAATACGTAGTATTCGTACTTTTCTCATCTATTGAATTCAAATTTATAATGTTCAATTGTCAGTAATCGTAATATTCAAAGGAATCTCACTGATATCAGCATGCATTATTGTTGTTTGTGTGCTTCTTTCTTCTTCTTCTAGCAAATGAACAATTCTCTGCTCCCGCCTCTTCTCCTCTTCGTGGAAGTCGTGAGCGAACTCGCCATCGGCCTGCCGTCCATCGTGCTCAACGTGCTCTTGGTCTACTGTGTAGTCACTTCGACGCCGCGCTCTCAGGAGATCTACGGCTATCAGATCTATTTTCAGGTGTGAAGTCGGGCTCCAGGAAACAAGCGAACATTCCGCTTTGAACTAGGACAATTCAATGTCAATTTATGTATTGGGCCGATTGTGTGATGGACAAGGACAAACATATATGTTCATGAGCACAATACGCATATTTACAGGCATTCGTCGAGACGTTATCGTGCATCGCGAACCTGTGCAGCATCACGAGAATTG
Organism: Allodiplogaster sudhausi; assembly: GCA_945643635.1. Lineage (NCBI taxonomy): Eukaryota > Metazoa > Nematoda > Chromadorea > Rhabditida > Diplogasteridae > Allodiplogaster > Allodiplogaster sudhausi. The sequence goes on from CALZFC010000354.1 coordinate 2,265,685, forward strand.
TCGCGACGCCATACATCCTCGTATTCGTGCACTACGGACCGTGCACACTTCTGGGCGCTGACGTCTGCTTCTCTTTCGTGGTGGAGACTATTTGTATCGATTAGCTGTAATTATAATATTTTTCACGTTAAAACTATTCACGTTTCATCCTTGTTCAACACGTACAAAATTATAGTTTGGCTAAATACACGTCGAAATTTACATTCTCGTCAAAAATTTACATGTCCTATTTCAATTCAACAACTAACTGTAAGGGCTGCGGACACAATATCTGCGTGCCTCTGTCTGGATAATAAATTCAAGATGAGTCGTAAATGAATTTAAAAAAAATTGCAGTCAGTAGCTGTGTTCGGCTACATGTACTCACTGGGCACGTTTTGCTTCATGTTCGTCTACCGTATTTACGTCCTCTTTCGACGTCCGCCTTCTTGGAAGGCGTACTGGACGATCGTCGGCGCTCTGTCGACGATTCCAATTCCAGATATTGTACGCTATTTGATTATGAAATACCGCAATTTAAGGCGCCGAACACTTACTCATGAACATTTGAATTCGCGCTTTTTTTACCTAACACGAGGACGAGAGAATAAGCAGGGAAATTCAAATAGACTAGGTTAAGTTTCATGTTCCAGAGAAGATATGATGAAACAATACAAGTGGTGCGAAACACAAATTAAACAACAAGAAAAACATAACTTCACAGTACGTGTACTACAACTGCCACAGTCCCTTCTACTGGCTGCACAAGATGCTGGTCGTGTGTCGACCGGGAGACTATGACGATATTGACGAATATCATATTAGTGGTAATGCTGATTTTGCACTACGGTGAGAATGCCGAAATACCACACGAATACACAGATATTAGGGAAAGTCGATTGCGAATGTCGTAAATTTAGTATTCAATAAACTAATTTATGATTTTAAATATTTTACTCTTTCCTAGGACAATAGTTGTATTATTAGAGATGATGCATTTGGAAGCATTAGAATCCGTTCTTGGTATCAAGAACCTGGGCGGGACTGCATGTCCTTGGCACCAAGATCATGGACATACAATTAGAAAAAAGTTTTTGCTAGCGGTACTTACGGACATATTTAATGATTTCAGGCTTTTCGGCGTCACACAAATTAATCGACAGTGGTCAAGCATGGATATTCCATGGCTTCGCTCTAGTCGGGGCCGCAATCATAGCGATCATATGTTTTCTTATCCGTGCCTTCATTCTGCGACATTTGGAAGCAGAGAGAGTTCGTATGTCGACTCAGACGCAGGAGATGCATCGTTCCTTCATTAGGGTCTGAAGACTAATTAAATTAAATTAGATCCAATTTAATTTAAAATATGTTTAATTTAACTTAAATTATCTTAAATTGTACTGCTGATTTAGTACAGCTGCCTTTATCATACCAGTATTGATATAGATAAATAAATGGACAGATAAACAGCTTAAATCTATTATTATTCTATTATTATCGTATTGAATATTAATTGATTTTATAAATATTAAAAAAAAACAATTAATATTTTGAATTTTTATTGATTTGATCGCAATCCGCCGATCAAATCATAATTTTTAGAATCATGTGGAAAATGTGATCTTTTTTGCGAATATCACGATTTCTAGATAACGACCGCCCAACTAGTTCTATGTGCCCTCGCATTCTACATGCTTGGCTATATCTTCGTTGAAGCCCACTTCTTCGTATTCCAGTCGCAAGCTGTTGACACCACCGTTTTTCTTGTCAGAATTTTATTTTTCTACTTTTCTACATTTACATATCTTTCTAGACCACTCTTCTAGTGGTCAAACTTCCTTCAGCCGCCGTAGTAAAGTGTCTTATTTTTGAGGCTAAAGATGAGGCTACTGACATGAGGCTAATTTCTCTGCACCTCTCTCATATACAGCAACTCTTCTTTGTGTATGCCCGTTCCATCATAGTTAGCCTGATATGATTTTGCGGCTAGCGTCAGGCAGCCACATGAGGCTAAGACGAGGCAGAGAGAGAGAGCATGTATATAGAAGAGATTCTGCTCAACATGAGGAAGAGAATCTTGACGCGGTCCGCATTGAGTCAAGAATTCTAGCCACAGACTCTCCTCAAAATGCATGCTCTCTCATTGTCTCTTCCTTAGCCTCATGTTGCCAGTTCCAGCCTCATATATTAGGTGATCCGACAGGCGTCATAATCCGGCCTGCTAACTAACAGTCGGAAGTCGGGAGTCTTCGAAAAAAATGCTGTACTATTTTTTTTCTCTTGCAACGGAAACCACTTTTCTTTACAATGTATTGCTTCGATCGATGTATTACTCCGTTATCATTGAGGCTAAGCTAAGCAGCCGTGTCAGCCCGTCAAGAACGGCCAGAAGACCACCGCGCTCGTGGCCAACGGCAGTTCTTCTTCTTCTTCAAGGTACTTTAAATGCACAAGCTCTTGACCATTTTTTGTAGCTGTTCCATTTCTCACAACCATTTTTTGCAACTGTGTTCTTCTGTTCTCACTTTAGGTGTTTTGTTCATCAGGCCAACCATGCCTCAGCTGGTTCAGCTATATTTGTACTGCACACAGCAAAAATATTCGTAGTTTGTAGCTGCTTGTTAAAGCTTGTTAGTCCTGCTGTATGTTTTCAATATATGTATTAACTTCCTACTTATTTCGAATCTTTTCCCTTTAATTTCTTTCTTTTTTAGGCTAATTTTCCATTAATTTCCTTCTTGTTTAGGCGCAGAAGAACGCATTCAAGGAGCAGGCGGAGGCATCACGGAGAATGCAACTGGTGGCCGATCGTTCTAAAGAAGCTCTCGAGAAGCAAATAGAGCTTGCCGAAGAAATGAAGAAGAATCTGGAGAGCATGCATCAGCACGGGCCGCTACTTCCACACCATGCGCCATCCAACATTCATAAGCAAGTTAGTATTTAACTTATACGGTCTTCTAGTCATAATGAAAGGTGTTCGGTTAGTTATATCAGAAGGAGTTTTCTTACATTTATTTATTTCAAAATTAATGTTGTTACCCTCATCAAGCATTATTTTAAAGGACAGCTATGAGCGGTACTTCGATTCGCCGCCCGCCAACCCTAGCGAATTCCACTTTCTGCACCCGATGAATGCGACGTACGCAGAAGGACAAGAAGCTCCACGAATTCCTCCAAGTGTTATGTCAAGTGTGTCGACTGAACTTTGAATGGTTAATATTCAGATCTAGAGCGAATGTTTATAGAGTACTGTAATTCTTATAGTATAGTATATTATGTCGTTGTAAGCATAGTTAGTATAACTTATTGAAATGTAACACACTTACAGTACTCCATGTTTTTAAAGCTTTATGAAGCATACGTTGTTATCTTTTTATCTCTCTTAGATTTTAGATTCTTTTATTAAATTCAGAGTGGTTTGTTGTAGAATACTGTAATTCTATTAGTATTTATATTAGTATAGCATATAGCACAAAGTATTACAATTACTTAGAAGCTTAGTTACTATAAATTATTAAGGTTTAATATGATACAATACTCCACATTGTTGTTGCTTTTGCTTTTTAGCGAGCAGTTGTTGTTTTTGTTACCTTTATCATCTTACAGTTCTCCATGTTTGTAAAGCTTTATGAAGCATTCGTGTTTTTTATTGTTGATTATTCGAAGTTCATCCTTTTTATCTCTCTTAGATTTTAGTTCCTTTAATTAAAACGGATAATAACAAGTTGTGGCATTTTCTGGCCAGTGTGTGTAACGTTGAAAAGTTAACTATAATGAGCTTATGAGCATAAAGCTTTATTCTTCACAGATGTACATTAACTGGCCAGCTAAAGTGCTGCAGTGAGAATCTCACGAGGGTTTCTGGAATGCTGTGGAAGTCGAAGGCCATGTCGTGGGGGGCCAAGTTGGCAGCGACTGTAACCTCGCTCTATGCCGAAGTTGTGCAAAACTGCACAAGCGAGGATAGCCTTCGCTGCCCGCTCCGGGGAAAGGCGACAGCGCGTGGAAAGGATTTTGAACCTCTTCTTCAGCCATCCGAAACTCTGCTCGACGATCACTCGCGTCTTGGCGTGCTTGCGGTTGAACCGAGCTTGCTGCACACTGACTGCTCCTCGTGCGAATGGGGTCATCACCCTCTCTCCGTTTTGGAAGCCGCTGTCGCCCACAAGGGCGTAGCCAGGAATTGCTCCCAAGGCATCCAGCGCGTTCTTCGCCGTCGACTGCGAGTAGATTGAAGAGTCATGTGAGGAGCCGGGATATCTAGGGTTGATATACAGGAATTTTCCTCGGTGGTCCACAATTGCTAGCATGTTTAGAGCACAAAAGCCCTTCCTGCAGCGATATTGACCGGGGTTAGAGGAAGGAGTTGCAATGGGGATGAGAGAGCCGTCAATCGCCCCAACCACGTTCGGTAGACCAGCATATCGGGAGAATCCTCGGGCAACATGAGTCCTCCATGCGATGTCGTGGACCGGAAAACGAATGAAGCGGTTGACGATAGCAGCGCTCGTCAATGCTTCTAAGACTCTGTTAATGATGTTCGAGTTGACCTTCTGGCTGGTTCCGAACCTATCCGCGATGACCGTCTGATGAGTGTTGGTTGCCAGGTAGGTGATGCATGCGGCCAAATCGAATTTCCGTCATGATCACTCTGTACTTTCTTTCTCTCTGTCTCTCTCTCTGTCTCTCTCTCCCTCTCTCTCTCTCTATCTCTCTTTCTCTCTCTCTCTCTCTCTCTTTCTCTCTCTCTCTCTCTCTCTCTCTCTCTCTCTCTCTCTCTGTAACTCTTAGAATAAGCATAAAAGCATTACTTGGTTTCTCTTCGAGATGGGTTAGTCTGTTCCATCCTCCATGACAAGATGAGCGTCGCAGATGTGAACCAGCTCGTCCAGTTCCCGTTTGCGAAAACGAAACTTTTGCCGGAAGATGGCGGGGTTTGTGATATGGGTATAGGGATAAAGACGGCGGTACTGCATGTTAGATGATCTTCGGCGACGAAGGAGAAGGAGAGCCATCAGAACAATAACAACAGCAAGAGGAGAGCAAGCAATAACCAAGAGACCGAGATGTTGATATCAGTGTAAACATGAGGCTAAACCTCGTGTTAAAATGTTTAGCCTCATGTCAGTACCCTGAAGTTTAGCCTCAAAAAATGGACACTTTTCTCATCTCTCCAAGTATCACGCTCTACAACGTCAAGTCATACAATCGGTATCTACCCTAATCATGAATATTTTTCATTACAATACTCACTTTACATACATATGTTTATATAATCTTCAAACATAATTATTTTAATTCAGTAAATGTTATGTCCCTCATTCGTCCTATCGAATCTCAGAAAAAGGACGTCATTCGACAGCGTATTGCAAAGTGCTGAATTTTGATTCAAGAGATGGCAATTTTTACATCGATGGGACCTGTGTATCCGCATTTGCAAAGGAGTTTAGAAAACGTTTGTATGTTGCTGTTCCCAATTCCCATGCTTGCAACTCCCTAGCCTAAAACTAAACCTTTAATTTTCCTCTGCTTCTAATTATGACAAGCAACCGTACACATTAGAACAATTTCACATTTCCGAATGTTTGAAACTAGGAGATAATCGCTACCTACATATGTATACAAAGATATGCTGAACTCTTACATATATCTTTGTAATGACACTCCGTTGCCTAGATATTAAGACGCATCTCATTCTTCCATTCTATGAGAGCAGATCTTGCATTCGGAATGATGATATTTAGATATGTATGTATGTAGATATATATGTACTTTTACTATGAATGACGACTTGTGCTATCGATAAAGTTGTATTGCAATTAATTGTAGGCAGCGAACTAAGTACTTAAAAATAATTAGACAACATCTAAAAATTAAAAAAAAGATAAACATACATAAATGAATTTATATATAAGAAATGGTATTCGCGATTCTAAAAAAAAATCTCTTTTACAGCTCTTCATGATGTTCTGCGCAATCACCGCGCTGACTTCTCTGGCAGTCGCTGGCCTTTTGTGGTGGTGCAAAATCAGAGAACTGTTCATTTCATTCTCACTATCGGAAACATGACCTTAGGCGTCTTTTTTCGCCTCTATTCAAATTGCACACTCTCTCGCCTTCGAAGGCTATCTTGTGCAGTGTCAGAGCCATCCACAATGTATTGGACAAAATAATTCATCGACGGTGTCTAACGATAACCAGATGCAAGGGCACTGTATTCCCATAGGCCTTTTCATGTGTGTCTGGGCCATTTGTTCGCTTCATCAAACAATCTTGGAGATGTCATGGATTTTGTCTGTGGTTTCGAGTAAAATAAATAGCTCTGCTGGTTTTCTTATTTGTATCTGAACAATTCTGTTACGTGGCCCGGATTACCAAGCGCAGCTCCGCCTCCTTGGAGTGAGAGGCTGCCCTCGAGTCCTTTCCGATGTTCCTTCCAAGACTTGCCTGAGGGCAGCTTCCCCCTCCCCCTCCCCCGAGGGGCGGATTTGCCTTTGGGGCACCGAACAACATAACAACTCGCATACCATGAATTCCTGATAATGATAGCTTGTACCCGATAAGGATGCTGCAACATGTCATTAGAAGTACGCTTCCTTGTTCGATGGAACCCACATTCGCCTTTCTCATTTCTACTGAACGACTTCTACTTAGCGTGAAAGGAAAACGGTACAGTTCTACTTTTTCTCATCTACAGAAAAGAAATTCATAATGTGCAATCGACAGTAATCGTAATGTTGTTTCTTCTTCTAGTAAATGAACACTTCTCTGCTCCCGCCTCTTCTCGTCTGTGTGGAAGTCGTGAGCGAACTCGCCATCGGCCTGCTGTCCATCGTGCTCAACGTGCTCTTGGTCTACTGTGTAGTCACTTCGACGCCGCGCTCTCAGGAGTTCTACGGCTATCAGATCTATTATCAGGTGTGAAATCGAAAGCATTCCGTTGGATTCATTAAACACTGCTTGTTTTGAACAAGGACAATTCAATGTCAATTTATCGATTGCCCCGATAGCGTGATGGACAAGGACGAACATAAATAGACATGAATTTTTTCCGCAGGCATTCGTCGAGACGTTATCTTGCATAGCCAACTTATGCAGCATCACGAGAATGGTCGCAACGCCATACAGCCTCGTATTCGTGCACTACGGACCGTGCACACTTCTGGGCGCCGACGTCTGCTTCTCTTTCGTGGTGGAGACTATTTATATCGATTAATTGTAGTTAACTATTCATATTTCATCTTCTTTAAACGCATACAATATTATTGTTTAGCAAAGTACAAGTAGAAATTTAGATTTATTTTCGGTTTAAATCGGAGACAATATCTACATACATACGTCCCTCTGACTGAACTTTTAAGAAAAAAATTCCAGAAAAATTAAATGAATGTTTAAAAAAAACAATTTTGTTTGCAGTCAGTAGCCGTGTTCGGCTACATGTACTCGCTGGGCATGTTCTGCTTCATGTTCGTCTACCGTCTCTACGTCTTCTTTCGACGTCCGCCTTCTCGGAAGGCGTTCTGGACGGTCGTCGGTGCTCTGTCGTCGATTCCATTTCCAGCTATTGTACGCTATTTGATTATGAAATACCGCAATTTATGGCGCCGAACACTTACTCATGAACATTTGAATTCGCGCTTTTTTTACCTAACACGAGGACGAGAGAATAGGCAGGGAAATTCAAATAGACTAGGTTAAGTTTCATGTTCCAGAGAAGATATGATGAAACAATACAAGTGGTGCGAAACACAAATTAAACAACAAGAAAAACATAACTTCACAGTACGTGTACTACAACTGCCACAGTCCCTTCTACTGGCTGCACAAGATGCTGGTCGTGTGTCGACCGGGAGACTATGACGATATCGACGAATATCATATTAGTGGTAATGCTGATTTTGCACTACGGTGAGAATGCCGAAATACCACACGAATACACAGATATTAGGGAAAGTCGATTGCGAATGTCGTAAATTTAGTATTCAATAAACTAATTTATGATTTTAAATATTTTACTCTTTAATAGGACAATAGTTGTATTATTAGAGATGATGCATTTGGAAGCATTAGAATCGCCCGATCCGTTCTTGGTATCAAGAACCTGGGCGGGACTGCATGTCCTTGGCACCAAGATCATGGACATACAATTAGAAAAAAGTTTTTGCTAGCGGTACTTACGGACATATTTAATGATTTCAGGCTTTTCGGCGTCACACAAATTAATCGACAGTGGCCAATCATGGATATTCTATGGTTTCGCTCTAGTCGGGGCCACAATAATCGCGATCGTCTGTTTTCTTATCCGTGCCTTCATTCTGCGACATTTGGACGCAGAAAAAATTCGTATGTCGAGTCAGACGCAGGAGATGCATCGTTCCTTCATTAGGGTCTGAAGACTAATTAAATTAAATTAGATCCAATTTAATTTAAAATATGTTTAATTTAACTTAAATTATCTTAAATTGTACTGCTGATTTAGTACAGCTGCCTTTATCATACCAGAATCGATATAGATTAATAAATAAGAGGTAAACAGATTAAATCGATTATTAATTGAATAGTAATAGATTTTATCGCCATCCGCCGATTCAATCATTTTAGGAATAATGTGGAAAATATGTTCTTTTTTGCGAACATTATGATTTCTAGATAACGACAGCCCAACTAATTCTATGCGCCCTCGCATTCTATATGCTTGGCTACATCTTCGTTGAAGCCCGCTTCTTCGTATTCAAGTCGCAGGCTATTGACACCACGGTCTTTCTTGTCAGAATTTTATTTTTAACATATTTCTACTAGACCACTTTAGCCTCGTCTAGTGGTCAAACTTCCTTCAGGTGATGCATATCCAATTTCTCGTCTCTCCAAGTATCACGCTCTACAACGTCAAGTCATACAATCGGTATCTACTCTAATCAGGAACATTTTTCATTACAATACTCACTTTACATAGTATTATATATAATTTTTCGTCTATTAAACAAAAATCTTTTCATTCAGTAAATGCCGTAAACTTATGTCACTCATTCGTCCTATCGAATCTCAGAAAAAGGACGTCATTCGGCAGGGTATTGCAAAGTGCTGAACTTCGATTCAAGAGATGGCAATTTTTACTTGTGTAGCCGTAATTGCAAAGGAGTTTAGCTAACGTTTGTATGTTGCCGTTCCTTTTCCCATGCTTGAAACTGTCTAGCCATAAAAAGTACACCTTGAATTCCCACTGCTTCTTATTATGAGCAGAAACAGTACACTTTTGAATAATTTCAGATTTCCGAATGTCTGAAACAATCAGATAATCGCTACCTATATATGTAGATATGCTGAAATCTCACATCTTTGTAAAGGCTTTCCGATGCCTAGATATCAAGACGCGTCTCTTTCTTCCATTCTATGAGAGCAGATCATGCATGACGGAATTAAAATATTTAGATATGTATGTATGTATATATGCAGTTTTACTATGAATGACGACTTGTGCTGTCGATGAGGTTGTATTGCAATTAAAGGAGGTCACCGCAGAATAAATAATGTTTTGTTTTTTACGCTTTATTTGGTCAACTTGGGCTAGAAACTTCGATTGCAAGTGTCCCGAAGTTACAACAATTCCTCTGCCCTGAAAAAATAACATTTGAATAGGGATTTACGTTGTATTCTCTACCTCTTTCGTACTTTGAACTCTCTCGTAAGAGCGAAAATTCAAAAAAAAAACAGAGCAACAGCGTGGCCGCTGTGGCCACTAGAATCGTGCGCTTAGAAATGTGCATATCGGTACTCGCAACCAAGATTGGCCAGTCGTATGACCACAAATGTCGGTTGAGAGAGAGCAAAGGGCAGCAGCACTAGATTGGAGGATCACAGCCTTCCGAAAAAGTGACGGGTAGAGAACTAGACATATTGCTGCCAGAAGCAACTAGAGGCCCTTCCGTACGGGACACTTCATGGGTCAAATGCCGATTTTGAACTGCTTGTCCAAACATTCGCCATAGACTTCCTTTAAAGGAAGTACATATCCCACGAAAGAAAACCGTATCTGATAAAATTACGTTTCAAACGGTGCTAAACTCCCAACTGGATGAGCCTTTTTCAGCGCCCGCTATAAAATTTCAAATTTGAAACGTATGTGTATCTAACCTCTCTCGACTTCTTTCATCATCTCGCTTTTCTCTAACTTCTGTATCTCTCATCCCTTGGTGAAAATGGGGTGCTTAGTGGGCAAGACGGGCAGAGACTTCCTCTTCTTCCCACCTGTTGGCACTCCTTGCTTGGATTTGAGCATACACCGGGTGCATCGACAGAGACGTTTTCTACCGTATTCCATAAGACAAATGCAAATTTCTGGCTAAATACTGACTTTCGTAAAGCGGGACCACTTCTAATCGATCTTTTAGGCCAGACTTGATCATATGGGAACATAAAAGAAGAAGTTACTTTTCCTCGGATACTTCCTTTAATTGTAGGCAGAGGAAGCGAACTACTTAAAAATAATTTCACAACATTTACAAATTGAAAATGAAATACATACATATATGTATGAATTTATATATAAAAAGGGTTAAAAAAAACTCTTTTACAGCTCTTCAGGGTCGGCAAGGTGTTCTTCGCAATCACCGCGCTAACTTCTCTGGCAGTCCTTTCGTGGTGGTGCACCGAACAGCATAACAACTTGCATACCATGAATTCTATGATAATGATAGCTTGTTCCCGATAAGGATGCATGTCATTAGAAGTACGCATCTTTGTTCGAAGGAACTCTCATATGCCTTTCTCATTTCTACTGAACGACTTCTACTTATTGTTAGCTTGAAAGGAAAACGATAGTGTTCTACTTTTTCTCACTAATTGAATACAATTTCACGATGTGGAATTGTCAGTAATCGTAATATTCAAAGGATATGACCACACATTATTGTTGTTCGTGTTTGTTTTTTTCTTCTTCTAGTAAATGAACAATTCTCTGCTCCCGCCTCTTCTCGTCTGTGTGGAAGTCGTGAGCGAACTCGCCATCGGCCTGCTGTCCATCGTGCTCAACGTGCTCTTGGTCTACTGTGTAGTCACTTCGACGGCTTAGGAGTTCTACGGCTATCAGATCTATTATCAGGTGTGAAATCGCGCGTCAGGAAAGCATTCCGTTGGATTCATTAAACACTGCTTGCTTTGAACAAGGACAATTCAATGTCAATTTATTGATTGGCCCGATTGCGATGGATAATTGCGAACATACATTCATACATATGTTCGTTCATAAATATGAGCGACTATGCATCACCACAATTTAAAGGAGCCGAACACTTACTTACATTTGAATTCGTGTTTTTTACCTATATAACACGAGGACGAGAGAAGATGTGAAAGTTCAAATAGATGTTCGCAGGCATTCGTCGAGACGTTATCTTGCTTCGCGAACTTGTGCAGCATCACGAGAATGGTCGCTACGCCATACAGCCTCGTATTCGTGCACTACGGACCGTGCACACTTCTGGGGGCCGACTTCTGCTTCTCTCTCGTGGTGGAGACTATTTATATCGAATAAGTGTAATTAACTATTCACTTTTCTTGCTCTTTCAACGTCTACAATATAATCATTTAGCAAAAAGTGAACGTCGAAATTATCTTTCTTTAAATCGTCTGCTATTTCAATTCAGCAACCATAAGGGTTGCGGAGACAATATACGTCTCTCTGAGTGAACGTTTTCAAGAATAATGAATTTAAGATGAGTCGGAAATGGATTTAAAAAAATTTGCAGTCAGTAGCCGTGTTCGGCTACATGTACTTGTTAAGCATGTTCTGCTTCATGTTCGTCTACCGTCTCTACGTCCTCTTTCGACGTCCGCCTTCTTGGAAGGCGTACTGGACAATCGTCGGCGCGCTGTCGACGATTCCATTTCCAGCTATTGTATGCTCTTTGATTATGCATCAATGCAGTTTAAAGGAGCCGATCATTTACATTTGAATTCGCGTCTTTTTAGAATAGGCAGGGAAAATTCAAATAGATTACGGTTAAGTTTCAGTTCCACAAAAAATATGATGAATCAATACAAGTGGCGCAGATCACAAATTAACAACAACAAAAACCTAACTTTACAGTACGTGTACTACAACTGCCACAGTCCGTTCTACTGGCTGCACAAGATGCTGGTCGTCTGTCGACCGGGAGACTATGACGATATCGACGAATATCATATTAGTGGTAATGCTGATTTTGCACTACGGTGAGAATGCCGAAATACCACACGAATACACAGATATTAGGGAAAGTCGATTGCGAATGTCGTAAATTTAGTATTCAATAGACTAATTCAGCATTTAGAGTATTTTACGCTTTCTTAGGACAATTGCTGATATTAGCGATGATGCATTTGGAACCATCAGAAACGCCTGATCCGTCCGGAGTACTACTGTATATATATATATATATATATATATATATATATATATATATATATATATATATATATATATAGCGGTACTTACGTACATACATATATATATATATATATATATATATATATATATATATATATATATATATATGTATATATATATATATATATATATAGCGGTACTTACGTACATACATATATAATGATTTCAGGCTTTTCGGCGCCAATCAAATTATTCGAAAGTGGCCAATCATGGATATTCTATGGTTTCGCTCTAGTCGGGGCCACAATCATCGCGATCGTCTGTTTCCTTATTCGTGCCTTCATTTTGCGACATTTGGACGCAGAAAGAATTCGTATGTCGAGTCAGACGCAGCAGATGCATCGTTCTTTCGTTAGGGTCTGAAGATTAATTTAATTTAATATTTTAATTTAATTTAATTTAATTAAAATTATGTTAAAAGGAGCATGAACACCCAAAACTACTTCGCGGAGAAACCTGTAAGAAACTGCCGAGATACTGTTATGCACCTAGCTTTTATTATATTTATACTGAAAAACAGTAACACGTACTCCCAAAAACGTTTAGGAAAATTTTGATAGTGAAACCTTCCTACGATATTTCGATATTTTCTCGGGAATCTTAACAGGATGACAAAGGAACAGAAGAAAAAGGAACTGGAGATGGCGATTTTAATTTATTTCGCCCTTGTAAAAGAAGATGTTTAAAAAATATGTTCCCGCCTATAGGCCGTTGGTGAATATCCTGGAGTTAACTTCCTGCAAAACTTTTAAAGAACAGAAATATACTGTATCGCAGCAAAAATTTCCCTGAAACAGGCACATTTTTTGTATGCAAATTTCTCGCGAATGCTGTACACTTGAATCTTTTTACTTTGCTGAAGTATTCGCATGAAGGACATGAACCGACTAGCGTAATAGCCTAAGGCATTAAAAATGGAGTTTTCATGCTCCTTTAATTTAACTTAAATGTTCAGTTGTAGTGTTGATTTTGTACAGTTACCATAATCATACCAGAGTGGAAATAGATAAATAAATAAAAAGATAAACGGATTAAATCGATTATTAATTGAATATTAATTGATTTGATCGTCATACGCCGATCAAATCATAATTATTGAAATCATTAAGAAAATATGATCTTTTTTGTAAACATTATGATTTCTAGATAACGACAGCCCAACTAGTTCTATGTGCACTCGCATTTTACATGCTTGGCTACATCTCCGTTGAAACCCGCTTCTTCGTATTCAAGTCGCAGGCTGTTGATACCACGGTCTTTCTTGTAAGAATTTATTTTTTTACTCCTTTCTTTCTACTTCTCGTGAATATGTACATGCATTCACATGCCTTTCTAGACCACTTCAGCCTCTTCTAGTGGTCAAACTTCCTTCAGGTGATGCATATCCAATTTCTCGTCTCTCCCAGTATCACGCTCTACAACGTCAAGTCATACAATCGGTATCTACCCTATTAATGAATATTTTTTTCATTACAATACTCACTTTACATATTTATTATATATATATTTTTTTTTATCTATTTTCAGTAAATGCCGCCAGCTTTTGTCCCTCATTCGTCCTACCGAATCTCAGAAAAAGGATGTCATTCGGCAGGGTATTGCAAAGTGCTGAATTTCGATTCAAGAGGTGGCAATTTTCACATCGATGGAACCTGTATGCAAAGGAGTTTAGCAAACGTTTGTACGTTGCCGTTCCTTTTCCCATGCCTGCAACTCCTAGCCTAAAAGTACACCTTGAATTCTCCACTGCTTCAAATTATGAGCAGCAAGCGTTCACATTTGAATAATTTCACATTTCCGAATGTCTGAAACTAGCAGATAATCTAGAGTTATCTAAAAGTCGACTGTAATTTATTTACTGGTATAGCGCGGGGAGGTGCTGTGGGCGGTGGGGGTGAGATATCGGGGAGCGGTTTTTTGGGGATTATGGAATAGTGTCTGGGCTACAAGAATATGTGGGCTTCAAAAAATTGGGGTCGATATTGGCGCGGGCGCGGGCGCCCAAACTTTGGTCGGAGGCGACTCTGATTTGGGCACTTTGGCGACTTTGAGGGGTTGCAACTTTTTTTGTAGGAAAGCTACGGCGATGAAAAAAATTGTGTCGGGTAGCCCATTCAAAAATGAATATGATTCCTGGAGTTGAGATCATTTCGAGTTTTGGTAGATCAGTGGGAGGCCGCCGCGCAAACCATACCTTTTTGGGGTACTTTTTGAGAGGGTATTTATATACCAATATATTATATACCAATCGGTAGGTTTCGAGAAGGAGAACAACATTCTCATACAAAACATTTTAATATTCTTTTTTGATCTACTTTCGGGGTCAGAATGTTCAGGCCACTATTTCGGCCTTAGCTATCGCTGACACTTTTTGGCGCATATTTTTTTTATTGTAGAGCCTAAAATTAGCTATCGATTGGTGTGTCAATCGTGCAAAACGATTCAGGCATATTCGAGATATGAATTATTTTGTGGCTTTTTGGGCTATTTTCACTGCACATCGAAAGTCATGGGTCGCAGGTTCGAATCCGCGCGCGCGCAAACTCTTTTGCGCGCTTTTATATGACTCATGAGTATGTTAAAAGGGTGATATCATATAGTAAAGACTCCAAGCTTTTTAATGAGCTTAAATTCAAAGGCCCAGATAGTCCAGTAGCACCGCTAGAACAGACTTTTGACCCTTTAGAGCCAAATTTAACCCTTAGAGCCAACTATAAACCCTTAGAACCAGATAAAAACCCTTGGATAAATTTTTTTATCGGGAAATGGCCTCCGGGGCTATAGCCCCGGAGGCCATTTCACGGGCCAAAGGCCCGTAGCGTGACAAAGTCACGCTAGTCTAGAGTTATCTAAATGTCGACTGTTATTTATTTACGGGGATAGCGCGGAGAGGTGCTGTGGGCGCGGGGGTTGAGATACGGGGATGCGGTTTTTTGGGGAACATTTAAAAGTTTCCGGACTACAAGAATATATAGGTTTCAAAAAATTAGCGTTGGCGCCGGCACGGGCGTCGGAAGTTGGCGCGGAGGCGAGTTGGATTTGGACACTAAGGCGACTTTGAGGGGTTGCAACTTTTGTTGTAGGAAAGCTATGGCGATGAAAAAAATAGTGGAGGGTAGCCCGTTCAAAAATGAATATGATTCCTTGAGTTGAGATCATTTCGAGTTTTGGTAGATCAGTGGGAGGCCGCCGCGCAAACCATACCTTTTTGGGGTACTTTTTGAGAGGGTATTTGCCCCTTTTCTCGAAATCTACAAAGTCCGCTTTTGATTAAACTGACTGCAATTGTAGAGTTTTTGACGGGGCATCTTTTAATAGTAGAATTATCCACTTTTGGACACTAGAAGTTGTAGATATTATCGATTGAAGGGTGATCATTTTTTGTTAGGAGCGAACCTTCTAAAATACATATCTTTATGAATTGGGAAGGTAGAGGGATGAGAGTTTCAGAATCATGCAGAGGTTCAAGAGAGCTTCAATATGAGTATACACAGGTTAGGCTTTGCTATCATTAAAGTGCCCTGCCAGGGCCGTGAAGTGGCAAAATTTTTGGATCGCATTTTGGGCCTCCGTTTCTTCGTGGTAGTTAAAGGTTTTGCCACATATTATATACCATTCGGTAGCTCTCGAGAAGTAGAACAACTTTCTCATACAAAACGTTTTCATATTTTGTCATTTTTGATCTACTTTTGGGATCAGAATGTTCAGGCCACTATTTCGGCCTTAGCTATCACTGAAACTTTTTGGCGCATATTTTTTTTATTGTAGAGCCTAACATTAGCTATCGAATGATAGGTAGATCGTGGGATTTGATAGAGGCATATTAGAGATATGAATTATTTTGTGGCTTTTTGGGCTATTTTCACTGCACATCGAAACTCATGGGTCGCAGGTTCGAATCCGCGCGCGTTCTCGGTTGTTTCGCATCGATCGATTGGCATAGCGGCTGCCCGCAACTGTTTCCCTGTCTGTCACTCTCCTCTCTTCGTGCTCTCTCGAACTCATGGATGGACCCTGCGAATTTCGTTTGCCGGCAGTGGCCAGAAGAGTCCAGTCTTCATCATGTTTCGGATATAAGCTCGCTCCTTCTTCTTTACTTTTTGCGTTCGTGGTTTTTTCTGTATTTGTTCTTTTTAACGTATTAACTTCCATAAGTAATTTGTACTATTTCCGAGGATCGCCTACTCATGCGGACAATCGAGAGTCGATCGATTGCGAGGTCGAGGTGCTGCCCCCTCTGCGTCTCTTCATTTCGTCAGCTCCTCTCTCCTCTTCCTCTCATAGCGTTCGTTTTTTTTCTGTAACTAATCCGTTTAAAGCAGTATTTGCCATAAGTAATTTTTATTATTTGCGAGGATCGACTTCTCGAACGGGTAGTCCATATCGATCGAGGAATCGCCTGCTACCTCCAGCTTCTTGACACGACAACGCAGCCCGAGTGGAATGTGCGTGGTTTTCACTCACTTTTCTGGATGTTATATTGATTTACCCTCCCTAAAATTTGCATTTAATTGTCCTTCACTTATATTTTACGGTTCATTATTATAATATATAACATGTAGCAGCTAATGCCATTGGAGATGTTTTTCTTGGTGATTTTTTTAAAGGTTTGGCTGAATGTTAGTGCATCCACCCAGGGAATTTATTTAAATTTTCTTAAATATTAAATCTTATAAATAAACAGTAATAATCATTCAGAATACTGGCTAAAATGAATTGGATATCTTTATAATGGGTACATGTTCATTATTGACTACTTGACGATAAATTTTATTTAAAAAATTTTTTAACGAATAGTATTTCAGGCAGCAGTGTTCGGAAGCAAGTGGTCAATCCCCTTTCCGACGCTGCTGCCGCTCTTCAATCGATCATCTCTTCTTTTCTCTTCACTTCAGTGTTGGTTTTTTTCTGTAATTGCTCCGCATTTAAACTGTTTATTCTTAAGTTATTTCCTTGCTTTTGCGAGGGTCGAGTTACCGGGTGGCCAGTTGACTCGCCAAGCGGCCTCCTTCCCCCAGCGCTAAACCAGCAATATCTTCTGGCGCACGGTGCGGATTATTTTTTGTTTATTATATTAGCCTTCTTCTTTTAAGATAAAAAATTTCAACTTATTTCCTTTAGAATGGGTTATTAATAATGCGGATCGTCTTATCAGGATTCATATTCCGGTAGTAAGATGAAAAGAGTAGCATTATATGATTTCTTTTCTATTCCCTTCGTTCCGGTTCCTGAAAATCAATGGTTCAAATAATATGCAAGATATTGTAAAGGTAATCGAAAAAAACGTGTGATGTTTTAAAGTTTTATGACATATTGTCAAAATATTTCAAATTATGATTATAACAAAGTATTATTGTTTCTATTGCTCAGGTCCGCGGCATGCTGCCCCATAAGACGGTCCGCGGCTTCAACGACCTCCGCCACCTGAAGGCCTACGAGGGAGTGCCGCCTCCTTACAACAAGACGAGGAAAGTCGTCCTCCCCTCGGTCATCCACCACCTCGCACTCAAGCCCAGGAGGAAGTTCTGCACCGGTCGGTTGTTGTTATGTGTTTGTGATTCTTAAAAGGCTACAGGAATATGGATATAGAACAACAACAAAAATGCTATTTTCGCTCGCCTTGTTATATATCATTTAAACATGATATTTAACAAAGCGAGCGAAAAGTATTTTTTCCAACAATGAGATTTTCTTTATGTAACATGCTGATTCAACCGGGAAGTTTCAACTAGAAAAAAAGTGAATTGTAACGGAAATCTTTTTTTTTCGTGGTTTTGTAATAAATATAAAAACAATTAGTAAAAGATGCGGATGTTCAGGATGAACGTGAATGATGTAAGCCCAGCCATATAGTTATTGCCTTAAAATTTTGTCAGATTTTCATCCTAATTAATAAACGGGGATATTGTCACGCTTTCAACCCAAATAAAACTTTACATTTTCATTTCAGTTGGCCGTCTCGCCCACGAAGTGTGCTGGCAGTGCCAGTATGTTGTGAAGAAGCTGGTAACCAAGAGCCATGTCAAGAGAGCCACCTTCCACGAGGAGAAGAAGAAGCTCGCCAAGCTTCAGGCACAGGCACTCAAGAATGTTGCGCCTAAGATTACGAAATACCTGAAGATCATCGAGGCTTATGGCTTCCACTAATTGGATTGGCCCTTTTAATGGATGCAAGAAGAGAGATATGGGATTATTCATTGTTTTATTCCTCGCTGTCGTCTTGCTTCATTATTCTGAAGAATGATGTACTTTTGTGTGTCTGCGGGTTTTATGGAGGGAGGAAATGTGTTGTTTTGTTATTTACTTTTCAATGCTTTTTCTTGCCCCTTCTTACTCTCTTCCTCTCTCTCTCATCCCGAGTTGTGAATGGCGTGTCGTTTTTACTTTGTGTGCGGTGGGGATGTGTTTGTTTTTTAAGGGGGGGGGGGGGGTGTTGTATGATGGGTGGTAGGGCTGCGTTTGTTAGGGGAGGTGGTACTTTTACGTATCTGTGGGATATGAATTTGAGATGGTTACGGTATAAGTGTATTTTGTGTGTCTGTCGGCGATGCGTTTGTTTGGTGGATGCTGTAGAATATGGTTTTTTTTGTGCTTTTTCCTCTCTCTCTCTCTCTCTCTCTCTCTCTCTCTTTCTCTCTATGTCCCTTCTCTCTCTCTCCCCTCTCTCTCTCCGTTCTCTCTCTCCCTCGCTGTCTCTCTCTCTCTCTCTTTCATTTCGACTGATTCTTCGCCCCTACCCCGTAGTACTATAGCTTACGGTACATTTGTGTACGGGTTTGGTATGGAAGGGATTATTTGATGATTACTGCATAATGTATTACATTACTGGAGTGTTGTATGAGAGATATGAGAGGGGGGGGGGGGAGAAGTCGCTTTGCGTATACGTTAGGGCTGTTGTATTATGGGTCGAATGTTGCGTGGCGTGCGTGATGTCTGGTGCTTCCCGTGTCTACTAATGTGCCTTCGCTGTCTCTCTCTCTCTCTATCTATCTGTCTCTCATTCTCTCTCGCGCTTTCTATTACGTATTCCTTGACAGTATGCGTATTGCATGGCCTTTCGTGTTGCGGGGCGCGTTTCGCATTCTATGGTGGTTAATTTCCTTTCCTACTTATAGCGAAGTAGTGCGAACTTTCTGATCGACCGAAGAAATGTCTTCCCGAATTCTTCTTGTGGAAAGGGAGAGAAGAACTATCTGCATCAAGATCATCCGATGTTAGCAGTTTTAATTGACAAATCTATTTAGAGCCTTTAGTCTGCTGTTAAGTTAAATAATGGTAATATTTTTACGGTTTTGCAGACAAGCACGTGACGGCTACTGATCTGGAGGGTTTTTTCAAGAAAGAGATGTCTGCCCTCTCCAAGTACACCTCGACCAGAGATGACCCTCTCGTCTCTGGTGATACCTCAGGAAGTTTCTTCTCCGCAGTCTTCACCCACCACTCAATTGCATCTGCCGTCTTCCTTCATCTCCTTAAGTTAATATTGTTTTCTGATTTATTATTTGGCTTTGGAGAAACTCGGGTTGAGGTCAGATTATATGTGTTACAAAATCAGTATTTAGACTGAAACGCAATTTCTCGAACGAGGGCATCTTCTCCTTCTCCTTCTATGATGGCAAGTACCTCTCCAGCGATGGAATCGTGCTCAACTGGTACGGCTGGAGCGATGCCAAGACCGAATACCTGGTCAAGTCGATCGAAGTCAAGTACTGTATCAACCGTAAGTGATTTTTTGTTAATTGAAAAGTTTTCAGTCATCATCTCCGGTTATTTGGGTAACCAAAGTTTTATTTCTAGGATACGTTGTGAATCTGCCTGGAGAAGTCATCGACGTGGCCACCATCGACAAGCGCTTCCGCTTCGACTCTTCTGGTACTTCACCCAAAAAAGGTCTGGATTTCAATCAGATTAAAAGAAAAGGCGGTCCGGGGGTCCCTAAAAAGTCGATGGGAAGGGGTCTTTTGGAGCCGAATTGAATGTAGGGTGGGCACTACCTTTAGGGAAAACCTTTTCACCCTATTTTGCCAAAGAGATGTAAGGATCAATTTTCAAAGATTGATTATCTTAATGATTTCTTTCTTTATTTAGCCATATACGAGTCTAGCGTCTGGAAGAGAGGAGAAGAGAACGAAAATAAGAAGTAGGAGGAGATCGGTCTCAAAGGTTAGATTATTTTTATTTTTAATTGCCACTTAAGTAATCTTTTATCGATACGCATCAATTATTATAATTCTACGTAAATCATTCATTAAATATATTTGCTTTCTTAGATATCTTCGCGTCGACTGAGGAGTTAGACAAGGAGAACAAGCCGAATGATGACTGCTCCGCTCTGGCTGCCGCTGTCAAGACCTCTGAAGGTAAATACATAAGATTTATTGTATGAATTATGCTTATTCAATACTGTTTGCAATCAATGTAATTATATTTATCTTTTTTTTTATATCTTTGCCTTGTTAGGAGCTCCGACTAAGTCTGCGACGGTGCAATTGAAGAAGCATACGGCAGAGAACTCGATCGAGAAGAAGGAAGCGGAGGCATCTGAGAAGATCGCCGCCCGCAACTTCATCGAATGTAATAATTTTTTAAATATTATAATGTTATATCTCAAGTATTCTTCTTTATATAAGTAACTTCAGTTTTACGCAGATAATTAACTAATAAAATTTTTTTTCTATCTGTTTTTTTATATGACATATTAGTCTTTTCCTTAGATGTTGCGATGGAGGAGCTGGAGAACCTCGAGAAAGACGACCTCGCCATCGTGTACACGGAGGAGTTTAACGCTTTCTGGCAGCAAAAGGGACAGTTCGCCCGCAACACGCCACTCACCATTTTTCTTACATTTTACAAGCGCTCAATGAGTGAGACTGATTGAATGTTGTTGTTGTTGAAAACATCGGGAAGGAGTTTTAAGTTGTTTTTCACCAGTTTAACTGTATTGTCCTTGCAATTTCTAGAAGGGCAAGAAGGCCAAGTCTGATTGAATGGCCTTAGTTGTCTGATCGTCTCTTTTTGGTTAATTTTTTTTTTTCAACTGGACAAATTGCTTAAAGGAGGTATCCGGGGAATAATTAACCTAAGTTTTCTTCTATATGGATAAGTTTATCTTGGTCTAAAACATATATCCTAAAAGTTTGAGAGCGATTTTCTTTCATTACATTCTGAGCAATAGTAACGTGAAAAATAGCGAGTAGAGAATTGGTTACGGTAGGTCAGAGCCGCTCTCCTATTTCACATGCTCTCTCGACCGAGCGACAGGCAACTTTATGAGCACTCGCATTCAAACTGATTCTCTAGTGCTACTGTATAATTATTCGCCGGACACTTCCGTTAACACTTATTCTCCACAAGTTTACGTGTTCATCCATTCACAGTTTTTGTACTCCCTTGTACAAACCCTTCATTTTGGCACTTTTTATTTTGTCGAATTTGGCCATTCTTCCTTGTCCACTTTAAAGTTACTGTCGAATAGTAAAATTGTTGTGTCCGTCCTTTCTTGTTGTTGAGTTTTTGTTTATGTCTTTTTCCGTTCTTTTTCAAAATAAAAAAAATCGTATCACTGTCGTTACTTTATTAACCAAGTACACGATGTCAATACCGTCATGTGATATGTTCTTTATTTTCAATGACAGGCAGAAATGTTTATATTTAATTTTATTTTATAACTTCAATTTTACAATTTTACAGGTACATTTCAGTTTTCGTTACCTAATGATTATTTTCCTTTTTTTTAGTTCGGATGCGATGACTGTGCGAAGATGGAGATGAAATACGACGAAACTTCCGTTCAATGAAGTCAGCGATGACGACGGCCACACCGGCCATGGCGTGCCACAGGTACTTCACTCTCTTGAGTAGGGAAAAAGAGAAAGTGAGTGAGAGAGATAGAATAGCATTAGAGCCACCCACCCTGCCCCCCTTTCATCGACGATGCCACCGCCTTCGTCGTTCTACAAGGACGATGGCCCGCCTTTCTCATCGACAACTCGGTTGTCAGTCTGCCCGCCCTATAATTAACCTAGCGTTCCGTTTCAGGATTGAGTGTTTAGAGAAAGAGAGGGGTGCTATTGTATTCTTCTTTGAAGACGGGATTGATTTAAAGTAGGTAATATTTTATGACATATTTTCCAAAATTGCTTTTATTATTTTCAATTTAAATAGTTATTGGTTAGGTTTTTTTTAGTCTTTCGCACTGGTTAAAGACGAATTAACAGTTTATACTTCTCGAAAAAAAAACCAAATGAAAGAAGATTAATTAACAGAACAATTTATATTCATAAGCTAAAATATTCACAGCCATTTCAAAACCAAAACCCCTTTAACCAGTGTTTTTTTAGTTTTCAAAAATATTTCTTTTCTTTAATCGTAATCTATTTGCACGAATTTACTGCTTTGTAGAGCCAAAAATTAGCTATCGAATGATAGGTCAAACTTCACATTTGATCCAGGCATAATCGAGATATGAATTATTTTGTGGCTTTTTGGGCTATTTTCACTGCACATCGAAACTCATGGGTCGCAGGTTCGAATCCCCGCGCGCGCAAACTCTTTTGCGCGCTTTTGTATGTCTCCTGAGTATGTTAAAAGAGTGATATCATATAGTAAAGACTCCAAGCTTTCTAATGAGCTTAAATTCAGAGGCCCAGATAGTCCAGTAGCGCCGCTAGAACGGACCTTTGACCGTTTAGAGCCAAATTTTAACCCGTAGAGCCAATTATAAACCCTTGGATAAATTTTTTTATTGGGAAATGGCCTCCGGGGCGATAGCCCCGGTGGCCATTGACCGGGCCAAAGGCCCGTAGCGTGACGAAGTCACGCTAGTCTAGAGTTATCTAAAAGTCGACTGTAATTTATTGACGGGTATAGCGCGGAGAGGTGCTGAGGGCGCGGGGGTTGAGATACGGGGAAGCGGTTTTTTGCGGATTATGTAAAAGTTTCCGGGCTACAAAAATATGTGTGTTTCAAAAAATTGGGTTCCATATTGGCGCCGGCGCGTTCGTCGGAATTTGGCGCGGATCCGAGTTGGTTTTTATCTCTTTGGCGATTTTGAGGAGCTGTATCTTTTTTTCGGGTAGAGCTATGGCGATGAAAAAAATACTGGAAGATAGCCCATCCCAAAATGAATATGATACCTGGAGTTGAGATCGTTTCGTGTTTTGGTAGATCAGTACGAGCCCGGCGCGCAAACCATAAGTTTTTGGGGTACTTTTTTAGGGTCGTTTATCTCATTTTCTCGAAATCTACAAATTCGATTTTTGATCTAACTGACTCCGATTGTAGAGTTTTTGACGGGCTTTCTTTTAGTAGTAGACTTATCCACTTTTGGGCACTTGGTCTATGAGATATTATCGATTGAAGGGTCAAATTTTATTGTTAGGAGCAAACCTTTTAAAATCATATCTTTATGAATAGGGAAGAAAGTTTCCGAATCATGCAGAGTTTCACGAGAGCTTCAATATGAGCATACTCGCGTTTGTCTGGCTTTTCATTAAAGTGCCCTGCCAGGGCCGTGAAGTGTCAAATTTTTGGAGCGCACTTTGGGCCTCCGTTTCTTCGCGGTTGTTAAAGGTTTTGCGACATGTTATATACCATTCGGTTGCTCTCGAGAAGGCGAATAATTTTCTCATACAAAACATTTTGATATTTCGACGTTTTGATCTACTTCCTTGGGTCAGAAGGTTCAGGCCACAATTTCGGCCTTAGCTATCACTGACTTTTTTTGGCGTATGTTTGTTATTGTAGAGCCAAAAATTAGCTATCGAATGATAGGTCGATGGTCGCATTTGATTCAGGCATATTCGAGATATGAATTATTTTATGGCTTTTTGGTTCATTTTCAGTGCACGTCGAAACTCATGGGTCGCAGGTTCGGAGTCGCGCGCGCGCAAACCCTTTTGCGCGCTTTTGTATGACTTCTGATTAAATTAAAAGAGTGCTAACATATAGAAAAGGCTTCAGGCTTTCCAATGAGCCGAAATTCAAAGTCGCAGATCGTCCTTTATCACCACTATCCCGGCGAAACCAAGTTTGGTGGCTGTGCTAGAGCAGACTTTTATCCTTTTAGAGCCTACTAACCAACCCTTGGAGCCAAACGAAAACCCTTAGAGCCAATAAAAGAAAACCAACAACCCTTGGAGCCTACTGACAATGGCCGAAGGCCCGAAGCGTGACAAAGTCACGCTAGTCGCTACCTATATAGATACATAGATAGATATGCTGAACCCTTATATCTTTGTAAAGGCACTCAGTTGCCTAGATATCAAGACGCATCTCTTTCTTCCATTCTATCAGAGCAGATCTTGCGTGAGGGAATGATGATATTTAGATATGTATGTATGCATATACATATGTAGTTTTGCTATGAATGACGACTTGTGCTGTCGATGAGGTTGTATTGCAATTAATTGTAGGTAGAGGAAGCGAAGTATGTACTTACTACGCATGAGATCAAAAACTTAAAAATAATTTGACAACATCTACAAATAAAAAATGATATAAATACATAAATAAATTTATATTTAAGAAATGGTGTTCGCGTTTCTTAAAAAAAATCAGAGGAGGGAGTCGTCGGAGGCGACAAGGACAACGTCAAAGGCGACGGCAGCAGCAGCAGTCAAGGAATCGATTGGATGGGAGTACTTGGGGGTTGCTTATCTTGTTGTGTATTAACTGTTTGCTTGTTTTTCTTTACTTTATTTCTAAAGTAATAAATCGTTCTTTATTACTTTCGTAGCCTTTCTCACATTCTAACCATACGGTTGGGGAAAAGGGCTTTGAAAGGGACAGGTCAGGTCGTGAAGTGAGTCCGAGCGCCAGCTTGTCGAGAACCAAGGGACCAACCCTTGGCACATGGGGGCCGAAAACAACGACTTCTGAGCAGCGACGACGAACGAAGCGACGACTTGGGGGTTGCTTATCTACTAGTTCGCCTTTTTACCTGACAGGAGAACGAGAGAGCATGTGAGTTTGAGAGACGCGGTACAATAGACAGGAAAGTTCAAATAGATTGAGTTTCATGCTCCTCTAAAACAAATATGATGAATCAATACAAATAGCGCAGATCACAAATTAAACAACGTCAACAACCAAACTTTACAGTACGTGTACTACAACTGCCACAGTCCCTTCTACTGGCTGCTGCACAAGTTGCTGGTCGTCTCTCGAACGGGAGACTATGACGATATCGATGAAGTACATATAAGGTCAAGATGAGTGCGAGATTTCGATAAAAATTCTTTGTTTTAATTTTTTGAATTTTTGGGCAGCGGGGATCGCATTGTTTTTTTTGAATTTTTGGGCAGCGGGGATCTACTTCGATTCCAGCTCTAATGATTATGCTTTGACAACGAGGCCATGCCTCGTTCTCAATTATGAGTGCTAAACGTTTATTTTGTCTTTGGCAATATGCAAATGCCTCTTCGAATCATTAACAGGTGGATTTAATTAGCCATTAACTGCGACTTGAGCGGCATATGCTGCCTGCTCTAGACTGGGTTCATCACAAAGTGGGCTCTCCTCTTCATTCTCTCCACAACCCAACCTCCCTCCTTAGCATTAGTGTACCATCGGCTTTTCAGAACGGTGCCCACATACTTGTCTACTGACCGCTTTCTCTCTCAGTTACTATATCTCATCATTCAGTCGCTTGCTGAATCCCGTGAAAATTCGGCCGCTGAATTTGATGCTTACTGCTTTGCATGAAGCATTCTACCATTAAGAGAGGGTGTCAGTAAGACTCGAGCAGGGCCCTATTATGACCTGCCCTAGAAATTTTTTTTCGAATTTCTTCACCAAAATTAATTTCAGTATACAACTCGACGTGATGAACAAAATAGGCTACATTTCAAAGTTGAAAAAAATTTTCCGCGTGAGACCCAGTACAGTAATCTTTTAAATTACATTGGTCATAAGTCGCTTCAAACTTATGATTTGACAACCATCGAGCTATCATTGGATAGCTGATTGGACGGGCTTTAATTTTCATGTTGATGATGTTTTCATAAAATTTGAATTTGGCCCTAAAAGACGGCCCTAAACATTTTCGGTGGTGGTTTTTGGCAAAATTTTGCATTTTCCGTTCATTTCCACAAAACCGGTCCTACATATTCTTAAAGCGCTTGAAATTTGCTACAATATATGTCTCTTTCAAAAAAATTAGGCGTCCCGGACTATAGTTCCCAAACGCTTGAACATGATGCTGTGTAAACTGTAACACCGTGCAAGCGCATTCTTCGATCCATAACTGCGCTCAATGTCAATCTTACAAAATCGTAAGTATATCATCTAAGAGCTCTCACGGAGATCTTCAAATGTTACATACATTATTTTATTTAAAAGTTTCAATTTATATGGGGAATTTCGTTATGTACAATTAGAAGGCTTCAAAAACTACTTTAAAAACATTTTCGGCTGTCGAAACATACATCATAAGAAAGAGGATGAAATTTCGTGCAAGATGAACCCATTTCAATGGAATTCCAGGTATACGATCTTTTGTTATAAGCCATAAGAGTAGGATAGCAAGGCCTTATGGAAAACCTGTAGAAAAAAAAGGATTGGAATATACTAATTCGAATAACCTAAAATGTGAATTCTTGGGCGAAATGACAGAGACGCTACTGGCACTATTTGTATGATTTATAACAAAAGATCGTTTGCATTTAATTCCATTGAAAGGGCTTTATCTTGTACCAAATTTCATCCTCTTTCTTATGATGTATGTTTCGACAGGCGAAAATGTTTTTCAAGTAGTTTTTTAAACCTTCTAATTGTACATAACGAAATTTCCCATATAAATAGAAACTTTTCAATAAAATAATGTATGTAACATTTGAAGATCTCCGTGAGAGCTCTTAGATGATATTCTTACGATTCTGTAATATTGACATTGAGCGCAGTTATGGGTCGAAGAATGCGCTTTCACGGTGTTACAGTTTACACAGGATCATGTTCAAGCGTTTGGGAACCATAGTCCGGGACGCTTAATTTTTTTGAAAGAGACATATATTGTAGCAAATTTCAAGCACTTTAAGAATATGTAGGAGCGGTTTTGTGGAAATGAACGAAAAATGCAAAATTTTGCCAAAAACAACCACCGAAAATGTTTAGGGCCGTCTTTTAGGGCCAAATTCAAATTTTATGAAAACATCATCAACATGAAAATTAAAGCCCGTCCAATCAGCTATCCAATGATAGCTCGATGGTTGTTTAATAATAAGTTTGATGCGACTTATGACCAATGAAATTTAAAAGATTACTGTACTTTGTCTCACGCGGAAAATTTTTTTTCAACTTTGAAATGTAGCCTATTTTGTTCACCACGTCGAGTTGTATACTATAATCAATTTTGGTTAAGAAATTCGAAAAAAAAATTTCTAGGGCAAGCCTTGATCGAACGATACTGACAGGCTCTCTTAATGAATCGAAAGCAAAGAGTCCCATTATAGCACTGCTCGCTTTTTTCGTCCTAATTTTCGAACCAGCATATTTTTTCTGTCTCATAATTCCAGGAAAGATGTCTCTTCTGCCACCAACCAACCATTCCAACGCCGCGAATAGCCTCGCCGGGCAGGACAGCATTACTAATGACGAGTTCGAAGTGATCTGTCCAGTCGGTGAGCTGTCTCGTTCACTTTTTTTTCTGCCTTCCGAATTTCGAACTTTGGCTTATGCGATTAGTAGATTGTTTTAAAATAGGGCAGTTATTTCTGCTCCATGGACCAAAAATTTTTGATCGCCAAAATTGGAGGGAGGGGAGGGGGGGGGGGGTTCTTATTGTTAGTGCGAGGAACACGAACGAATATACTACATGATAAATATTTTCACTATTTTGTCATAAAAATGTAAATCGCCAAGCGAGGTTCATTGCTAAAGAGAATACGAATATGACCTTTATTAGAATTTTTTTAAAAACATTTTGTTTAATCTCTAGAGCAGGTAGTAACTATGTACATAGTACCAAGTGGGTACTTCTGACCTCGCACCTTTCACAGAGTCCACCTACGAATCGATCGACCGGAACATGTCTCTGCTGCCTGCGTCTCTTCTTCCACAGGGCTACATTGGAGATGACAGATCGACCGTTACTACGAATGGCGGTACGCATCTCGAGACGGCCCTGCTCAATCGTCAGTTAATTAAGCTACTGATTATTTGTGTCATCTAATTAAGTAGTAATATTTTTCTGAAGACTGGCAAAAATATCCACGCATGAGTAATATAGTGATTTATCATGTCACCGAATCACATTGAAGCAAATTTCAAGTTCATATATATATTTGTGTCGGATTTAAACCACACGCTGATATATTTCGCAGAGTCCATCTACAGTACGATCACTCGAGTTGACGTCGGTAATAATGTGGATGGAGAAGGCCGCAATAGTAGCATCTCATCTTCACGCGACTCCTCTGTCGACATGTACCGCGCTCATGTAACCTTTTATTGAATACATTTCCAAAATATTAAATTGTTGTTTAAGTGAAAAAATTTAAATAGTTTAAATTGGAAGAATAAAGTAATGTTTCCTGAAAAATAGATGACCGAAACGACCGAACGCCTGGAGAAGCACTTGAAGAAGCTCGAGGACTTCTCTACTCACGCCTACCAATTGAAGCAGAGCGCTACACAGGTCTTAATTTATATATATATATATATATATATATATATACATATATACGGTATATATATATATATATATATATATATATATATGTATATATATACCAGCCGGTTCGCGCGCGCGAACCGGCTGGTTGCTCGGCCGCTTCGCGGCCTCACTATCTAACATTTCTTTCGATATCTTTGTTAGTTTACTACGGCACATCATTTAGTTGTGTTTACTCGGGAGAGAGCGCAAAATATTCGTTTGCTAATGAGCGAAGATATATGTATGTATGCAGGTAGCAACACACAATCCAATTGTGAAAGACTGGATTATGAAAAGATACCTAGGTCGGTGGCAAAACTCACCACTCTTCGTAATATTCAGTACTTTTGCCTTTCCTGAAAGTTATAGAAAGGTACATTTGCCCGGAAGAAGTCGGGTATTCCAGATTTTCGAAGGGAGAAGTAGAATAATGCCGGAAGCATATACACACCGACTTCCGTACCACAACGAATGTTGCAGCATTTGCACATGCCACGGGTCTTGGAATTCCCTAGAACGTCTACCCTGGATTATGTGAATATTGGAGAACGTTCCGGAAAGGACCGACTTCGGCCACAGGATGTGTAATTTTCCAGAACTCTCCGGAACCGAGTTCGGCCCCGGGATGTCGAAATTTTCAGAACATTCCGGGAGGGGCCAACATCTGCCCCCCGCAGGGGTAGCCGGGGGCCGAAAATATCCGGCTCCGGACGAAATTTCGCATTAGCAATGGTCGTGTTGAAGGATTATGCGATTTGTTTTTCAGCTTCCCCGAGGAAGTATTGGCCTGAAAAACCCGAAAACCCCTCTTTTCAGATCTATTTTTACGATTTTTGCAGCATAACAGTTTTTTCTCTGTCCAAGAACTTTTTAAAAAGCATGAAAAGAGCTATCGATTATAAAAACTATATTTCAAAAATATCAAGTTATGACTGGTTTATGGACATGGGAATTTTAAACTTAGATCGCTGTTATCTCGTAAGAAATCTTTTGTGTGATTTGTGTTGCTCCGGATTGAGATGCTGAACTTACAACCAAAAAAATACCTTCCGAGCGAAAATGCTTTTCAGTCCGCTCAACTAAAGTCAGCTATGAAGTCTCTGACAGCCGAGAACTCGAACCTGCGACAGAAATGCGACGAGACGGAGAATGAGGTTAGCAATGGTCGTGTTGATGGATTATGCGATTTTTTTTTACCTTCCTCCGAGGAAGAATTGGCCTGAAAACCCGAAAAACCCTCTTTTCAGATCTATTTTTACGATTTTTGCAGGATAAAAGTTTTTTTCTCTCTCCGAGTACTTTTTAAAAAGCATGAAAAGAGCTATCGATTATAAAAACTATATTTCAAAAATATCAAGTTATGACTGGTTTATGGACATTTGAATTTTAAACTTAGATCGCTGTTATCTCGTAAGAAATCTTTTGTGTGATTTGTGTTGCTCCGGATTGAGTTGCTGAACTTACAACCAAAAAAATACCTTACCGAGCGAAAATGCTTTTCAGTCCGCTCAACTAAAGTCAGCTATGAAGTCTCTGACAGCCGAGAACTCTAACCTGCGACAGAAATGCGACGAGACGGAGAATGAGGTTAGCAATGGTCGTGTTGATGGATTATGCGATTTTTTTCACCTTCTCCCGAGGAAGTATTGGCCTAAAAACCCCGAAAAACCCTCTTCTCAGATCTATTTTTACGATTTTTGCAGCATAAAAGTTTTTTCTCTGTCCGAGAACTTTAAAAAAAAAATGAAAAGAGCAATCGATTATAAAAACGATATTTCAAAAATAGAAAGTTATGAGTGGGTTATGGACATAGGAATTTTAAACTTAGATCGCTGTTATCTCGTAAGAAATCTTTTGTGTGATTTGTGTTGCTCCGGATTGAGTTTCTGAACTTACAACCAAAAAAATACCTTACCGAGTGGAAATGCTTTTCAGTCCGCTCAACTAAAGTCAGCTATGGAGTCTCTGACGGCCGAGAACTCGAACCTGCGACAGAAATGCGACGAGACGGAGAATGAGGTTAGCAATGGTCGTGTTGATGGATTATGCGATTGTTTTTCACCTTCCTCCGAGGAAGAATTGGGCCTGAAAAAAACCCCGAAAAATACTCTTCTCAGATCTATTTTTACGATTTTTGCAGCATAAAAGTTTTTTCTCTCTCCGAGAACTTTTTAAAAAGCATGAAAAGAGCTATCGATTATAAAAACGATATTTCAAAAATATCAAGGTATGATTGGTTCATGGAAATGGGAATTTTAAACTTAGATCGCTGTTATCTCGTAAGAAATCTTTTGTGTGATTTGTGTTGCTCCGGATTGAGTTTCTGAACTTACAACCAAAAAATACCTTACCGAGCGGAAATGTTTTTCAGTCCGCTCAACTAAAGTCAGCTATGGAGTCTCTGACGGCCGAGAACTCGAACCTGCGACAGCAATGCGACGAGACGGAGAATGAGGTTAGCAATGGTCGTGTTGATGGATTATGCGATTTTTTCACCTTCTCCCGAGGAAGTATTGACCTGAAAACCCCGAAAAACCCTCTTCTCTTACGATTTTTGCAGCATAAAAGTTTTTTCTCTGTCCGAGAACTTTTTAAAAAGCATGAAAAGAGCTATCGATTATAAAAACGATATTTCAAAAATATCAAGGTATGATTGGTTCATGGACATGGGAATTTTAAACTTACAACCAAAAAAATACCTTACCGAGAGGAAATGGTTTTCAGTCCGCTCAACTAAAGTCAGCTATGGAGTCTCTGACGGCCGAGAACTCGAACCTGCGACAGAAATGCTACGAGACGGAGAATGAGGTTAGCAATGGTCGTGTTGATGGATTATGCGATTTTTTTTTTACCTTCCTCCGAGGAAGAATTGGCCTGAAAACCCCGAAAAACCCTCTTTTCAGATCTATTTTTACGATTTTTGCAGGATAAAAGTTTTTTCTCTGTCCGAGTACTTTTTAAAAAGCATGAAAAGAGCTATCGATTATAAAAACTATATTTCAAAAATATCAAGTTATGACTGGTTTATGGACATTTGAATTTTAAACTTAGATCGCTGTTATCTCGTAAGAAATCTTTTGTGTGATTTGTGTTGCTCCGGATTGAGTTGCTGAACTTACAACCAAAAAAATACCTTACCGAGCGAAAATGCTTTTCAGTCCGCTCAACTAAAGTCAGCTATGAAGTCTCTGACAGCCGAGAACTCGAACCTGCGACAGAAATGCGACGAGACGGAGAATGAGGTTAGCAATGGTCGTGTTGATGGATTATGCGATTTTTTCACCTTCTCCCGAGGAAGTATTGGCCTGAAAACCCCGAAAAACCCTCTTCTCTTACGATTTTTGCAGCATAAAAGTTTTTTCTCTGTCCGAGAACTTTTTAAAAAGCATGAAAAGAGCTATCGATTATAAAAACGATATTTCAAAAATATCAAGGTATGATTGGTTCATGGACATGGGAATTTTAAACTTACAACCAAAAAATACCTTACCGAGCGGAAATGCTTTTCAGTCCGCTCAACTAAAGTCAGCTATGGAGTCTCTGACGGCCGAGAACTCGAACCTGCGACAGAAATGCGACGAGACGGAGAATGAAGTTAGCAACGGTCGTGTTGATGGATTATGCGATTTTTTCACCTTCTCCCGAGGAAGTATTGGCCTGATAACCCCGAAAAACCCTCTTCTCTTACGATTTTTGCAGCATAAAAGTTTTTTCTCTGTCCGAGAACTTTTTAAAAAGCATGAAAAGAGCTATCGATTATAAAAACGATATTTCAAAAATATCAAGGTATGATTGGTTCATGGACATGGGAATTTTAAACTTAGATCGCTGTTATCTCGTAAGAAATCTTTTGTGTGATTTGTGTTGCTCCGGATTGAGTTTCTGATCTTACAACCAAAAAAATACCTTACCGAGCGGAAATGCTTTTCAGTCCGCTCAACTAAAGTCAGCTATGGAGTCTCTGACGGCCGAGAACTCGAACCTGCGACAGAAATGCGACGAGACGGAGAATGAGGTTAGCAATGCTCGTATTGATGGATTATGCGATTTTTTTCACCTTCTCCCGAGGAAGTATTGGCCTGAAAACCCCGAAAAACCTCTTCTCAGATCTATTTTTACGATTTTTGCAGCATAAAAGTTTTTTTCTCTCTCCGAGAACTTTTTAAAAAGCATGAAAAGAGCTATCGATTATAAAAACGATATTTCAAAAATATCAAGGTATGATTGGTTCATGGACATGGGAATTTTAAACTTAGATCACTGTTATCTCGTAAGAAATCTTTTGTGTGATTTGTGTTGCTCCGGATTGAGTTGCTGAACTATCAACCAAAAAATACCTTACCGAGCGAAAATGCTTTCCAGTCCTCTCAACTAAAGTCAGCTATGAAGTCTCTGACAGCCGAGAACTCGAACCTGCGACAGAAATGCGACGAGACGGAGAATGAGGTTAGCAATGGTCGTGTTGATGGATTATGCGATTTTTTCACCTTCTCCCGAGGATGTATTGGCCTGAAAACCCTGAAAAACCCTCTTCTCTTACGATTTTTGCAGCATAAAAGTTTTTTCTCTGTCCGAGAACTTTTTAAAAAGCATGAAAAGAGCTATCGATTATAAAAACGATATTTCAAAAATTCCAAGTTATGACTGGGTTATGGACATGGGAATTTTAAACTTAGATCGCTGTTATCTCGTAAGAAATCTTTTGTGTGATTTGTGTTGCTCCGGATTGAGTTGCTGAACATACAACCAAAAAAATACCTTACCGAGCGAAAATGCTTTTCAGTCCGCTCAACTAAAGTTAGCTATGGAGTATCTGACGGCCAAGAACTCGAACCTGCGACAAAAATGCGACGAGATGCAGAATGAGGTTAGCAGTGGTCGTGTTGATGGATTATGCCATTTGTTTCCCTGAATAAGTTTTTTTTTAAGTCGAAATTTTTTATTACATCTTGACTGTCTTAGTGCCGGTTTCTTTAGATTCTCCAGAAGAGCAACACCATTGAGGAGCTGAGTGGTCGTATCGTTGAATTGGAGAAGGCGAATAGGCTCTTGGAGGATCAAAACGTATCTGAAGATTGCAAAATTAATTTTTTTAAACATAATAGTAGAGACTATTGGTAGAGATTATTTTATTATCATTTCATCTTTGAAGTGATTGCGCAAACTTTGCTGGGCTTTAAAAGTAACCTTGAATATATATTTTTTTCTCAGAAGAAGATGGCCGAGAGCTCTGAGGACTCTTCAGATGACTCGGATGCTGAGAAGGCTAAGAAAACACTGGCCAAGCTGGTAATAAAACAGATTACAAATTAGTAAAGAAAATGTTACAAAAATACAGATAAATATGTCGTTTTAATTACTGAAGTTTCGTAATATTGCAGACCCGAGGTGTAAAAGCCACGCCGACCGCTCAGAAGAAGAAGGCCGAGAAAACCTCGGCCAAGCCGGTAGTAAAATAAGATTGTACTTTTAGTATAGAAAATGTTACAAAATTACGGATAAATATCTCGTTTTAATTACTGAAGTTTTGTAATATTACAGACTCAAGGTGTAAAAGCCACGCCGACCACTCAGAAGAAGAAGGCCGAGACCTCTGAGGACTCTTCAGAAGACTCGGATGCTAAGAAGGCAAAGAAGACCCCGGCCAAGAGGGTAATACAATAGAATTGTAATGTTAGCAATATAAATGTTAGAAAATTGCTCTTGAATACATCTGTTTAATGGCTCAAGTTTTGTAATATTGCAGACCGCTCAGAAGAAGAAGGCAGAAGACTCGGATGCTAAGAAGGCTAAGAAGACCCCGGTCAAGAAGGTAATAAAATAGAATTGTTATATTAGCAATATAAATATATAAAAGTTGTTCATAAATTCATCTGTTTAATGGCTCAAGTTTTGTAATATTGCAGACCGCTCAGAAGAAGAAGGCTGAAAGCTCAGAGGTCTCTTCAGAAGCCTCGGATATCAAGAAGGCTAAGAAGACCACGGCCAAGAAGGTAATAAATAGAATTGTTATATTAGCAATGTAAATATATAAAAATGTGCCTAAATACATCTGTTTAATGGCTAGAGTTTTGTAATATTGCAGACCGCGCAGAAGAAGAAGGCAGAAGATTCGGATGCTAAGAAGGCTAAGAAGACCCCGGCCAAGAAGGTAATAAAATAGAATTGTAATATTTGCAATGTAAATATATAAAAAATTGTGCATAAATACATCTGTTTAATGGCTCGAGTGTTGTAATATTGCAGACCGCTCAGAAGAAGAAGGCAGAAGCCTCGGATGCTAAGAAGGCTAAGAAGACCCCGGTCAAGAAGGTAATAAAATAGAATTGTAATATTAGCAATGTAAATATATAAAAATTGTGCACAAATACATCTGTTGACTCGAGTTTTGTAATATTGCAGACTGCTTAGAAGAAGAAGGCCGAGAAGGTCACTGTTAAATAAAGAAGTTGATATATGAGGCCAAGATTCCTCTCTATTTCTTTCTCTCTCTCTCTCTCTCTCTCTCTCTCTCTCTCTCGTTCTCTATTTCTCTCTCCCTCTCTTTCTCTCTTTCCGCATAAATGAAGATTTATGCTTAAATGAAAAAATTTCCTCGTTCATGTCTTTTAAATACAGTTGAAATGAAACCATTTTGCTCGGTCCTCTCATACAGTGCCGACCACAACAGCCAGATTGGAAAGGGCGACGCAAGCAACTGCAGTTTCAAGTGCCCGCTTCACCATGTATCAATGTTGCGAACAAGTCTTCCCAACATCTTTCAAACTTTAGACAGATTGAATGCGCGGCAGATAAAGTTGAAGATGTGAATAAACCTTCAAATGTATACTCCATGGACCACCACCACGTTCTGATCCTGAAAAATGCAAAAGATTTTTTGCTGCAATATGTCTAAAAGTGCAAAAGTTTTTGATTGATTCTAATTGAGAAATTGATAGTTCTTTTTCCATTAAACGAGCGTGAAAAAATTTCGCTGGCAGCCGCCGATATGTTGTTTAAGCCTTGCTCTTTAATATAGTATTTGCGGTTTTTATTTAAAACTTTTCCCGCGCGAGTGGACCGGTAGTGAATATCTTGGAACTACTGTATCGCACCACAATCACCCTTCATTCAGGGTTTTAAATGACCTTTTTGGACGCAAATTTCTCGTAAATCTAGGACTTTTTAATCTTTTTGCTTTGCTAAGATAGTCACATAAAGGAGGATAACTGACATAACCCATGAAAAATGGATTTCACGCTATAACAAAATATCCATTTTTTTATATAATGTTCTGATGGTGAGATGGATGACGCGCTTTCTTCAACATCTTCTAGCAGATCAAGAGAAGTGAGAGCAGAAAGTGTAGAACCTGAATGTTAAAAAGTAGTTATTATTAAAAAATATATTTCTTTTATTTGTAAATATATTATTTCTTTTTCTCCAGCAGCGCTGTTTGTTATCAGGGTCAGCATCTTTTGAAAGAAAAAGAGATGAGCGAACAGCAAATGTGAGAGACATGCTCAGCAAGACCAGCAAACACATCGACAGGGAAAACAGAGATGGCAGGCTACACATTACACGCTACATTATACTATATTGTTTATTGCACATCGAGGCAGAAATATATTGAAATGGAATCGTGGTGGAAATGACAAATAGGACGTCAGTGGCATTATCACTATATGCCAGTGAGAGCAAGACGGAAGAACAAAATCTATCATTCTCTCTCTCTCTCTTCTCTCTCTATCTCTCGCTCTTCCTCTCCCTACCTCGCTCACGCGCTGTTTATTCTCTCTTCTCTCTCTATCTCTCGCTCTCTCTCTCTTTTCATTGCCTCTCCAGTACCTACCACAATAGCCACACGAGAATAGACGACTTGCTAGATTGATCGCTCGCTGACTCCACATATTATACAGCTGTTCTAACAATAAGTGCCCGCTGCAAATACATATCCTTATTCTTTTTTACCTTGCTATGTATCCATACTTTTTTTGTGTTTATTTCTCATAATTCCTTATTTGTGCGTCGTTTGGTTTGTTCCTTCAATGTTAGATTTTCTCTCAACCTTTCATGGGTATTTGAGCCGCTAAACATAATGATTCATTCATTAATACATGGTAAATTGTGTCGTCACTTCTCCTTTTTCCCCTATTGCTGCTAGGAACCTGATCTGGTCTCATTGAGAGCACACGCGCTGCTTGCGCTATTTGTCACAGTTTACGAACCAGCATATTCTTAATGTTTCATAATTACCGGTGAGATTTCTCTTCCGCCACCAACCAACCAGTCCAATGACACAAACAACCTCACCGAGCAGGACAGCATCAATGACGGCGACTTCGAAGTCATCCGTCCAGTCGGTGAGTCGTCGTCGTCACCTGTTATCTTCTTTTCCTTACTGAAGCACCCTTCTTTCTCCTTCCGAATTATTTTCCTTAATTTCGTCGTACAGAAGTTACGACTATTTTCTCCGAGAATGAAGAGATAAAAGAGCTAAAATGGCTGTAAAGGATGGGCTGCCTTCACATCATAGGCTATTAATGCCCACTGCTGACCTCTCCGCTCCTTTCACAGAGTCCACCTACGAATCGATCGAACCGAACATGCCTCTGCTGCCCGCGTCTCTTCTTCCACAGAGCTACATGAGAGATGAATCGTGGATCGTGTCCACGTACCGCGAGAAGGCGCTGGTCAATGGTCAGCTAATTAAAACTGCAGGGCTTCATTTATATCTAATTAAATGTGTAACAATATTTGCTAAAAAAAAATTCGTAGCAAAGTATCTTCCGCCTGACCATGAGTCATGTCTCTGTCTCTATGATCTTGCTCCATTATTTAGCTCCTTGGAAACAGATTTAAATCACAATTTGATATACATACATATTTACCATTGTAGCGTCGCTCAACCATACGAGCGCTCTGTTTGGCGTATGCCATGTGGATGGAGAAGGCTGTCAGAGTGGCTTCTCCTCTCCTGGTCACTCTTCCTCTGTTGACATGGCTCATGTACATAACTTTTACTGCTTAAATTTTCAGCATATATTTTTTATTGCTTAAAGAGTTAAATCTGAATAGTTTAAATTATAAGAATAAAATAAAATGATTATTTAGATGACCAAAACGACCGAGCGCCTTGAGAAGCACTTGAAGAAACTCGAAGACTTCGCAATTCTCGCCGCCCAAATGAAGCAGAGCACGATTCAGGTTTTTTTATTTAGTCATGATTGTTGTTGCTCGGGATTCAGTGGCATAACTAGCAACCAAAAGTACATAAATATTATTATTTCTCCTGCTATTCGTTGAATCAATATTCTTTCTAATTTTTTTCCCCATACGCTTACTAAAACTTAAAATAAACCTAACACTGCTAGTTCTTTTATCTTTCTCTTAACTTTAAGACTTACGTTCTTTAATTATTTCAGTCGCAGGTGAAGATGGACGACCTGGTTAAGAAGAACGGCGAGCTAATCAAACAGCTCGAATCGGCCAACGAGGAGGTGATTACGGTGTATTTGGGCATCGTCTATGTGTTTCAATAAGATGAACAAAATGGTGAGAAAAGAAGACTGTTGAGAAGACTCGGCTTACTGTTGAGGCGATTATCGTAACCTGGAGATTACCATGAATGCATTATCTCCCAAAAGTAGGAGTTACGGTTTTTTTTTAAATAATAACATGGAAAATAATCGTTGTGGATCTTTTTAGGCATGCATTTGTAACTACGTACAGAAGCTTGATCCACACGATGATGAAACGTATTTTTAATTACATGATAACGATTTAATCACGGTTATACAGGCATAAAACAAGAATAATCGTTTCAAAGAAGCGGGGTAAGGTTGCGACTTGGCTTATCCAATGGCATTATGTTTACATTGGTCTCAATTTAACAATTGAAACCTTCCGAAAATTCGGGCCTTAACGACCATGGCTTTAGGTCATTTCTAACCTAAGGTTTTTTATGTCCATTCCGAACCCTGCCCTCATGTTATTGGTGACTGGCACTGAAAGTTGATTTAACGCGGTTTCTTCAGATTCTCCAGAAGAGCGCCACCATTGAGGAGCTGAGTACTCGTATCGCTGAATTGGAGAAGATGAATTGCTGCTCGGAGAAACGAGCCGTACGTGCACGCATTGTTGAATGAATTAAGTGATTACTTAAAATAGAATAGAACAGATATTAAAATGTGATGAATTATTCCAGAGATTTCCGTTGCAGAGACTTGTTTTACTTTTATTATGTCTTATTCCTTTAAAGTACCCATGCACTGATTGATGCTAGAGTATTACATTAGGACCATTTTGAACGCGTGTCCTCAATTGTTTGGCCTTTCTTATGGTTATAGGGTTGTTTAAAGAT
This sequence comes from Allodiplogaster sudhausi, assembly GCA_945643635.1. Lineage (NCBI taxonomy): Eukaryota > Metazoa > Nematoda > Chromadorea > Rhabditida > Diplogasteridae > Allodiplogaster > Allodiplogaster sudhausi. The sequence continues at coordinate 2,305,081 of CALZFC010000354.1, forward strand.
TTAATTTAAATTGTGTAGGTTGGAAGGAGAAAGGAAAATCGTTCACACATGATTTCTTAGATAAGCAACACGACCGAGCGCCTCGAGCAGCACTTGAAGAAACTCGAGTACTTCGCGCTTCTCGCCGACCAAATGAAGCAGTCATCGGTTCAGGTCTTTTTCTATAAACATTTCACAGCTTGTTCAGTGTATCTCAAGCATGATTATTGTTACTCTGGATACGGTCAAAAGTAAATCAAAAGAATACCGTAAAAAATTCTTTTTAGCCAGCTGAACTGAAACCAACGATGCAGTCTCTGAAGACTGAGAACTCGATTCTGCGCCAGAAGTGCGACGAGAAGTAGAAGGAGGTTTTCAATGATGGAAAAATGCCGTACCCTGAGCAAGCATTAAGTTTAGTCCGTCCAACTCAAGTCCGCGATGAAGTGTCTGATGGCCGAGACCTCGATCCAGCGTCAGAAATGCGACGAGAATCAGAAACAGGAGGTCAGAAACTGTCGTATTAAAGGATTGGGCGCAGGAAAATGAATGTCATACAAGAGCAAAAATTCTTTTAGTCCGCTGAACTGAAGAACTCGCTCCTGTGCCATATATGTGACGAAACCAAGAGGATGGTTAGCATTGGTCGTGTGAAAGGATTATGCGCAGGGAGAATAATACCGTATCTCGCGCAAAAATTCTTTTTAATCCAGCGATCTCCTCTTCTCGCGACTCTTCCACGGTGGAAATGTATCGCTCTCATATAATTTCCGCCATTGACTACATTTTCAAATTATAAATGATTGTTTAAAGAGTTAATTGTAAATAGTTTAAATTGGAAAATACAGTAAAATGTTTCACACAAAATTCCGTACAATTAGGTTTCCATTACAACCGAACTTGTCGGGACACACCGGAGGAAACTCGAACACTTCTCGCTTCTTGCCGACCAATTTAAGATTCAGGTCTTTTTCTTTAAATATCTCGCTTCCATCTAGAGTCGAGCCATAATTTTTGTCGCTTCGGTTACAGTAGCTGAATTAGCGACGAGAAGAATGACGTAATGCGAGCAAAAAAAAGTTCTTATTTTTTGGGGAATTGGACTGAAGTTAGCGATGGAGTATCTGTATGACGAGCACCGCGTGCTGCGCATAACGTGCGACCTGACAAACAAGGTTAGCAATGGATTATTTTTGCGAGCTATATGTAAGTCCATTTATGTTTTTGTTCAATGCCTTCCTTTCTTTTCATAAAAGTAGGCTGCAATCTGGGGATATATCTGCATCATCTGAAAATTGTGCATTGAATATTCTGCTCTAATTTTTTTTAATTGAAATAGAATACATACTCTATTTGTGAAAATATAACATTTTGACGAATCTTTTACTTTGCAGCTGGTGGAGGCTTTCGAAAATCTTGAGCAAAGTTCGATCCAGTCGCACGACCAGGTAAAAGTTCAAAATTTACATTATTTTTGTTATTTTTCCTCAAAACGCTTACTCAAACATTAAAAAAAACTAACATAGTCAGTTCTTTTGTCACTTCAATTGAAGACTCCCTATTTCGTAATTCTTTCAGTCGACAGACTTGCTGGCAAAGATGAACGCGTTGTTTAAGCGGAATAACGATCTCCAATCGAAACTCACATTAGTGGGCCACGAGAAGTGGAAGTGGAGATGGCTGAAACAGCCTCGCACAGCATTTAGTCCCAAGTAATTTTAGGAGCATCTGATGTTTACTAATCTACGGACGTATTTCTTGGATATTTTGTAATCTACGGACACAGGCCGTGAACTATAATTTCGATTTCGCTTTTTCCTCGTGTTGTGGTCATTAGGCATCCATATCCATGGAAAAATTATAATTTTATAACAAAGCCAGCGTGACAACGAGTTCCAAATATATATGTATGTATGTACATATGTAAACATCTTTAACCTTAAAGGAGGTCTCCGAATATTTGTCCAGACAATTCAAAATAGGCATTTGACCCATCAAGTGTCCCGTACGAGATAACCTCTAGCTACCACTGGCTGCAGTATGCCTAGTTCTCTACCCGTCAAGTAAGGCTTTGATCCTCCCATTCCAGTGCTTCTGCCCTTCCCACTCTCTGCATAGAAATTTGTGCTGACACAATTGCAATGGCAGAGGACCTGTTAAGAAAATTCCGGCCAATGTTGGTTGAGCTCTCTGATATGCACAGTTCCAAGTAAACGATTCTGATTTCCCGTTTTGCCACAAATTTTTTTTTAAAGATGGCTGGAGTTGGCTTTCTGGATGCGATCGAGCGCTACAAAATAGGAGGGTGCGAAGATATTCAGTAGCTAACTCTCTACAAGTGAAATTTAAAATGACTATAATTGTAGTGATAAGATGAAATTCGTATGTATCTAAGTTTTACGATGAGACGACTTCATCTATGCTTAAAAAAACGACATATTAATTTTACGCCGGAGACCTCCTTTAATAGGTGCTTTTTCATGTGCCTTTTCTGAGAATTTCTTCGATGAATTCTTCTTCATATCCGATGCCACATGTTCATCAGTATCCTAGGAAAATAAACATGTTAATAATAGAGTTATTATTGCTAAGAGTTTCAAAATATATCTCTCTTTCTTTTCCCTTGATGTTTCTTCATACATAGTTATGTGCACTTTGGGAGGACTTCTCTGATGATACATTCTTCTTCTTCTTCTTCTTCATATCCGATGAGAACTTGTCAGCAGTATTCTAGGCTGAAACTGAATAACTATAGCACTTCATTACGAGAAGTTAAATCTCTTTCCCTCCATAAATGTGACTTATTACATTTCTCCTTTATCTTTTTTCAATGCAGTTTTGCATGATTGAAAATGCTTGAACAGAAAAACGCGAGGAAAAAAATCATTCAGCCTTATCCGGTTTGGGAATCCTTAGGGACAACACCTGATTGCAAGAGTAAAATAACGAAGACTATTAGAATTACCTATTCGGCCGGTTCGTGGGCTCGTCGCTGACAAAATGTTTAAGGTACATATGTAGTGATAAATAATTGTCCCCATCAGCCCTGAAGAAATCCTCCAACTCGTTGAGCATATTCTAGCTGCAGCCAACAAACTATTTTAGCATCCCCTAGATGTATGTTTAATGATCATGGAACAACATAACAATTTTCAGAACTATTATAACATCCTACAACATTCTACATACATTTGTATGTCTGATTTGAAAATTATCCTTGCCTTATCAGTGCCTTGAGCCTGATATTATGACAAACTCTTGTTAATTTGCCGTTTTTCGATGTCGAGAAGAACATTATATACTCATGTAAGATTGAAAAATGAAACTTATTATCGTTTTTTTTTTCAACAAATCGAGGACATGCATTTGTATACATGTAAATTAGGCATAGATTCAATAAAAACTGATCCGTCAAAAGTATATACTGCTAGACATGCACTCCCAACGTTCTTCCAATCCCATGTGACATCGCTGACGTCGTAGAATGTATCCATATATGATTATTTCTTATATATATATATATATATATATATATATATATATATATATATTTGTTTGACTATTGACAAGTAATAATGTATTAGAATATTTTTTTTAACAAAATCATGACAAACGGGTTCTACGGCACCATGATATCGAGTAGCGCAGCAGAAAATATCCTAATATTCGCCACGACGGTAGCTGCAATCTGCACGAACAGCCTGCTCGCCTCCCTGACCCTCCAGCCACTAACTCGAGTGACTATCGGCAACTACCGACTACTGCATTCTCCATCTATAATATTGCTCTGGCAGTCAATTGTGGAATCGTTCGAGCGGTAAGCAATCAAGCAATTTTTGTAGTCTCCTTCAATAGTATCGCACACGTTCATAACTCCAAAGTTCAACGAAAGTTCAACTACTTTATTCTTACATGTCCCTAGGTCATTTTCTTCGCCAACGATGGCTATATCTTCTTCTCCGAGCTCACGCCTCGTCTTTCTTACGTCGTAGGAATCATCGTGTGCTCTATCATCATACTTCTTACCTCACAGACGCCCATTCTGCTGGCGCTTCACTTTCTGTACCGATACAAAAGCCATTTGCCAGTTCGAATGCAATGACTGACTGATTCTAGACTGATTTGGCGGGAAATTGAAATTCCATACCGTCGCAGCTTCGATGGCTTTCTTGCTTGAAATTATGGCAGTCTTGTGTGCTGGTCAGAATGTCAGCTTTCGCCTTCAATGTATTATTTACGCTCATTGCAGACATGGACGAGGCTCATTTATTTCATTTCTATTTTTTTCCTGATCTCTAATCCATTCTTCTTTCCCTGATTACCTCATGTAGTCGTTCAAGTTGTATACTACGTGTGCAAAAAATAGATAAATACATGAGTAATGTCTCTAAATCAATAAATGTGCATAGTAGTAAATTAAGGTATTCTCCAAACTTCCTCTTTATGAGCTGTACGCACTTGACACGAGTAGTCATTCGTATCTCGCTGTCATGCTAAAGGCCAGTATCAGATGTTTTTTCTCTCCATATGATGACGTCAATCAATACTTTAGGTTCCCGATGGCCAGCGGGGTCTCATGATGAACACTCCACATATCTTGGCGATCGTAGCCTGTCTCGCACTGACTATGAGTGCGCTTTTTTTTAAATCACTACAAACCTTTACTATGCATTTTCTTTATTTTAAATAAAAATTTTATATCCTTGCTTCGGTAGCTCTTTCTTATCTTTAATCATGGAATATCTTGCTCTCTTTCTCATCAACTAAGGCACTGGCGCTCTAATCGTCTTCTGCATCATTCGAGTTCGCCGCGCTTATAAGACAGTCAAGATGTCGAAGAAGACACGCGATTTGCATCGGCAGCTATTCATCGCTCTTCTGCTCCAGGTTTTTTTTAACGAAAGACATGGTAAAGAGAAGAAAAAAAGCGCGAAAAATTGTCGCTCAATGTCGCATCCCATCCCAGTTTGCCACTATCCTATTAGAACTTCTTCCCTCATTCCAGACCATAAATCCTGCAATCTTCTTCTACATTCCTAATATGCTCATGGCTCTTTCTCCGTTGACAGGTTTGCTTTTCTTTCATTTACGCTGCTCATTTTGGTAAAGCAGTAAAAGATTTGCGCAAAAACGATGCCCTGACACAGGAATCTATCCAGGCCACCTTGGCGCGCTCATCGTGCGCTGCACAATTATATTCCCAATCACCGATCCAGTTATTGTGATCATCTTTATAAAATGCTTCCGTGATCAGGCTGGTTCAATCCATATATTATTATTATTATTTTGGAGAATGTATCAATAATATTAATAGAAATCGTGACTCAGAAACAACCTATTGAAACTTCAAATATCGAGTCTATTGTAAATCTTTACGATTAGCAAAATTCGCACCACCGTATTCTCTGAAGTCATTAATAAAATTTATATTATCATGTGCTGGGATTCCGCCAATTCAAGATGAAAACATCATTAATTAATCCCTTGCTTTCGACTTCAGAGTTTTCCACTGACTGTGTAATTACTTCATACGTTTATTACGGCTGAATTTATTTACTAGTCTGTTCATTTACAAGTACTATTTGATTTGTTCATTATATGTATGTATCTTCACAGCTATTACAAGGCGTCCATGTATAAAACTTTGTCACGCAAATATGAAAAGTACAATTAATTATATTTGCCTTTTTCTCTTGCATTTTCTATCTTCTCTTTATATGACGTAAATGAATGTCTCTAAAATGCTCTCTATTCTGCGCGTCAGCATTGGCAACAAACGGTAGCGTGCGTAATATATCCGAGCGGATCGAAACCGATCGATTTCAATAAATACTTAACCGTCTTAACGTACATACATGAAACCTACTCGCAGATGAGTGGGAGGATCGGGGGATCAACGAAATAGTACGAAGTTTAAAAAGGGGATAAATATAACTTTATTGCCAGTTTCCAGTGAAACTTACAAACTCGCAGCAAGTAACGAAAAGAAATTCATGACCTCCGTCTGCTTTATCTCGGATATGGATTTGGTTGATGAGTTGAGAGGGAGGGAGAGCGGCAGCGAGTGAGCAGAGAAAGAGAGCGGTTGGAGAGGGAGGAGAAGGGAGAGAGGAGAGAGTGGGTCAGACAGAGCAGAATCGGCGCTAATCCTTGGGCTCATATGGCTCAGAATCCGGGGCCCAGATCTGCTCAGGGTCCAGCTCCGGCTCCGGCTCCCATATCAGCGAGATTCTGCGAAATTTCAGTGTCGATAATAATATTTTCACTAAATAACGCAAATAAATATTTAATAAAATAATTTTTAATCAATTCTCAAATTGTAAGTAACTAGAACTCATGATGTTGTGCTAAATAAATTATAACCTGGTAGTTCTCTTCGACTTCACAACCGGGTGTCGGAAGTGCCTTTCCCTGCTGAATAGTAAATATAATAATACAAATATAAAACTATAAATAATAATAAAAATAATCTTCAACATAACAAAAAGATTGCAAAATAACTGAGTCTTCGTCAGACAAAAATTCTAGCTAGATCTGGTTTTTTTTTCTCTCCAACGATGCACTGCCACGTGATTAACAAGGATTTGTTACGAACCTTGCTATGCTCAGTCTTGTCCTCAGACAGCTTCTGTGGCGGAGCACTCTGGAAAATATTTTATATGAACTTGCTCTTATGGCGACCACGAGAGATTTGTATACAAGTCGACCAGCTAATGTTGGGACACATTTGTAAACTAGCAAACTTTGTGCTCTTCACGTTCTCCAACGACGGCGCCTGTTGCTGAAAGTATAAAATCATAATTATTCATTTAATTTGTTTGTGCAGATAATGTTGTTTAATAAATATTTTCATGGCATTATTGCAGGCCATGAGAAGTGAGAGCAGAAAGTGTAGAATCTGAAAGTTTACTATTACTTTATTATTTAACAAAATATTTATTGTATTTATTCATTCTTGAATTTGTTAATATAGTTATAAAATATAACGAGAATAAGAAGGAAGCGCCAACCAGTGAATGGTCAAGCATTGCGACAGCGCCTTGCGCGCTGAGAAGAGTGAGACCCAGAAATGGAGAGCCGACCACTCGCGAATAGAGGTGAATGCGAAACTGACAATTCTGTCAGGCAAATTGATTATTCTGCGGATTCTTTGCCATGATTCCAAGTAGTACTAAGTGCAGATGAATAAAATATACAAAAAGGTCGTCTCCCTTTTGAATAGATTTTTTTTCGAATTGAGAGTTTGTTTTTGCACTCCTGTGTTAAGAGTGATACTTTCTAAACTAAAGATATGTATTTTACGAAGCTCAGTCGTTTATCAGCAGCTGGTGTACTGAAACGGCAGCCTACAAACCTCCCCCGGAGCAATCCGGGTATAAAGCGATCTCATGGATAGTTATTCTTGGGTAATCGAACCCCTGCTTAGTTTCCCGGTTCTCTCTCGCATTGTGTCTCCGAAAAAAAGATATTCTTGATAAGCTAAAATACATTCGAATGTTTAATTTATTTTCGATCTGATCATTCGTTTTAACAGAAAAGTCAATCTATTTATTTTAATGGAAAAGATTCATGTAAATATGTTTAACCAAATAACTTCAAAATTTTAAGGTATTATACATACCGTATTTTCTCTATTAGTACCCCCGGGGTTCTATTTTTCAATACCCTTGCGAGAGGGGGGCACTATTAGAGGGAGGGGTTCTATTAGAGGGAGGGGTTCTATTTTTCAATGTGAGATACCTAAAGTTTAATATCAACATTTAATTCCCAAAAAAAGAAGAATCGTAGCCCGAATTCTATGGAATCATCACTGGAATATCCGTTTTACAACAGATTTATCATGAATTTGGCATCAATTCATTGGAAAGAGCACCCCATGCCTCCAGAATCCGTTCGTAGTACAGCAAGAGATGAGGTATTAGAATGTCCTCCATAGATCATTCAGCTTCCACTTGAGCAGCCCAGTCATCGATAAGCGTGCGCTACCTTTTATATATTTTACCGCCGCTATCACCGTGATATGACGAGAGACGCGGCATGGCGAGCCTCCCTGAAGAACTCGTGGATACCGTAACCATGACACGATGGCAATGCTGTTCTTGGTTCAGTGTCTTACTATCGAATATGCATCAATTTATTTAAAAAGAAGAAGCTTGCAACGCTATTATCTCATGTTAGACTCTGTGATATGTTCCAATTTATGCATATCTCGCTTCTCATCATCATCATTTTGGTTGTATTATTGAGTAGTAAAGGATTTTGGAATTGCTTCGTGAGAATAAACTACCCGTAATTTCTACAGTTAAAACAGTGTCTTCAGTTACTGTGCATAGTTGTTGTCTTCTATGAATTAGCTGATGCGCTTATGGTGGAAATTAGTTTATTTGTAAAAAAATGTTTAATTGAAGGTTACCTTCCAAAAAAGAGTGAAAAGGAAGAATTAACTAGAGAAACGATTATGAGTTACCAATGAACCAAATATAAATAAAACAAAGTTTAATCGATGGGTATACAGTATTTCGAAAATACTAATTGCAGTACACCATGAGTAATTTTTTTCATGAGGTATTTAATACTCGGGCAATATAAAATTCGAACGTATTCATGCAAGAGGGACGTCAGCCATACACATTCGAAAAACTTGACTTTTGAGTACAGACTTAAGAAAACGTGGAGTTGTTATCGTGGACCTCTGACATTCACGTACAATACACATGCAGTAGTAATGTGTAGATTATGTATATATATATATATATATATATATATATATATATATATATATATATATATATATATATATAAGTCAAGGAAGAGCTCTGTGGTTTTTAGTGGCCTGATCCCCGACATATCAACTTCGGTGTTAAAGGAAGTATCCGACGAAAACATAACTTATTGTTTTATATTCCCATATGATCAAGTCTGGCCTAAAAGATCGATTAGAGGTGGTCCTGCATTACGAAAGTCAGTATTTAGCCAGAAATTTGCATTTATTTTTGGGAATACGGTATAAAACGTCTCTGTCGATGCACCCGGTGTATGCTCAAATCCAAGCAAGGAGTGCCAACGGGTGGGAAGAAGAGGCAGTCTCTGCCCGTCTAGCCCACTTAGCATCCCATTTTCACAAGGGATGAGAGATACAGACGTTGGAGAAAAGCGAGAGAATGAAAGAAGTCCAGAGAGGTTAGATTCACATACGTTTCAAATTTGAAATTTTGTAACGGACGCTAAAAAAAAGGCTCATCCAGTTGGGAGATTAGCACACTTTGAAACGTAATTTTATCAGATACGGTTTTCTTTCGTCGGATACTTCCTTTAAAAAAAAGTTGAAAATGTCTTGCTTTTTTGTGACCAATCGTGGAATTCTTTAAAAAAAAAAATTGTGAAGGAAATTTTGAGTTATATTCGTAACAAAGTGCTAAAGAATGCACTGTTTAACTAAACATCGAATATATGTATGCGTCGCAAAACTAATCCAAGTCTAAGAACGAGAACGGCAAACCTTGACATATGTACATATATCAGTAGTTTGTACTCCCATCTCCAGATGAACAATGTAGCGAAGAGTAGGCAACATTCCATCTGCAAAGGAAAGCAATAAATAAGCTAATAGACCGCAGAATTTTATTTATTAAACATGTTCTAACCAAAAAATAATAATAAATAAAAACTTGAAAATGCTTCGTACAGTGTAAGATGCGAATGCGATTGCCATGAAGAGATAACGAAGATGTGAAATAATTTCCCCGGTGATCGGAACAACAAAGGCATCCAATAACGGAAGGTAGACGTCGACAACGAAAGCTGCGAGGGGCATCATGGATAGGAAGAGTCTCAAGTTGCCTGAAAACCGCTGCATATCTTTTCCTGCTCTTTAGAATTCTGGAGCAAGGCATACAAATTAGCAAAATCAGAAGTAAACGATGCCGATTACGTCTGAAATACACAATTTACAATATTGTTTGAATTTTTCCATGAATGACCTTGAAACATTACAGAGTTACTACTAGCCTTTATGCATCACATGAAAGATAGTAAAGGTGAGGCATGGACAACTGAAGAACAAAATTCAACTCCTGAAATGAAGAGATATTCTGCGCTGAGTTTCTTCAGATGTTTTACTTCCTAATTCTTTATCTTGATCTTTAAAAAAAATTAATTCATCTCCCGTATCAAACTCATGGGCTGCTAACTCAAATATAATAGAGTAGCATTTCCATCGAGATAAAGTAGTCTCCAAAAATGAGTATCATGAGCATTGAAATGTGGAAAGCTTTATTGACGATAAGGGAAACGTCCATTTGTTCCTGTAATAAACGCATGAGCATACAACAAAGGTATTTTGTTTAATGATTAACTTGTACAACATAAAGGTTATAATAACATGTAGAGTAGCATCAGGAATAGCAGAAGGCACAGTATGCAGGAAGACGTGCTCAACTTCATCATTCCTCACATTCTGCTGGTCCGCATGCTTTTCATTCGAAGTCTCAGGGAAGCAAGGAACGCATGAGGATGACTGTGAGTTGTTGGTCTCTGTAGCACTTGGACTATATTTACACTCTGTATTTACTTTACGGAACATAGTTTATAAAGTTAGCATACTCGACAGTAAACAACCAGAACGAATTGTGTTTTGAATATCTGCCTATGAAACATGTAATTGAAGACTACTATTACGCACAGCACTTTGTCCCATTCACTTTTAGGCCAAAGAGCCTCCCCCCTCCCCTGTTGCACGGCTATGACTCGCCTCCTCTCCCTCGCGAGAGAGACAGGCGAGAGAAGACGGGAAGAGACGCTTTCTCATGCGCCATTTCAATGCAGAATAAACACAAGTTTTGCACCTCTCAGTGCACATACTTTATCAATTAAAAATACAAAAATGAGGGTAACGTCGGTGAGCCCGGCCACCTACTGCACGTGCTGTACACGTGCATGGTCCGGGCTCGATGACTGGGTAAAAGCTCTTTATCTTGGGGACGAAAATGCTTAAACAATATACACACACAAATCGAAGAGGGACGTCAGACGTCATCCTACCCACATCCTCATCCATCCAGATTCCATCCATTGGGGCCAGGCGAAGGGGAACGAAGAGAGAGAGAGAGAGAGAGAGAGAGAGAGAGAGAGAGAGACTGTCAAGCTCTGGCAACGGGCCAAATTTACCCGTGCCAGGAGCATTGACAACCAATTTATAACCTTTATTCTTAATAAGAACAAGATAAAAAAACTGTGGGCAAGGGCCGGAAGTGTTCTTCCTACTGTGAACGTCCTCATCCAGTTATGCTTGAAAAATAATAACTTAATTATAACAAAAGAATAATGAAGAGTTTGGGACCAGAGGATACAAAATTATTCATTAAAATTCGGATTGCGACTCATGAAAAGAAGTATGAAAATTATTAAGCTAAGTTTTAATAGTACTTCTAATAAAAAGAGCTAAGAACCAGTTCAGGATCCTTGCTGAAGGGGAGGCCAAATCCTTCCTTGTTGTTCTGGAAGTCGGCCATGCTTCGTCTTTGTTCGTCATGCGTCTCGTTCATGTCTGGAAGACAGAATAGATATTTATGGATTAACAGGTGATAGAGCGAATGCTAACCGCTTATTGATCTCAGAGTTGCCGTAAACATGCAGCAGACGGAAGTTGCCCCGTTGGTGAAAAAGATATTTCCATGAGAATGCAGACCAGATCAAATTATCAGAAGGCTTTAGATAGAGGAAAGGGTTTATTCACTGTGGCAATCCGAGGAAAACTATTAAAAGGCTCAAACAAACACAACTGGAAGGATTTCAGCAAAGCATTCTTACTGCCCGCTAGGAAGATCATCGCGCGGATGTTACTCGTCATGAGGAATACGCTTCTCGTATGGGGGAAATGAGGTGGGAATGGGAAGTGAAATAAATAACCTAGCATGTAAGCAAAAAAATTGACAATCTAAATCGCAACAATCTAGTAAGTTAATGATATATTTTAAGAATAAATGGAAAGTTTTCAAAATAGGGGAAATGAGGTGGGAATGGGAATTCAAATAAATAACCTAGCATGTAAGCAAAAAAATTGACAATCTAAATCGCAACAATCTAGTAAATTAATGATATATTTTAAGAATAAATAGTAAGTTTTCAAATTAGGATAGACATAAACAAGGAAATCGAAAGGAGATGTAATCTAAGCTTTCTCTAATAATTTGCAATAGATATCTACTCTAAAAGGCTCTAAAAACACAATCTAAGGTTTCTCTAGTAAATTGCAATAGATATTTACCAGACTTGTCTCTGAAAGGCGAGCATGTAATAAAATTCAAAAAACCACCATATTTAGAAATAACTCTGAATGTTGGGAGAAAGAAAACGAGCACGTAAATAACTAGTTTATTCCGCTAAACGCACCTTGGCCTCTCCTCCTTATTGTTAGCTCGCTCTCCTCTCTCCTCCTTCCGCGTTCGCTCTTTGTCTTCTCTCTCGCTCCTCCGTCTCCTTCTCTTCTCAGACTTATCTCTGAAAAGTGAGGAACTATAGGGAGACCATAAAATCTAGAAAAAAACCCCACTAACAATATTACACACTCGTTTAGAACTAGTTTATGCAGTTAGACATACCTTTGCCTCTCCTCCTTATCTCGCGTCCTCTCTCCGCCCTCCTTATCTCTCGTCCTCTCCTCTCCTTTCTCCCTCTCTTCCTCTTTTTCTCTTGGAGCGTCGTCTCCACTCCAAGACCAGTCGAGCTCCACCTCCTCGTCAGAGTGAAGACGAAAGTCTGAAAAAGTCATTCTAATTACCAAATTAAATTGTAGACATGTTTTAAAATCGACTTTAACGAATAGCCTATTTGTTTACATACATGTTTCTGATGACCCTCTCGGTCACAGCGCGTTGCAGAAGTCCCTCATCTGCATAGACACTTTTAAAACGTCTAACAAGAGCTGCGTCTTCTTTGTGCGTGTGTTCCACTCCTTGCTCCGAAAATGCAGCAAGCGTCTTAAACTGCCGGAAGAATGGCAGAGTGTGCTCGAGAAGAGAATGGACCTTCAAGCTGTGTTTATAGGCCGACACGCAGTCTTCGAATGCAGTGCAAAACTCTATCAGAGCAGGAGCGTAGTCGTCGATCTCATTGTCGGTGTAAAATCGAGCAGTGAAGAACTTCTCAAGCCTCTCCATAGCAACAAGAGTATCTCGGAGCTTCTCACCACGTTCAACGAAAGATTGAGGAAGTCCAGGGAAGATGATGACGGGAAGAAGCTCGTCAAAACGTTCCAAGACTTTCGCAACTGCATTACCAGAGAGCTGAGCAAGATGAAGAGTGCGAGGAATGCCCATACGACGGGCGAGAAGACAACGAAGAGGGCCATGTTCTCGATCTCACACCACTCGACGCATGACTTCAGCCTGCCTGACCGCCTCGGCAGCTGCTGACGTCGCCGTAGCCAGTGCAGACCGCGTCTCGATACGAGCTGCATCCTGCGAAGAGCGTAGAGACACGCCTTGACACTCGAGACAGAGTCCACCGCCGCTCTTCCAGAATTGGCAGACACGATGGAAACGGCGCATGCATGTTCTACACGACTCAACACGGGAGAGAGAGGGATGCCAGTAGTTCTTGCTCGTGTCACAGGCAAGAAAGCAGTGCGTCGACAAGCAGGCAGAGTTCCTTCTCGATACGCGACTGAGGCACCCACAACGTCCCGCGCAATGATCGGTGAGAATAGCATCGAGTCGACCAAGAGAAGCGCCCGCATGCTTCGCCGAATGAAGCTGGCCAGACAGTTTTTGCCATTCAGCTCGTACTCCTTCACCAGTCTGGACTTTGCACCATCTTCCACAGGAATCTCACAGTCGACACCTTCTGCATGAAGGGACGCCTCGAGAAACAACTTTTCAACCTGCACCATGAGAGCACCACCGATGCCGAGACGCATGTGAAGAATCGGAGGCACGACTTGATGAAGTGGGATGGAAACGAGAGGAGTCAAGGAGATAGAGTGATGAGATCGAAATATTTCGCCATTGATAACATCACGTTGAGACATCGACTTCGAGGGATCCGCGCGAGCAGCAACTGCCGCCTCCACAGCGCGAGATGCCGCCAGAATGCTCTCGAGAGTTCTCAGCGGGCCCGTAATGAGTTCGTCCTTCCGTCGTTCCGTGAGGCACTGGATGCAGAAAAATGTCGCGGAAGCCCCCTGATGGCCGAATAACAACGAAGCCGTCTTGAAGTCACACGCCAGGAACCATCGAATAGGAATAACACGACCATCAGGAGAAGTGATAGAGGTTATGGCTGCACATTCGTTCAACACCTCTCCGAACAACGACTTAAAGTTGCCACGGCTCTCATCTCCATTTGCAAATACGAGTGGAAAGTGGCCCCGCGGAGAGTTGGCGCTTTCAATGTCGACCCGCGCCACCGTAAGCTTGAGCCACGATCCTCCGCCGTCTAAACTCAGGCAGTACCATCTCTCTCCATCGAACGCCGGAGGAAGTTGCACCCCCGAGGCCTGTGTCCATTCGTCGACTCGAGAAAGCAATAATTGAACTGAGCGAACGCGGCAGACAGGAACTGAAGCACGACGATTCGCAGCGACTCGCAGATCAACAGATGTGGTCAAGTACAGATCCCCCACCCTGTAAACCCAGGACTTGTGAAGAGCGACTCTGGAGTAGACCGAATCGCAGAAGACATCCTAAGGTCTAAGAAAGTTGACGATTTCCATCATGACGTGCCACGATATTCCATGCTGCAGCATGAAATTCAACTGTTCCGTGCTCGTCCACAGTGGCGCGATAGAATCCAACTTCAAAGCCGAGGATATCAAAGACACGACCGCCACCCTCTCAGCCTCCGATATGTCCTCGACAAGGATTCTACCACCCGTGACAGCAAGGAGAACTACATCCGATATGTGCTTTCTGCGGAAAAAGCGCGCAGTTGGTCGAAGTTGGCTGATAGGCTTGTAGTGTGGAGGGCGTTTCTTCTTCGGTCTTGGAAAGTTGTCAATCGTCGCCCGCGCTGCCTCTAATTCACTCGACAGTCTTCTGATTTCTTGTTCCTTACACTCAAGAGATGCCAAAGCACGCCCAAGGCGACACGCTAAACCCGCTGGCAAATCGCGCTTCTTTGTCGTCTCACGCAAACGGTCTTGCAGCTCTACATTCAACTTTTCTAGTTCTTCAACTCGACCACGGCATTTCGCCAAATCGATTGAAAGGTGGCGGCAATTAGAACAAGGGGCGCTACTAGAGAAGTCATCATCTAAATCAATAAAACAATGAGCACCTATTTAAAACCTGTAATGTCTGAAAACCTGTAATATCTGAAACTCTGTAATATCTGAAAGCTTGAAATATCTGGGGAAAAAAATAAAAACCTTATGGAAAAGATTTATGTTTATATATTATGCTTGTTAAAAGAATATATTTAAAATGAAATAAAATATCGCACCAGAATCAGGCGGGTGCTGTTGCTTCCGCTTCCGGTTCGACGATGACATGCTATAAAAAGAGAAAAATTGGGATTACTATAACTTGTTGAGCACGTCATCGTTAGATTAAAGAACGAACAAAAATTTACGCAACAAAACAACCACAGCATTATTCTAGCTGCTCTTACAATGTGGTATAAAGAAATTAAGCCAAACATACAAACAGACTGTTCTGAATTATATTCCACGCACCTGAGCTTCTCGAGTGCTTCACGAGGAGAAACGACCTTGAGCAGCTACTGGGCTAGCGGAGCTGAACAAGTACACCGAATGAGCACAATGAACACAATCAATTATCAACTTGGAGGTAGGTAACACAAAACCCTTCCTTATTCTCTTCAAAATCATTGTTACCAGTCAACCGAAAAAGATCACCCAATTATCGAAGTAATTATGTTTTTAAACTAATTCTCCTATCGCAAAATAAAATCCAACGCAAATACCCACAAAGAAAACCAATGACAACTTTCCAAAAATACAAAATAGCCGAAATATAGAGATAACCCAACCTCGGCAATCAAAGGATGAAGAAACGATCGGGCGGGCAGTGAGGCATCGACAATTCCTTTAAATTAATTACATAATATGGATACAAACAACAACAACGTCAGAATGGCGTAACAAGTTGCTCACGAAATCCTGGAAATTTTTTTTACCATCCACCAAAATACCTAATTTCATACCTGCCTGTTAAATAGCGTAAAATGAGCAAGTGGGAAATTTTTCGGAATTCAAAAAAAAAGCGGGAGATTCAAAATTTTTTCCCATAGTGTGTGAAAATGAATGCCGCACCACTGTTTCGAAGTGCTGTGTTACGCGTTGCCGGAGCAACCACCAAGGATGAGCTGCAGCTTGCTCTGTGGCCGTATGTTGGGGGGGGGGCTACCGCCAGCCCCAGCACACGGCCACAGAGCAAGCTGCAGCACAGAGAAGGGGCCGATTGTCAATAGCCTGCACACCCTTGATGGTTACAACCAGCAACAGGCCCCCTTGAGGTCTTCGGGTCCAAACTCAGGTGGAAAATAGTGAGGAACGCCAGGAATAATGTGTCTTGCAATTAAACATACATAGTTGTGAAAAAAAAACAATGTTCCGTGAGTGGACTTAACTTTAGTGACGAAGAATTATGTATGCGTCAAAAAACTAATCCAAGTCAAACAATGGGAACGGCAAACCACGCGCTCTATCGTGGGCTAGTATAAGGCGGGAAAACCGAAGTTTACATCAAAATGCGCGGAATTAAGATTTTTAGAATCGTGAGCCTGTGTCTATTGTCACGGCCGGGGGGAAAGCCGAACGGCAAACCGGCTGGCGAAGGCGGACCCGCCCTCTCGGGGCGATGCCGCCAACGCCAGCAAGCCGTTCAGTGTTGGCTAGGCCGACCATGGCGGCTGCCCCGGCCCTGTCCTTTCCCTTTCCCCGTCTCTCTATATATATCATATATGTATAATGTTAGTTAGAATAAAGGATATACACCCAAGTCCCGATTCTCCCACATGCTAACCGCTTCTCCGCGACACTATTTCGAAGACGGACGAAATGACAATTTCATCCTGGAAGTTCATCAATTCATTTTGAATCGGCGCATACTGATTAGCTTGTCTTTCCTCTTCTTGATGTTGCGCTTCAATTGGTTGATTGGAGGAAAGGCCCAGCTGCCATACCTTACAATCATCTGGGGCACATGAGCAACGAGACAGTGAATTTGTGTTGCTGACTCATTCTCTATCAATTGCATGACACGAACATGTCTCTCCTGCCAATTTCTATTTTTGGGAATCTCTTCTCTATCTTCTTGGATCTTTCTATTTCTCCCTGATCTCTCTCTCTCTCTCTCTCTCTCTCTCTCTCTCTCTCTTTCTTTCTCAATGATTCTCTCTCCGTGGATCTCAGTCGCTCGCTGTATTTGTCTAGTTCGACCTCTCTCTTTATGTGGACATCTCTCGTTCTCTATTTCGTTGTCTGTGCAAAAATGAAGATTTAAGTTCAAATCTGAAAATTTCCCGCAATGTGTTTATTTGGTGTAGTTTCTTGTCATTAGTGGTGAAGTTGCCATTTTGCACAGCACTCGCATACAGTACCCATCTGAAGGAGCCACACTAGAATTGGCGAGCGCAAGCAACCTGCGAGATTGATCGCTGACTCAAGATAGTTGCGTAATTCTAGCTGTTCCAAGCGGCCGTTTCATCACATTGCTCCTTTGTCTTGCCATTCATACTTATTTCTTTATTTCTCATAATCCCTTCTTAGTGCGCTTACTTTGTTGTTGGCTATGTTTGTGCGTATTTGAAATGCAAAATCACAAAATGATTCATTTATTAATGCGTGGTGTTGCGTTGCCGCTTTTCTCTCTGTCTCTCTCTCTCTCCCTCTTTTATTCTTATTGCTGTAAGGTCCTATGCTAGTCTGGATACAGCACTACTTGCGTTTAATGCCGTATTTTTCGAGCCAGTATTTTCTTAAGCCTTCACAATTCCAGGTAAGATGTCTCTTCTGCCACCAACCACCAACCATTCCAACGCCGCGAACGGCCTCGCCGAGCAGGACAGCATCATCGATGATGACTTTGAAGTCATCCGTCCAGTCGGTGCGTTGGCGGGCGGGCGTTATCAGCTGTTTTATCGTTTACCTTCCCGAGGCACTCCTTATGGGCAGAATGAGACTGTTCTGGGATAGTACAGTTACTATTGCCTTAGAGACTAGAATAATTAGTTCGCCAATTCTACTCCGGGAGTTTCTCAGTGGGAGGAACATGGATATAGCAAGTATGGTTTTCATAATTTCGTCATAGGGGAAGTTATGACAAATTTTGGTCAATTTTTGATCCAAATTGCTTGTAAATCGCCACACGGGGGTTCATTGGTAAAGATAATATGAATATGATGTTCAGAAGTAACCGAATAGTATTCCATCTCTTTTCGCCCTTAAGCCTTTTAATGCATCCTCTGTGCGATATCCTGGATTCATAGTATCATCATCATCATCATCATCATCTGTTTCATGCATACTGCTGACCTCTCGCACCTTTCCAGAGTCCACCTACGAATCGATCGATCCGAACATGTCTCTGCTGCCTGCGTCTCTTCTTCCACAGGGGTACGTCGGAGATGACACGTCGATCATTACTACGAATGACAGTGCGCATAACGAGACGGCGCTCCTCAATCGTCAGTTAATTAAAACTGTCCAGGTCACATTTGTAGTTAATTAAAGGAACGCGATCGTGGAAGAAACAATTAGTGCAGGGTTCGAATCGCAGCATTCACCCTGGGAACAAGCATTCTCATTGACGCTACTATTTCGCAGATCGCACAAATCAGCTGCGTGAAAATAGTACGCTCAAAATAGAGTGCGAAGGGCCGCGGCCTCATGACTTTGAAATTGCACACAATTTTTTGGTGATTGGCCTCCTTTAAGTGTAAATATTTGCTATAAAATTCTCGTGGCAAAAATATCCTTGGATGAGTCATCATTCCCTTGCCCCCACCCCACTGTTGAGCCCCGCGGACCCCCCCCCCCCCGAGACAGATGCCTCCTTAGAAAATGATTTAAATCACAAGTCACGGGATAAAGAAACAGTGTCGAGTTCCTGGCAAGCAAAGTGAAGTAGGATAACAAAAAGGTGGTGGATTCGAGACATGCGCAAAGGCCGCATATAGTTCAAAAGTTTCATCACATTCCGGGTGAGCAAGGCAACGATGCGAAATAAGGGCAGGGTGGATCTGTAAAATTTAACTACTACTTATTCGCAGTAGCAATATATTTCCCCTTGCAGAGTCGGTGTACAGCACGAGCACTTTGGTTGGAGCGGAGGGAGAAGCCCGCAATGGTAGCGTCTACTCTTCTGGCGACTCTTCCTCGGTCGACATGTACCGCTCTCATGTATGTCTTTCAATTCTTAGTGCTTAACTTTTCAACATGTTTATTAAAATGGTCGTTTCAATATAAAAAAATTAAATAGTTTGATAGTTCATTTTAATTGTAAGAAAAAGTAAAACTTTTTACAAAAAGCCCACTCAGATGACCGAAACGACCGAACGCCTCGAGAAGCACTTGAAGAAGCTCGAGGATTTCTCACTTATCGCCGACCAAATTAAGCAGAGCTCGATTCAGGTCTTTTTTCTTTTCTTTTATTTTTATTTCCCGACCTGTTCGGAATATTGCAAAATTTTGTTGCTCCGGATACTGTGGATTAGCAAGCAAAAGAATACCGTAATTTGTTTTTAACCCGAGCAATAAAAAATATTTCTTTTTCAGTCCACTGAGCTGAAGTCCGCGATGGAATCTCTTACTTCGGAAAATTCTATGCTGCGCCTGAAATGCGACGAGGCGGAGAAGGAGGTCTCCCTTCTTGTCATAAATGTAGGCCCAAAATCACGTTGTAGAAATCATTGGAAAAGTGTGCACTTTAAACACTGTGCTAGCTTTTTTAATAGTTGCATAATTAAAACTAAATACTTATTCAAATTGTCAAATATATGTTTTGACTAACCTTTTTATCTGCAGCTTGCTAGCGTGACGGAGGCTTTCGAAGAGCTCAAGCAGAGCTCCATCACCTCGAGCGGCCAGGTAAAAATACAATTTGACTTTGTTTTAGTAATTTTACCTCAATATTCGTACTATTATTGCGACATTAAAAAAACTAACTCTTCTTGTTCTCTTATTTTTCTTTAATTTACGATTGCTGTTATTTCAGTCGGCCGACCTCCAGGCAAAGATGGACGCGATGGCTATGCAGAGCGGCGAGCTCATCAAGAAGCTCGAGCTGGCCAACATGGAGGTGATTACGGTATATTTGAGATTGGGTTACGGTATATTTAAGATTGGGTTACGGTATATTTGAGATTGGGTTACGGTATATTTGAGATTGGGGGTGTGAGGACCATGGGGCATCAAACTAGTCTGCTGTATGTTTCAACTGCCCTTAGATAAACATCATATCTCTTGCTATTAGTAATATCAAAAAAATTTCATGTTAGGGCTCAAATAAAAAAAGGAGCCCCCAATATAATTCCAGCTCGCGACTCTGAGAGCTGCATCTGTGGAGATGAAGAACAGAGCTATTGAGCAAGTCAGCGCTCTCGAGAACCAGAACGCAACTCTCTGCGAGGATCGCGATGAAATGAAAAAGATGGTGAGAGAAAAGAAGAAGTCGAACTTGTCTTACTGTAGGAGCCATTACTGTAACGTGATGCCGACCTTGAATGCATCCTTCAAGGATGATCCTTAACATTATGTTTAAATTGATCTCACTTTAGCCAATTGAACCTTCCGAAAATTCGGGTCTTAACCATCTGGTATTTTTCTTTCTTGTCGGGGTTTTAGCGATGAACCTTACTAAATTAGGTTTAATACGGCTTCTTCAGATCATGCAGAAGACTGGAATGATTGAGCAGCTTAGTGCTCGTATCATCGAATTGGAGAAGGCGAATCGTGTCTCGGAGGAGCAAGCCGTACGTGCAGTTTGTTGAATTAATTAAACGATTAAAAGTTTCATTCATTCAGAGAAGTATAGTTGTTAAAATGTGAGGAACCAGTCCAGAGGTTTCCATTTTAAAGACTTTGGAAAGACAATTTCAAAGACTTCTTACTATTATTGTGGCTTTATCTTTGGTTTTGTGGAAGAGCAGCCTTACTTTTAGTGTGCAAGAAGGTTTTGATATGAAATAATGTTTGTGTCTCACTTTTTGTTGTAATAATCGTAGAATCTAGAAAAAAAAGTCAATGTATACAAATTTAGAACTGCTCGATGACTCTCCTCGCTCGTTCTCCTTCCTTTGATGAGGTCGAGAAGATGCGCAAGATTATCGAGGACCAGAATCGCAAGATTGATGATCTCAAGTGAGCGTTGCTAAAGTTATTTGATTTTAACCAAGGTCACCAATTATAGGACTAAATGTGATAATAATTATAATAACAATAATAATCACCTTTATGGATATTTCACCAGTTGTCTTCTAATCTTCGATGTAGCAATTTAACCTATAATTATGAAAGAAACTTTCTTTAAAAATAATGATATATGCGGTATGAAGAAATGTTATATGAAAATATGTGTATACTTTATATGTTGAATATTTTGCAGCAACAAGCTTTCGGAGGAGTTCGCGGCGCGCGTTGACGAACACGAGCGGCGTGTCTATGTCGAGGAACAGATGCGATCTCTGCGTCAATTTGGTAACTTTGCGTACTTTATTATGCAGGATTAGAAAAGAGATTACGTCCATTTCACGTACCAAGCCGGATTTTGTGCCTTACCCGGGAAGACCATACCCCGGTCAGATTTTGGCACGTAGAAATTCCATTTCTTCTCTCCCACGTTTTGCTTTCCCGGTGTGCCCAAGTGTCGAGAAGCAGAAATTGACACTGTTTTTTGCAGAGTCGATTCCGCCCGACCAGGAGGACAAGTCGATGATTGTTCTGAAGATCAGCGAGCTCGAGCAGCTGGTTGGCAGTCTCAAGAAGAAGGTTTGATACGGGAGATTCTTCGGCATATCATATTTTTATACTTCCTTTTTTCGGATATTTTTAACGATATTAGATAAAATTAAAAAATGTATCGCTTTTGAGCAAATTTTTTAAAAATATATTTTTGATTTAAATCATCTATGTCTGTTTGCAGATCAGCGATCTGGAGCAGGCTGCCAGCTCAAAGAACAACGACTCGGACACCAAGGATGCAATCATTGAAGTGGGAGCGTTTTTTTATGTTTTTATTTAAAATTTTTATATTATAGAAAAAGTTTTATTCCGCACTTTTGTCAGATGATTCGCTGTAGAAATACCCAAGTTTCTTCCTATTCCTTCGAAACCATGCTTCGTTTTTCCTCCGCTTACATGAACATAATAAATATCTAATAATATATATATATATATATATATATATATATATATTAGCATGCCTACTAATATGTTTTCCCCTTTAAGTTAAATATATTTTTTTTAATCCAGGTGATGAGGGAGGACAGCCTCGAAGCGACTCGTCTCCTTACTGAGAGAGAGCGCATGATTGAGGAGCTCCAGAAGAAGCTGGCCAGATACGGTCTGGACCAGTTTTAAGCTGGACCCGGATCACACTCGTCATGTTGACCCTCAAACAAGCCCATGTCCATAGAACCTCCCATCTTTCATTTACTCTTGAATGAACCATTGCCGCATATATTCTTACTGTTCGTGAATCTTTTTCTGCTTACATCTGTTTATTTCTCATTCTCTCGAGAATTTTCTATTGATTTATCTTTTGCTCTCATTATTGATTTTTTTTTGATGTCCTGAACACATTATTTTGCCCTCATCAACCTCCTATTAGCGTTGTCGACGTTAGCTTTGCCAAAACGGTCTAGAGAATCAGCAATGACGGAGTAGACAGTGACTGGTTAGCCATCGATGACTTGTTATTCAATCTTCTTCTTTCTATTCAGTAATTATTACTGCCTAACTTCTTGTTTATGTTGTGAAATGACATTGTTTATTCTCTCAGATTGCAGCTTCCTTGCAAACAACTTTTTCTTTCTAACATGCAACTTCGTTTTCCAAAACAAACAATTTCCACTTTACAGTCACCGATGTACATAGATACTGTATATATTGTTATTGTAACACCGTGTTGTTCAGTAAATAACTGACGAGAAGCGTATCTTTTCACATCATTGAATTGTGTATCACAAATTGGGTGGGATATGTATGTCCACTGCAAGGAATTCATGCAAGAGAGGATCGATTAGGAGGTTCCATCGGGCGAGATGTCTCGTAGAGTTTCACATGGTGGCGATACTTTCTCTCTGACTGAGCACAGGAGGTTTTGTGATAGCGGCCGACACTTTGGAAGCGGTCAATGTTCAATAAATTCATTAAAATATAATTACAAGGGCCATGTCTCTCTTTCTCTAATTCCCTGCTTCTCTCTCGCACTTATATCTCTTCTGTTCCTCTTTCTACCTCTCGTTCTATCTCTCACTCGCTCTCTCTTGCTCTCTCTCTCTCTCTCTTCCTCTCTTTCTGTCGCACACACACACACTCTCTCTCTCTCTCTCTCTCTCTCTCTCTCTCTCTCTCTCTCGCTGTCTCATTGTCAGATAATCAATGTCTCGTCACGTGGCCGTGATCATGCGACCGATGACGTCATTCTCGAGCTGCATCCAGGCCAGCAGTCGTGCATACTGCCGACGACAAGCTTCGCATCTTCTCGTGCCGAGATCAAGTCAGTCAATTATACTGTAATATGCGAGTATACGGTAATCAAATGATTGGAATGCTTGCTTGTTATGGGGAACGCTGGATTACCACAATTCAGCAACATCACGCTGCATTTTATGAATTTTAAACGAGCAATTTGACAGAGAGATATGAGAATGTATATCACTGCATGTTATCTCTCTCCTTCTTCCACTATATCTCATACTCTTCCTCTCCCCCTCACCCACTCATTCTTCTCTCTCTCTCTCGTCTTCTCCTTCTCCCTCTATGTCTCACTCTCCGTCTCTTTCTCTGTTTTCTATCTTTCTGTCTGTCTGTCTGTCTGTCTCTCTCTCTGTTCCAATCATTCCCTCATGCTGTTATCATTTGTATGCGCTGCCGGGTTGCTATCAAAGACAGCACCTTTTTTAACTGCCCTGCAATCGTTCCCACGTGTCGATGAAAGGGTTAGATCGAAGACCACTGCTCTTCCAGTTCTTGTCTATTCTCTTCACTCATTCTCTCACTCTCTCTCACTCTCTCTCTCTCTCTCTCTCTCTCTCTCTCTCGTTCTTTCGTTTGATCTCTCTCTCTCTCTCGCTCTTTCTCTCTTTCTTAATCTTCGTATCTCTTTCTCTTTCTCTTTTTCTATTCACCAATCGTGTCGGGACCTTCCGACATGTCATCGTATGGCTGCCTCAACATCAGAGAAGCGTCAATCTCACACACTGATAAGATTGTGCTCGGGTCGGAGAGGATATCTTAGAGTGAACATTCGGAAGCAACGAAAGGAAGCATTTTCCAGAGCGCGTCTTATTGTCAGCATTTCTTTTCGCGAAACATTCTGTAATAGTGAAGACAACGGATTCATCGCTAGCGAGATTGAACGATGAGAGCTGTAAATTCATTGTATTTGACCCTTTATCAATTAAACAAAATTATTCACGTGGTACAAAATATACAGCCATTTATGTTTTTACAGTTTTATTTGGATTGCTAAAAATACAAATTAAAATTAAATGTCATATTTTTTATGTCACGTTTTTGTCAAAGCAACTTTCACAGTACAGCCGCAGAAAAAAGGACCACTTGTCGACCAATAAACATGGTAGATCGCTCGTAACTTCCTGCCAATATCTCTGCTCCACAGTTCCTTGCTCTTCCACGAACTCTTGCTCTCTCTCTCTCTCTCTCTCTCTCTCTCTTTCTCTAAAATTTTATCTCTCTTTCTGTATCTCTTTCTTTCTCTCTGCTCAACAGCTATCTCGTTCTCTCTAGCACTTCTATTTACCTCTCTATCTAATCTTTGCGTTTGGGTTTCGTGATCGGTCAGCTCTTGTCTGTGCTCCCAATCACATTTCTTTTTTTATAGCATCAAGAAATCATCATTTCCTTTGTGGGATGGTTTCACTTCTCATTGAAGATCTAAAGTTTCCACGATTTTTCTTCTTCTCCTGATTAGTCGTGATATTACATTGTTGAAAAATTATGTATGTCGTGTACTGCAATTTCAATACTTTGTTGGCGGTGTTGTTGTAAAGTTAGTGTAGAAAACAATTAGCAATCGGCATGCGAGCTCACATAAAAAATAGGTAGGATGGTCATTTCTGCAAAAAATTATGGGAATTAAATTCATTGGAATAAAAAAAAAACTTCAAAATGAAAGAGATGGCGGCCAAGTCGAACGGAGGCACGTACACGACGAGCATCGCCGACTCGGCTGCATTCGTCGACCTTCGCTCCGACACCGTCACGAAGCCATGCGAGGAGATGCGCAGGATCATCGCAGAGGCTGAGGTCGGGCATCATTTCTTTGGCTCACTCTCTCTCTCTCTCAATATCTTGCCCTTGTCTCGTCTATCTTCTCTCTCACTCACTCTCTCTCTTTCTCCCTATCTCTACATAGTATGCAGCTAGACTGAATGAATCTGCTTGTAATCACTAAGTTGTGCTACACAAATGGTTCAACTCCAACTTTGTCGTTTATATACAGGTCGGCGATGACGTCTACGGTGAAGACCCCGCCGTCAATCGACTTCAGGAAAAGTTGGTAACTGTTTTCTTTGTTTGATCGAATATGTTGATATTGATATTTAAATCGATTGATAATAATAGTTTTAAAAAAACAAATCAATATATCAATCAAATCAGATGCGCCAAGGTCTTCGGCAAGGAGGCGGCGCTCTTCGTCTGCTCGGGCACCATGGGCAATCTGCTGGCGGTTTGCTATTTTATTTTACATATTTGTTGTTTTATTTCTTTAAGCTACTTTCTTTTATTTTTGTCTATTGTAAAATACTCACAATAACAATAAAAAAGAATAAATTTTTAACACATATTAAAAAAAAAACAATTTAGATGCTCTCCCACTGCGAACGCGGCGACGAGATCATCGTTGGCAGGCAGGCACACATCCATCGATGGGAGCAGGGCAACTACGCACAGTTCGGAGGTGAAATGAGAGAGCGAGAACAAAGAGAGAGAGAGGGGAGAGAGCGAGAGAGAGCGAGAGCGAGAGTTGTAATATAGAAACATAGTCTTAATCGAAAGAAAAAAAAAGTATGACTACGTATCAGAGCTCGTAAAATTTTTTTACTTAATCAAATTATATCCATATTTTAGGCATCAGCGCCAGCACTGTTAATGTTCAACCGGACGGAACTCTGCCACTCGAAGAGATCGATGTTCGCGTTTATTTATTTTAATCCTTTTTACATCAGCATAATTTTTAGAAATGGAACTTATTCTAATGTAGCAGTGTTGTTTGTAGCCAACTTGACGTGAAAATTTAGACGTTCGTCAATTTGAAATATTAAAATATTAAAAGGAGGTCATCCGCGGCAACGATGCGCACATGCCGCGGACGCGTCTGATCTGCGTGGAGAACACGCACAACTACGCTGGCGGAAAGGCACTGCCACTCGAGTACCTCAGGTGAGAGGTGGGTGGAGAAGAAAGCTATTGTTAAACTCAGGTGAGGGGAGAAGATTAACCTCATGGTCAGGTGAATTGAGAAAAAAATTTGTTCGACCTCATGTGAGCGAACGAGGATTAGGCTAGAGGACTACGAGACTTTTTGTTTTGGCACAATTCCAGAAAAGTGCGCTCGCTCGCGGACGCGCACGGCCTCCTCGTGCACATGGACGGCGCGCGCGTCTTCAACGCCGCCGTCGCCATCGTCAGCTGTTTGATCATTGATCTTTGATTCAATCTTCTATTTTCTTCTTCAAAATATATGTATCTCTTATTACTCTCAATTTTATTCGCACCATTTTTATTGTCTACGCCATTCCGATCGAAAAATTGAATTTTATTGTTAAAAGATAAGATAAAGCACATTATAACTCAAGTAAAGTTGGATTTTTTTATTAATAAAATAATAAATAATCTATATAGGGCGTCAGCGTCGCTGAGATCGCCGCACAAGCCGACTCGCTCATGATGTGCTTCTCCAAGGTGGGGGGAGTTTTCATTTTCATTAGTTTTATTTTATTTTCTTTTATGTTTTGATCATTTAATGCTTGTCTTATCATTGAAAAAATGAATTGTATTAAATATAATTAATTCAAATAAGAATGCACAAAATATTGAACAATAATTTGAAGAAAAAAGATAAATTTAACTGTTAGGGTCTCGGCGCGCCTGTCGGCTCGATTCTCGTTGGCAGCGAGGAGTTCATTCGCAAGGCGCATCGGAGACGCAAGGTTCATTATTCATTTCTTTCTTTATTTTTGCTCCTTTTCAATACATCTTTTAGTAGAGAATGTCCTTTGGTTTAGTTTTCATTTCGGAGTCTTCAGTTTTCAGAATTTTCATTGTAAGGATCTTCCTTGTTTTCCTTTTTCATGTTTCTTTTTTTCTATGTTTCTCTCTTGTTCCATTTTTTCTATGTTTTGTCTCTCTCTCTATTCTCTCTCTCTCTCTCTCTCTCTCTCTCTTTCTCTCTCACTCCCTCAGGCCCTCGGCGGCGGCTGGCGCCAGGCGGGCATCCTGGCGGCGGCGGCTGAGTGGTCGCTCGAGCACGCCGAGGAGACGACTCGAGTGGATCACGCGCGAGCCCGTCGCCTCGCGCGCGCCATAAACGAAGCCATTCCAGAGCAGTCTGTCTCAATTTGTTTTTTTTTAATATTTATTTTTAGAACCGTTACAATACCCAAAATCTCTGTTGATCGCTCTTTAAATTTAAGTTTATTGCCTACTTATGTAAAATTTTTCGCTTAAACTTCTTATAAATTCAAAACGATAGCGAAGATATGTACTTCCTAGAAATGTGTACTCATGTACATACATATATTAGTGTGGAGACAATATGTGAAATGCACTAGAGATAGTACTCTAGACAATCTTATTCTTGTATACTCCAGACATCACCACCGATTGCGTGCCGTCGAAGAGAACATAACGAACATGGTGCTCGTCTGTTGCGGTGGAGATGTCACGACAACGAGGGTTTCCTACTATTTTTAATCTCGTTATTTCTTGCCCTCTCTCTCTCTCTCTTTCTCTCTCTCTCTCTCTCTCTCTCTCTCTCTTTCTTTTCTTATTCTCTCTCGCTTGCCCTCCCCTCCCTTTTCCTCTTATTCTTCTTCTCTTTCTCCTTCTTCCTATTCTCTCTCTCCCTCGCAGGTGACAACCACCCTCCGTGAACATGGCGTGCTCGGAATGGCCTTCGACGCGACGCGCGTCCGGCTTGTGTTGAATCGCGGCGTGGACGACGCAGGAGTCGACCAGGCAATCGAGGCATTCAAGGCACTTGCAGCTACTCTCTGACCATGAGGATCATGCACACTATCTCTCTATCTCACTCACTCTCTCTCTCTCTCTCTCTCGCTGTCTAGCTGTCTCGCACTCTCTTTCTCCCTTCTCTCTTTCTCTCTCTCTCTCTCTCTCTCTCTCTCTCTCTCTTTCGCTGTCTCGCTTTGTCTCTGTCTCTCTCTCCCTCTCTCTCGCTCTCTCTCGCCCTTTCTCTCTCTCTCTCTCTCTTTCTCTCTCTCTCTCTCTCTCTCTCTCTCTCTCTCTCTCTCTAGGCAACTATACAATAATTCGGTCATATGAAGCAATTTGTGATCTTGCAATGATTCCGACATGTTTGTTTTTAATGTATATTTCAATAAAAAACTGTAATTATAATCGCTGTTTCGCAAATTAAATCATATCTGAATTATTTACGAAAATTCGTTAACGTTCTCAATCAGCATCACACACGGTCGAATGTTTTATCTCGAACAATTTAATTGCAATGCGCCACTTTTCAGTGACTTCATTTGTGATTTGTAAGAGTCAATTAAAAAGCGAGCGCTCAAATGGCTTACTTGGTATGGACGGGGTTCGAGATTCGTTATTGCCGGAATAAAATAGGTACGTAGGTCAAGTTTCCCGGGAAGTCAATATTGCCGATCCGGAAAAAGGGAATCATTATTGCCGCTCTGGGAAAGGAAGTTTTCCTGAAATGATGACAAGTAGAGTAAATTTACTTCCGTAAAAGATGATATGTCTCTTACTTAAATAAGTGCTAATAATTAAAGATGTAGTCACGTTGCAATTAGAACCATTGCGAGCATAAAGTGTGATAAATACTGGCCAACAGGCAAAGCAATAAAGTGCTCATTTAACTAACAAGTGAGGCCTCGTTCCATTACTCCGATGACCGGAGTTGAATGGCCTTGAGAAATATTTTCCATATATGATATACAGAAACTTAAGCGAAATCACGATGTCTTTCTCTGTCGTTCGCTCGCTCTCTTTCTCTCTTTCTCTCTCTTTTTTTCTTTTCTCCACTTGAAACCACCAACTCGTCGGACTTTCATTTTTTCCTCTAATTTTGTGAGTCGGCGCGATCAACTTTTTTTTTACCTGAAATGCTTATTATGAGCATGTTGTTCTTGAGCAAGACAGGCGAATGTTCGAATTTTTAGTCCTTGGGGGTTCTTAGTTTCTGAAACATGAAAAAACTTTTTTTTTTCTTTTTTATCACTTAAATTTTTTTAATTCATTTTGCGCTCAAGATTGCGAGGTTGCAAAAGAAGATATGACGTTTATTCGTTAATTTTCTAAAATTGTTTTTTTTAATGAATACAACCCTTTTTGATCATCATCGCTTTTCATGTCCACTTGTATCACCTCTTGCTCCGTTCCAGAATCCATTTTTAAATCGATCGACCCGAACATGTCTCTGCTGCCCGCGTCTCTTCTTCCACAGTGCTACATTGGAGATGACACGTCGTTACTACGAAAGGCGGAGCGCACCTCGAGACGACGCCGCTCAATCGTCAGTTAATTTGAGCCATCTAATTGAAGTGTCAAATGTTTATGACGTGCCATATGACTCAATTACTTGCCCCAAAGTTTAGCCCCCCCCCTCGGGTGCCTCCAACCTTTGAAGCAAAATTACTAAATCACAACATGGAATAAAAGCAACTGTTCAGGGCCCAGCTGAACAGGGTGGGGTAGGGTGAAAACGGAATTTCTGTTACTCCTTTAAAGAAAGGCTCGTCGCCAGAAGTGCGACGAGGCGAAGAAAGAGGTTCCTCTTCTTCTCATAAATGTCGGCAACAATCAACATACGAGTAAACACATATTTTGTTGCTCGTGAAAATAAAACCGTATCCGGGCAAAAATTCATTTTAGTCCGCCGAACAGAAATCAGCGATGGAGTCTCTAACGACCGAGAACTCGGCCTTCCGCCAGAAGTGCGACGTGGCGAAGAAAGAGGTTTCTCTTCTTCTCATAAATGTCGGCAACAATCTACATACGAGTAAACACATATTTTGTTGCTCGTGAAAATAAAACCGTATCCGGGCAAAAATTCATTTTAGTCCTCTGAACAGAAATCAGCGATGGAGTCTCTGACGGCCGTGAACTCGGCCCTCCGCCAGAAGTGCGACGATTGGAAAAATGTGCTTTAAACATCGTGCTCGTTTTATTATTAATTAATTAATTAAAATTTAATACTTATTCTAACTGTCGGGGAAATGTTTCCACGAATCTTTTGTTTTTTAGCTGGCCAGCGTGACGGATGCCTTCGAAGAGCTCAAACAAAGCTCCATCAATTCGAGCGGCTAGGTAAAATACAAATTGACTTTCTTTTAATTTTTTCTCATTTAATTTACCATTAATAAAATTTTACCATACAATCAATACTAAAAAAATTATTTAAGACTGCTAACGCTCTTTTTTTGTTGCAGACGGCATACCTGCATGCAAGGATGGCCGCGCTGGCTATGCAGAATGGCAAGCTCATCAAGAAGCACGAATTGGCAAACGAGGAGGTGAGTTATATTTGAGATAGGGCCATAATTAGAGGGGCCTTTGAGTAGCCTACTGGCTGTTTCAACCGACTTTTGAGGAGCATTATAACTTTACTATTCTTTAAAATTATATTATTCTGCTAAATTAGTGCTCAAATCAGATCACTAGACCTTCCTTTTAATTGGTTGAGAATTTATCCATTTCGTACCGGCTGATTTTTTTGGTGAACATCACCAAAAATTTGCTTCAATGCCCGATTTTTCAGATCCTCCACAAGAGCAAAATTGAGCAGCTGACTGCTCGAATCGTCGAATTTAAGCAGACGAACCGCGTCGCGGAGGAGCGAGTCGTACGTGCCGATTGTTTTTTTTTATATTTTATTAGTGCAGTATGATAATTAAAATGTAAGGAATTTCCATTTGAGAGACTTTTATAGTGGCTTTGGCTGTGAAACTGAATTTTTGAGGAAAAGTAGCAAGAAACAATTTATAACAATTTAGAACTGCTCGACGACTCTCCTCGCACGATCGCCTTCCATTGACGAGGACGAGAAGATGCGCAAGGTTATCGAGGACCAGATGCGAATCGACGACCTCAAGTGAGCGTTGCTTCATTTATTACTTTAAACGTGGTTACCAGTTATAGTGCTAAACATAATAATATTAGTTAATAAAAATTGTTGTTGTTTATATATGTATATTATATATATGTATATATAGTATATATATATATATATATATATATATATATATATATATATATATATATATAGTGACGTAATTCATTTTGCAGCAACAAGCTTTCGGAGGAGTTCGCGGCGCGCGTTGACGAGCACGAGCGACGCGTCCATGTCGAGAGGCAGATGCGATCTCTTCGTCAATTTGGTAACTTCACCATTCCTGCTCTTTTTTTTCTTCCATGGCCATTTAATGCATTCGCATTAGAGGATTAATTAACGTAACTTAGATCGTTTTTTTCTGCAGAGTCGATTCCGACAAACCAGGAGGACAAGTCGATGATTGTGGTGAAAATCAGCGAGTTCGAGCAGCTGGTCAACAGTCTCAAGAACAAAGTTCGATAGGAGATTATTCGGCATATTATATATATATATATATATATATATATAATTCTTTATTCTTCCTTTGTTTCTGGATTATGTAATGAAGGTGGTTAAAGAAACAAAAAAAACGTAGTGGGTTATGGCTCTGAGGAGAGATCCAAAGTCAAAGTGACTCTGTCGGTTTGACAGTACCATTTTAATGACACACACACACCAGAGATGGTAACGGCCCGGCCCGGCCCTGGCGGGCCCGCGGGCCGGGCCGGCCCAATTTCCCATGGCCCCGGGCCGGGCCGGGCCGGGCCCAAAAAAGTTGGGCGGGCCCGTGAGCCCGTTTGGGCCCGATTAGCACACAATGTCGTCCAGTCTGGACGACTGTTAAGAACAAAACTTTCTTCATTTGTTTATTTTCCCCCCTAAAAGTCTTTTTTATATATATTTAAATGAATGTTCGTAGCCCGAGCATGAAAAATTCTGAATTTCAAAACACATTGTAACTCGTCGGACTTTTTTCCCAGAATTTTTTTGAAAATCGGGCTCAAACGGGCCCACGGGCCGGGCCGGGCCCAAAATTCTAGGGCCCGGAAATGGTTCGGGCCGGGCCGGCCCAAAATTTTTGGGCCATTTATGATCTCTGACACACACATATACATATACATATATATATATACAAAAATAATTCTTTTTGATCTTATTTTATTATTTTGTTTGTAGATCAGCGATCTGGAGCATTCTGCCAAGTCGAAGAAGAATGACTCAAAGAAGATGGATGCAATCATTGAAGTTCGAATGTTTTTATTATTTTTTCGAAATAAAAATAAATGTTTTAATTTGAATTTTTTGTCAGATTTTGCGTAATAGAAATGCGCGAGTTTTCGAGGCGAATCGCCTTCTTACTGAAAAAGATCGCATCATAGTCGAGCTGACGAAGAAGTTGTCAAAGTACGGACTGGACCAGTTTTGACAACTGATCCCTTTTCGTCGTGTTGACAAATCGTCAATCCCATGTCCTCCCTTCTTTCATTTACTCTTGAATCTTTGCTGTATATATATTCTTACTCGGGTGGGCCTATCCAAGCCATCTTTTTTTTACATGTGTTTACTTCTCAATCTCTCAGATAAATTTATTCAATCTCTCGAGAATTTTCTTTTGAGCTGTCCTTTGCTTCTTAATGGTTATACTTTTTTGAAGTTCTGAAGACATTCTTTTTCACTTATTGTTCTATTCTATATGCGTTCTCCAGAGAAGACGGTCTCAATGAATTCATAGGCTTCATTCTCTTATTTTTGTTGCCCTTACCCTGTTTTTTTTTGTTTTTCCTCGCTCTTTAAATTTAATGGATTAATATTTTATGCTTAAAAGTTACTTATTTATTCGGTTGCTATTGCGAAAATTTGTATCCACAATTGTACACAGTAATGAACGAGATCAATTTAAGTACGTCTGCAGCCAAGACGTACTTAAAGTAATGCTGCGCAAGGGTCCGTGCATCGAAAACGGTTATGCATAACACATATGTATGTATGCATAAAGATATAATCCTTACAAGAAACGGAAAGGGCAGTTACGACTGCTATATCAAATAAAGGTACAAGGACTGCAATTTTCCTAAACAAAATGTTTCGAAAAGTTTTATCGACTCCGTATACACTGTTTTTTATTACTAATATAATAATAAAAGAGAAGCGCACTACAGTATCTCGGCAGTTTGTTACAGTCTTTTCCGCGCAGGAGTTTTGGGTGTTCATGCTCCTTTAATCGCGTAAAATGCACTTCGAATTATGCATGAAACATAAATAAGAAGTGTATTCGTATCGAATTATTAAGTTTCTACGCTGCACTTTACCCATCTCGCCATATCGCATAAGAAATATCCTCATTTACACAATGCTATTAAGATAAAGACCAAGGCCATTAAGGAATAATCAATGTATTTGGCACGAAAAGTCAAACAATTCATGTACCTTTAATGTGCTTAACAAAGTTGTCGATAACTTTCAGAATATGAAAAGTTCCCACTTCACATTGTTTCTTCAGCCACAACAGGTCGGCTCTCGTATTCGCTGTTTCGCTCCAGTTTTCTTTTCACTTCATTTCCTAATTGTCTTCGTTTAAGCTGAAAAAATAATTTACATTATTGTGATACAAAGTTTTTCTGGGTAAGATATCTATTATGATTATTAATTATCGATTTAAGAATTCCATTCAGCGACTTGCTTCCATTCTCAACAAAGATGGCTACGGAAAAGGGAGCAAAGACTCTTCCGGCCGCAGCAGTTCCTCCAATGCGTCAAGCCGCTTCTCTAATGCGCCGTCTGTGCCACAGTGGCGAGCATCTTCTCCCGGACGGGTACGCAGCAGAAGAAGAATAAGAAGAAAAATAAGCAGAATGCTCACCATCAACTTTGAATTCGCACTCTCGTAAACCGGGAAGTGCTATAAAAAATATTAGCGCAGTCAATTGTGATTTGACAACAAAACGAGTCATTTGAGCATTATTTCAGGAATGAAATCGGTCTAATCAAGTTTCGATTGTCTCCTATTTAACAAAATCTAAATAACTTCTAGCGGCCGCCAATTGATCGACTAATTAAAATAAATAAGGCCATTCATATTTAACGATATTTTGCGTGATATTTTGAAATAAACACGAAAATGTCAGCTCTCAGGGTGAACGCGGCAATTCGAAACAGCATTAATTATTTTTCGGTTATAGTCCTCCTTTTAGGTTTTTTTTGTTATTTCAGGCCGATCACTGCTGAGGAGCTTTTGGAGCGCGGACGCATTACGAGCGACGGTGTCATCAGCTACGACATCTCGTTCCTTGAGGTCTTGGAAGAAAAGCCAAAGGGTTGAGTGTGGGTGAAGGCTACTGTAAGGCGATGTCCCATGAAGGATTTCTTTTTAACCAATTATCGATTGACTCTTCCAATCGATTGGAATTGGTTTTTTTTTGTAGAACTATTTGCAAATTATGTAAATACATGTTATCATTTTGAGAACAACGCCGACTTTACGCCGCTCTTCTGCACGTCCCTCGCAATGACGCCGTCCGAACAAAGCATCGTATCCAAGGTCGCAGCACCCGAGAACCGTCGAGTTTCGCCGCAGCCTACGCATCAGCCAGCCGAGGAGGAGAGCAAGAAACCGACGAAGAAGGAGAGCAAGAAAGAGACGAAGAAGGAGCGCAAGAAAGCAACGAAGAAGCAGCGCGAGCATGCGAAGAAAGGCAACTCCTGCGGCCTTACGAGGTAATTCAATCAAGTTACCATAATTATCACAATTATTACTGGCAGACACATAATTAACTAATTAATAGCCTACGCATTATAATATCATAATGTTTGCAGCTTCTCTGAGGGCTCATTCCGCATCTGTCAGGTTCGTGGCTGATTGTGAGATAAAACTATGGAGTTTTCGGGGCTGGACTCTGGCACATCTTTTTTTGAAGCTAAGACTTTGAGCAGGTTGCTTTGCATGCTTTTATTTGTTACAAATGAATAGTGATAATTTTGAATTTCCCGCCAGGACCCGTCGCGCGTCCGGGCGGTGCGCGTCTTTCGGCTGGCCGACGGCACCGAGCTGCTCCACTCGGAACTCGTGTGCGGCGGCGACCGATTCGAGGCGGTCAATCCGCGCGGAAGGCACCTCCTTGAGATCGCCGACAAAGTTCTTTTTTTTATAGTAAATTTGAATTTCGCGCCAAGAGCCGTTACTTATAAATTATTTAAAAATATATATTTACTTTCTTAATACCTGCAACTACATGTATTTATATTTAAAATTATCTACATTTTTATTTTAATATTACCTTAAAAAAATAAGCCTTCGCCATAAAATTTTTACCTAATTATTGTTTGTTGCAAATAATTTCCGCTTTCCAGCAGAAAACGCTCGTCATTACGAAGAACGAAGGCGAGACATGAATGGCGAATAGGAGAAGCCTTCCATTCCAATCAGCACGCCTCTTGATGCATAAAGACTGCTGTTCTTTTGGGCTCTTAGGCTTAGGTGGAGCTTCAACATTGAGTTTGTATCACTTGAATACAGCAAAATATCTGAGTTTCATTCAAACAAAAAATTGAATAAAAATAAAGCAACAATAATGCATGGACGAAGAGGTACATACAGATCTGTCGTTTAGTAGAAACGTAGATCAGCACGGAATGACCCGTGCGAAGGTGACAGAGGAACATTCGCTGTAATTAGCACTGCCCCTTTCGAAGAATTTCTAACCATAAGAGGGTGTGGACGACGTGTACTAATTTGCCCGAGATCTCTGACTTGCCTGGATTCATCGACTTTACGAGAGTGCAGAGAGACTTTTTATTAACGGTGCTTATACCGATGAGCGGAATTATCAGCGAAAATGCAGCAAACATTTTTGACATATACATATGTTCGTGTATTTATACATAATGGATTGACTGAAGTTTTTATTTATAGTTTTGTATTTTTTCATTTACTTTACATTAATTCATTTCCTTGGATATTCCTCACTGCGTGATCACACAATTGCTATTTCCTAAAGAAAAAGAAAGAAACATTTGAAGCATTCAATAATAACTTAACGACCATTATTGACGATAACAAATGAATAAACGTTCAACAGTGAGTGCACCAAATAATGTATGTAGAAAGAAAGAGAATGGAGGGAGCAATATCAAGCGAAAGAAGAATACGGATCTTATTGGGGGAGCTTTTCCCTGTCGCATTTTGTTTCCTAGTCCATGAATTGCTGAAGTATCGTATGGCATTGGTTTTGTGAAGGCGCACATCCAGACTAATTCAGGCTGAGACAAGGCCGACCCGCACGAACAGAACAGCAGCTACCACTGTGCCTGAAAGAGCAATCCGTCCTCACTCTATCTTTCTCTCTCTCTCGCTCTCTCTCTCTCTCTCTCTCTCTTTAGCCCCCTACCGAAAGCAGCAACGGCAAGCCCCCGCCGTGCGATTACCGACTTTCCACATTTTCTGAAGCCTAAACCACATCCATTAGATTTATCATACCATTATGCATTTAAAAGGAACTTTTGAAAAAATTCATGCTGGTTGATTTTGGTCGAGTCCGCTACTGCTCCGATAATATTTGAATCTCTCGCAAATATAGAGGCAGAAAGATAAGCAGAGAAGCTACATATGTTGCAAAAATAAATGAGGAGGGAGTCTCTTTTCTCCTGCTAATCTTCCGGTTAAAACGGTCGCTGATAAGGAAAAATCGCAAGCGGATCGATCAATGGCTTTCAGTTATTTAGTCATCTGCTACATATTTCATAGTACTCTGTTAATAAACGTAAATAAACTCTCCCTAATAGGCATCTCTTTTATCAGTTTTTTTCGAGATTGTATAGCTTGAGGTGCATTGCACAATCTGATCATTATGAGGAGTTTCCCATTCCCCATATACTCTCAACTTCTCTATCTACGTCAATCTGAAAACGAATAAAAGAGGTGAGTATTAGAGAGTGTTTATTTATGTTTAATAATTTGTCATTTTAACCCAAGTACTATGAAATATGTACGTTGCAGATGACTAAATAAATAAACGCCATCCGCTTGCGATTTTTCCTTATCAGGGACAGTTCTTTCCGGAAGATTAAAGAAAAATGTCCAATTTTCAATTCTTTATAGATTTAAAGTTTCTCTTTTTACAGTGAGGTTGAATGTGTTGCGTATTAGGGTAGCCATTTTCGATGACCGGAGTTGAATGGCCAAGAAATATTGACCATAAATGATATAGATACTTTAGTGACATCACAATGTCTGACCAGAGTGATCGGCGACTGCAAGTACAGCCTGTCCAGGTCAGGGCAAACTCATCAATTCCTTCTTTCTTTTCAATATTGTTAAATTTTGTTTGGATATTAGTAAATTTAAAAAAAGGATAGCCTTATTTACATAGATTGTCGCGCCGTCCCAAAACGACGGCAAGTTTCAGCTGGATGAGAGCGCACTTCTCTCCGTTCTCGCGGATTCTTCCATTCAAAATAAAGAGGCGAGTTAATCAATAGTATTTTTTGCATTCCTTTAAACATGACATTTTTATACTATTAAGCTAAAAATTCCATGTTTAAAGGAATGCATTAAATAATATTTATTAACTCGCCTCTTTATTTTGAAGCCTAACAATAAGTCAACTTACCATTAGTCAAGTAGTTAAGCAATTCCCACCCGAGAGTGGCAGTAACTTAATATACATAACAGACACTTTCATCAAAATATTTATTTTCTATCTTTTCCGTTTGCTATCTCTGTCTTCATTCAAATTATTTTTACTTTCTCACCCCCTTTCTCCATTCTTTTTCTCTCCCTCTTCTCCCTCAAACCATCTCTCTCAACTGAATCACTGTGTCCTTCCTAAACGAAAGAAAGCATAACAAATCTATCCATGATTTAGATCGTGATCGTGAGTGTGGCTGGAGCGTTCCGCAAGGGAAAGAGTTTTCTGCTCAACTTCTTCGTCGAGTTCCTTTACAGCTTGCAACGAGCACAACAGGTGTACAAGTGAGACATTTGTTAACTAATTATTTTATATTAAACAAAGGATGAGATTAAACAAAACGGATTTAATAAACTGCTCATGCCCTTTACGTCAACTGAATCAACCCAACGTCACAATTGCCCCTAAAAATTCAACTTTTATATCTAATCATCCGACTTTTAAATATTAGAATTAATCATGTGTATTAATATAGCTTCCTTACAGAGTGGCAGCGGCGGCAGTACCGAGACGCCGAATGGGTTGGCCGATGGGGAGGAGTGGCTCAGCGAGGACGCGAGCATGCAAGGCTTCCACTGGAGGGGCGGAGCGGCGAGGGACACCCAGGGCATCTGGATATGGGGGGAGCCCATTATCATTCAGACTCCCGCTGGCGACTCTCTCGCTGTCTTGCTCGTTTGTCTTTCATTCAGTAATAGATTTGAATTATTCTATTCTCATTGTGATTAAAGGAACTACTTGAACCTTTTAAGATGGATACGCAAGGTTCCTTCGACAACCAGTCGACGTTCCAGCAATGCTCGACGATCTTCGCCCTCTCCACCATCGTCTCTTCACTCCAAGTCTACAACGTCGTCGGCAATATTAATGTAAAGTAGAGTATACTTTTCTCATTAGTTTCTTTAAATCATAAAAAATTAAACTATTCCAGGAGGCCTCCTTGCAAAATTTGTCGTTCTTCGTAAAATACGGTCGCCTCGCTATGGATGACGCGGCGATCCACTCTGGCAAGCCTTTCCAGGTTTATCCATTCTTTAAGAAATTGTAACTTTCCCTCCTCTTAATAATTTATTATTATTTCCTGTTCTTTAATATGTTAGTAAAATAGCAAATATTGCTTGAGTCGCTCTGCTTCTGCGTCCGCGACTGGCAGTCGGCGGAGGACTTTTCGTTTGGCGCGGATGGAGGAAAGAAGTACCTCGACCACGTTCTCGAGGCATTATGCTATCAACTTCTATTTTTGTTTTCTTTAGATAAGTATAATCAGGAAATAAAATCACTGAGAGGACCCAGAAGAATAGGGTGTTGAAGGAGATATTGGGCCTGAAACCAAAGTGGGTTACCTGAAAGTGGAGTGTCTCTCAAAATATTCCTCAAAAACATGACAGGGTAGGGATTTTGGGAATCTAAAAATCAAAGCGGGGTCTGTTGGCGAATCTCAGTTTCTTTTTTCCTCTAAGTAAAGGATTCCTAGACATTTATTTATCGAATTTCCTAAAGGTTTTCCCAAACCAAGCACCCGCGCTGAGTAGCCTGAGGCAGCAGTTGCGCGAGTGCTTTGAGCAACTTCAATGTATTCTCCTTCCGCATCCCGGATTTCAAGTTACAGAAGTTAACTCGTTTGAAGGCCACGTAAAAGGTAAGAATTAGAGCGGTAAAAGGAAATTTGAAGTTAAAGGCAAAATACCCCTACATTAAAGACATCCGGCCCGAATTCTGCAACGAGATCCGCCGAATGGTGCCTTTCCTGCTCTCGCCGAAGGAACTCCAAGCGAAGAAAATCAATGGGAAGCCGGTGACTTGCAAGAAGTTCTTTGACTACATCAAGGTTTGTCAGTTCTTAAGTTTATGTTAAGCCTCAGCAGGTTCAAAGTAATATTTTATATTACTAGGGCCATTCGTTAATGAAAAATATTTAATATGCTTTGAGGTGTACTGCGAAACATTTGCAAGTCACGAGATGCCCACTGCGCAGAACATGCTCGAGGCGAATGCACGGCTCATCTGCTATGAGGCAACTGACGAGGCTCGCTCAGAATACTGCAGACTCATGGATGAGGTTGCTTCCCTTTTTATCTCTCTATCCTGATTTCTCTCTCTCTCTCTCGGTCTGTATTCTCTCTTTCTTTGTAGATCACCAACTGCGATGCGAAGATCCCGGAGACGAAGTTGGATGGGCTCCACATCAGATGCGTTATCGCCGCCGAAAAAAAATTCGACCGTCATCCGAAGATCTTTGCCAGCGACGGCAGAGACAAACATCTAAAACGACTCAAGAAAATCATCAATGTTAGCTTAATTCTTCGTTCGTTCATTGAGCTGCTAATTTTACAAAGAAATCTTTTTGTATAAGTTTTAAGGGCGATTTCGAGCGATACAAGAAAGCGAACGCGTTGAAGAAGCTTAATTGGCTGGATGGCTGCGTACAGTTCACAAGGGACTGTGGAGAGTCCGTAGTCCTGTACATGAGGGACTGTGTAAAGTTCTTAGTCCTTCGGCTCGGGCTGGCTTTTGGTAGGAGGCTTAAGAGAGAGACAGAGAGAAAGAGAGAGAGAGAGAGAGAGAGAGAGAGAGAGAGAGAGAGAGAAAGAATGATGGAAGACGGATTGTCCTTTCAGGCACAGTTGTGGCTGCTGTTCTGTTCATGCGGGCGAGCATCCTGACGCAAGCGTGCATCCGGACGCAAGCGAGCATCCGGACGCAAGCGAGCATCCGAGGGCGCACCCAAGCGATTACCTCAAACTTGGGTAATTAAACCGACTCATTGAGAAAAACCGAGGGAAGCCAATTGCTGCAGCATTCTATATCTGTCGGGTTTTTGACTACGCACCGGCTCGCTCGCTGGGTGCGAGACAGCATAGAGAGGAGAGAGAGTGCAGACGGCCAGACAGCAGCCGCCTGACCCAGAGCTCACCTAGACCAATTAAACAGCCATTCAAAACCTTCAACGACCCTTTATAAGCTTAAGATGAATTCTAATGACAATGCAATGTATGAGAAAGTTGTTCGTCTTGGCGTGACGGTTTTTTCAAACCATAATTTGATGACATAGCTTAAATACCCTCGGAGATATCGCGGGCCTTGGGAAACCGGCTCCTTTAAGGTACTTATCGAATGTTTAAAAAAAACCAAATAGGCTCATATTGAAGCCAGTTCAATTCTTAACAAAATGCCCCAAGTCCCATCCCGATACGTTCTCTACTTCTTGAGATATAAAAGTTCAAAATTGGTCCCTAACAAAAAAAAATTTCAGTTTTATCGATTTTTTTGATATCCCTGATGCGCAAAAGATTACAAGTCATACATTAAAAGATGCGCCTTGAAAAACTGCATCGATAGGATCCGACAATCAACCAATCGTATTTACAGATTTTGAGAAAAGGGGCAAAAACCTTCGAAAAAGTGCCCTTTTTGGAAAATAAATTCCCACCGATCTACCAATTGATCTACGAAATCGAACTTCTGGTCATTGGTAGATTCCCCCCTGACGAATCGACTACTATTTTTGTTATTTTTGTAGGTGCCCTAGAAAAAAAGAAATTCCACCTCAAATTTTCCCGAGTGACCCCCCTTTGCGGCGCCGGCGCCGGCGCCAACCAAAAATTTCCAAACCCTCATAGGACGATAGCCGAGACTTCAATGTACCTTTTTGGAAAGTTTCATCCAAATCCACCAATCCTGCCGCCCACAGGAATCAATTTGCCGTAACCGGTAAATTACGTTTTTACGTTGTTTAGTCTATAGAGTGACTAGCTGAGCTATGGGGGGACCTGGTTTCAGTATCTTTGCCCATTATCTCCCTTGGAGTCTCCGCTATGTCCTAGCATTAAGAAATTTGCATTTGGGGTCATATAAAAACGCGCAAAAGGGTTTGCCCGCGCGCGACTCCGAACCCGGGTCGGTTGAATATCTGCGTGCCATGAAAATGCACCAAAAAGCCACAAAATCAGTCATATCTCGAATATGCCTGAACCAATACCGACGGTCAAGCTATCATTCGATAGCTAATTTTAGGCTCTATTCGAATAAAAATATGCGCCAAAAAGTGTCAGTGATAGCTAAGGTCGAAAAAGTGGCCTAAATATTCTCGGACCAAAAGTAGATCAAAAACGCCAAAATATTAAAACGTTTTGTATGATAAATGTGTTCGCCATCTCGAGAGCTACAGAACCATATATAACATGTTGCCATAAGGCCAATCCCCGAGAAGAAGCAGCCGCGGAATTGGCCTCCCAAAAATTCGACATTTCACGGCCCCCTCAGGGTACTTTTCCGGAATCCTAGCCAAACGGGAGTAGGCTCATATGAAAGCCTTTCTAAAAGTCTACAATATTCTGAATGTCCCATCCTGCTCCGGTCCCAAATCTCCGAGTATTGATTTTTCAAAGGTTCGTTCCTAACAAAATGAGTCCGTCGGTTTTTGCCACAGATCGATATGACCCAATGTATTTAGCCCCACAATCTATATATCAGTGAATGCGCCTTGAAAAACTACATCATATATGTCGGAAAGAGAAAAAGTTAATTTTGAAAATTCAAGTTAGTGAGCAAAAACAGAGCAAAAAAGGGCCAAAAAAGGAGGTCAAAATTTGGCCACGCCCCCTGGCCACCCCTGAGGCACTATCAACAAACCAACCAGGAATCTTAATAATTAAGACATGGGCTATCGACTCATATTTTTTTCATTCCCCAATTCCTCTCCGTTCAAAAGATGGAAACGCTCAAAATGGCCAACCCAGCGCAAGCGCGCGCCGAAAAGTACCAACTTTGGCCGCTGGCGCCACCCCCAAACCCAAATCCCAAAAATCCGAAACCCATACCAAA
This sequence comes from Allodiplogaster sudhausi, assembly GCA_945643635.1. Classification (NCBI taxonomy): domain Eukaryota; kingdom Metazoa; phylum Nematoda; class Chromadorea; order Rhabditida; family Diplogasteridae; genus Allodiplogaster; species Allodiplogaster sudhausi. Next base: position 2,348,066 of record CALZFC010000354.1, read on the forward strand.
ACGTAGCCCCAATATTCATTTTCCATCCTAAAAAAACCCCACTCGAAAATCTCAACTCTACCGCCCACCACGCCGCTCCGCGCAAACCCAGTAAATATTGAACAAGCGTTTCTAAGTACACTCTCTAACTAGCGGAGCTATGGGGGGACCTGGTTTCAGTATCTTTGCCCATTATCTCCCTTGGAGTCTCCGCTATGTCCTAGCATTGGTTTTGTTTAATTAGGTTTCACACAAAAGCGCGCAAAAGGGTTTGCCCGCGCGCGACTCCGAACCTGGGTCGTTAGAAAATCTGTGTGTGATGAAAATGTACCAAAAAGCCACAAAATAATTCATATCTCGAATATGCCTGAACCAATACCGATGATCAACCTATCATTCGATAGCTAATTTTAGGCTCTATTCGAATAAAAATATGCCCCAAAAAGTGTCAGTGATAGCTAAGGTCGAAAAAGTGGCCTGAACATTCTGACCCCAAAAGTAGATCAAAAACATCGAAATATCAAAACCTTTTGTATGACACATTTGTTCGCCATCTCCAGAGCTACATAATGATATATAACATGTAGGCATAATACCAATCCCCGAGAAAAAACAGCCGCGGAAAGGGCCTCCCAAAAATTTGACTCGCCAAAGTCATGTAGTGATGTGTGTGTATTGCGTATCTCTCTCAATGTCTCTAATCCCTTGCCCACCCTTAACCTCGGAGAGCCTCCGACAGATGCCCACATTGAAGCAGATTTAAACCACAAGTAAAAGAAAGTTGTCGACGAAAAATAAGAGCTTCTCTTACCTACCCATATGATCAAGTTTGGCCTAAAAGATCGATTGGAGGAGGTCCCGCTTTATGAAAATTAATATTGATATTTGATATTTATGTATACATATCTGGATATTTGCATTTCTTTTTTGAATACTGTAGAAAACGTCTCTGAAGATTTCCCCGGTGTGTCCTCAAAATCAAGGAGTGCATGGGGTGGGAAGTAGAGGCCCTCCTATAGCACTCCATTTACAAACGTATACAAACGCGTTGCGAATTTGAAATTTTTGAAACTTAAAAATCAAGACTTATCCAGTTATGAGGTTTGCAAAGTTTGAGGTGTAATTTTAACAGATACGGTTTTCTATCGTCGCATGCCTCCTTTAAAATATTTCCTGTCGCAGAGTCGTTCTGCAGTACGAGCAGTCTGGTTGGCGTAGTCAATAATGTGGATGGAGAAGACGGCCTCGGTAGCATCTCCTCTACTCGCGAATCGTCATTGGTCGACATGTACCACTCTAATGTAACTGTTTATTGCTTAAATTTTCAAAAAAAAAAGTTAATTTGGAAGAATAAAGTAATGTTTAAAAAAGAAAAAAATTATCAGATGATCAAAACAACCAAACTCCTCGAGAAGCAGTTGAAGAAACTCGAAGACTTCTCGCGTCTTTCCGAACAAATTACGCAGAACTCGATTCAGGTCTTTTCAAGCCATAATTTTTGTTTCCTCGGATACACTAGCTAAACTTGAAACAAGAAGTATTCCTGAGCAAACTCCTTTTTCAGTCCATTGAACAGAAGTCAGCGATGGCATCTCTGACGGCCGAGAACTCGGCCCTTCGCCAGAAGTGCGAAGAGACGGGAAAAGAAGGTTAGTATTGGTCGTGTCGAAGGATTTGCAATTGTTTCTTTTATGGCTTACATTCTTCTCATAAAATTAGGCAGCTGTCTAGGAATATAAAAAGCATTGCATTTTTGTGCCACAGTGTTCGTTAAAATTAATTAATTAATTGAAATATTATTAAGAGTCAATTGGAAAAGTAATGGAGAATCATTTGTTTTGCAGCTGGCAAGCCTGACGGAGGCTTTCGAGGAGCTCAAGCAAAGTTCTATTCATTCTGGCGGCCAGGTAAAACATTCAATGGAAATGAGGCTACATTGATTGTACCATCCCGGAGTGATATATTTATTCACAGTCATATATGCCATAAAAGTAGAGAAATAGATCTAGAGAAGCGGTACTGGGCTGTGAGTTGGTTAATGGTAAGAGCCCTTGGCATTGTTGTGTTTCAATTGGTACCACTTTAACAATTGAAGATCGCTCCTTGACGACCATTATGTAGGTCTGTACGCGTATTTTTTTTCAATGTCCATTCCGTTCACTGCCGAAGTTTTTGCGATGGACGCCTCTAAATTTTGCATTATAGCGCCTTCTTCAGACCCTCCAGAAGAGCAACACCATTGACAAGCTTCGTGCATTAGAGATGGCGAATCGCCTCTTGGAGGATGAGGCCGAGAAGCTGCGCAAGGTTATCGAGGAGCAGAAGCGTAGAACCGATTGTCCCAGGTAAGCATTGCTTAATTATATGATTTATAACAATAATAATAATAATAATAATAATAATAATAATAATAATAATAATAATAATAATAATAATAATAATAATAATAATAATAATAATAAATAATAATAATAATAATATGTAATAACAATAATAAATTATAACTATGCACCCGTTCTTTCCAGTTCCCCGAACTTGCCTCATCGGACTTCTATTTTTTATGGTTCCGCTGAGCTGGTAGCTGAATTCAATAACAAAGCTGGGCGCAAAAAACAGGAAGCTGATGATGACCGCAAAAAGGAGGCCATTACCGAACAGCATGAGAGGCTGGCATGGTACACTCGGAAGCAGCTTTGAGCTGAACGCGGCACACTCGTCAATGTTGACCAAGCATCATCCCAAATTCCACAGAGCCTTCTTCTCTTTCATTCGCTCTTGAGCAAATCACTGCCTCATATGTATTCGTACTGTTTCGGGAGGGCATCCAAGCCATCTTTTTATATTCACGTTTGTTATTTCCTTTTCACTCTCTCTCTCTTAGAAATTTAACCATTATCTTGAGAATTTTCTTTTGAACTATCTTTTGCTTCCTATTCTTTTTTCCGCTGATCTGACAGTCTTATTCTGTTTTCCTCCTACGCTCCATTCATTCATTCATTCTTTCATTACGTTCACTAGTCATCATGACAAACAGTCAAATTGCATGAAATATCTTTGTTCGCAGTTAATTAAAATAGTTAAAGAAGAATGGTAGATGTCCTAATGGCAGAATAACTGAATAAAAAGAAGACTGAAGATTCATTTTCTCGATGGCTACACAGTAATTTCCTACTCCGTCGTTGCTGATTCTGCTTATCCAGAACAGCTTTGCCCAAATGTTCTGGATAATCAGAATCAGCAACGACGGAATAGGAAATTACTGTGTAGCCATCGAGAAAATGAATCTTCAGTCTTCTTTTTATTCAGTTATTCTGCCATTAGGACATCTACCATTCTTCTTTAACTATTTTAATTAACTGCGAACAAAGATATTTCATGCAATTTGACTGTTTGTCATGATGACTAGTGAACGTAATGAAAGAATGAATGAATGAATGGAGCGTAGAAGGAAAACAGAATAAGACTGTCGGTTTACCCTTTTGCGACGTCTGAGGACCTTTCTCCTATCCCCTCTGTCATCTTTCTCTCTCTCTAACCCTTGCCAAACTCATATTACTGAACGTCTTGAAGCCTGGGAAAGCAGCAGTATGCGAGAAGGGTCGCATATTGACTCTTTCATGAATGCATCTTCGATATAGCACTCAACCATGCATTGATTTATGTACTTATGTTACAGGTTTTTTTTTATTTTTCGTTCTCCTCGAGGCCAACATAAATCTGTTGGAAAATTCTTTTTCGACAGAAATTATTGCATACCAAATGCGAGCTAGGTTTCATTATTGACAGTTGCAAATCGTTCAGCAGTGATTTCACCTGTGCAACATCGTCTAGTCTACCTTAGAAAATAAATACTGTGCGACGACGCTTGGTAACTGAAATGAATAGATAAAATGACCGTCGATTAGGGCAGGCATGAAAAAAATTACTGTCTCACGTTCCCACACAAGGTAGCCTGTTTTGAAATGTGAGAGAGGGTGAGAGTGAGAAAGAGTTAGAGAGAGAGAGAGAAAGAGAGAGTGTGTGAGTGAGTGCGAGAGAAAAAGAGAGCAGAGGGGAAGGACGGGGAAATTTCAGAGACATTACTATTTAGGTAGCGATTGAGAAAAACAAGAAAGCAATCATTTTTTGCAAATTAAGTGAAGTAAGTTACTGTTTATCATGTTACTTCAAAGTCGAATAGCGAATGCTCAAATGGCGCGTCTTGGCAAGAGGATGATGGCAGCAGTCAGAGATGGACTGAGAACATTAGAGCAAAAAGTGGAAGTCCGACGAGTGGGTGGTTTCCAGTGGAGAAGAGAAAGAAGGAGGGAGAGATAGAAAGAGAAAGAGAATGGAAAGGGGAAATGGAGAGAGAGAGAAAGAGAGCGAGAGCGATAAGGAGAGAGAGAAGGAAAGGAAAGGGAAACGAGGTGGAAATGCTTGAAGAACGAAAACAAGTGGCTACCTTTGGCTCACCATATGAGAACAAAGGAAACATAGAGGGGGAAACAAGAGATTCTTTTGGCAAAACTGATCGAGTTAGGGAGAAAGCGAGAGAGTGAGGGAGGTAGGGAGACAGAAATAGAGAGAGATACAGAGAGATATGAATAGAGATGAACGAGACAGTATGTAAGGGAGAGAGAAAGAGATAGAGAGAGCGAGAGAGAATAGTACAGAGATCACGGGGCTACAACAACATCCACATGTTCTCGTTCATTTTATCTTGTCCATAGGAACCCGCCACTGAGAGTGCATCTTATATAATTAACTCTACACAACACTATGCAGTAGGTATGATTGTATATATGAATGAATTGCACAACTTTGCTTGCCTTCCGAAAGAATATAAATAATTTTGACAAGAATTTTAATGCATTCTTCCAATTCGCATTGCAACTCTTCATTCTCTTTCCTCTCTCACTCCTTCCATCTTTAGCACATCACGTAATTCTTAGTGACCTGCGAATCAACCAAGTTCCATGTTGTCAACCAACGAGCAAGGGTTGAGGAGAAGCTGGCGGGCTAGAATGAGAAAAGTGAAAATGCGTTTTGTTGCACAATGCGTAATTCCTTTTTATATATATATATATATATATATAAAATATATATATATATATATGTCTATATATATACATATACATTTGTTTATATATATATATATATATATATATATAAAATTATATTTTCATCAAACAAATGTTTATCATTAAACATTTCCCGCGCTTGTGTTCCTCTTCGTCCGCTGCCTACTTTCGATCTCCACCCTTCTTGTATGTCTTGCTTTCTCCCCCCTTCTAATTCTGTTCCACTCCCGTGTCTTCATTCGCTTCGCTTTCACCAAGTTCTCACTCTCGCCTTCCACAGGAAGGAGTGCTCTTCAAATGGCCACGAACGAACAACGTGCATGTAAGTTCGTCTGCTCTCTCATCACCGTCCACATTCCATTCTTTCCTTTATTATTGCTGTAATTCACTCAACGGATTCGCTTTCATTTGAGATTTTCATATGGTTTCCATAGTTTTGCCAAATATGTACTTATTTCTCTGTCATATTTATATATATACATAGGTAATAAGTAAGCAATTCCACAATTCATTCGAAGCAGTTGATTAGCAATAAAGCTGAGGCTCTTGGAAAAGGAAAATACAGGAAGAGAAATATATACATCTATTTTTTAAGTGGTATGCGTAACGGGCGCGACAGGCTTCGTAGCGCTTCATGTGGTGCGGCGACTGCTCGCCGAGGGCCACTACCGCGTTCGTGGCACCGTGCGAAATCGAGCATCGAAAAAAGTAATTAAAAAAATATATATCTTAATATTAGAAGTGAATTAAACACAATTCTTGAAATAAAAAAAAAATCTTCAAAATTTTTTATTCTCCAGTGTGATGCACTCCGCGCACTGCCGGGTGCTTCCGAACGCCTCGAGCTTGTCGAGGCCGACCTTCTCGACGGCGTTGACAAGTGGACGCAGTCCGTTCTCCCTTTTTTTGGCTTGCTTCACCCTGCTGTTTCAATCCGTGTGGAATCTCTTACGATTTCAAATCGGATTGTTAGAATCTATATAATTGTGCCACTTTAACAGGATAATTAATTGCCTTTTTCAAGTATTCTATATCTTTTACTTTTTTCTTGCGCTTTTTAAAAAGATATTTATTATTTGGCACTCGCCGATTGATTAAGTCTATTGATCGATTCATCGCTTTCTCTCCTTTATCGATTGATTCCTTGATCGATTCTTCCCTCTTCTTTCCGTAGAGCTCTGACTGGATGCTCGTTCGTGATGCACGTCGCGTCTCCGGTGCCCGTGATCCCGGACGAAAAGACGATCGAGACGGCCGTCGAAGGCACGACTTCCGTCCTCGCCGCCGCCGCGCTCGTCCACTCTCCCAAAGCATTATATTTTTTATTTCTATTTTTATTTAATTTTAATTTTATTCTTTAAAAAATTACACTTTACTTTGCCCATCAACATTACTAACATATTCGTGACAAAATTCAAAAGTTACAGCACGTAATAATCATATTTGTCCCCCATTTCGTAGAATACAACAAGATATTTGCTGCGTCCATATAGAAAAGGTTGATAAAAGTGCATAGAGTAGAGATCAATTTTGGATTAATAAGAGTGTCAATCATTGCAGATCAAGAAAGTCGTCCTCACCAGCAGCTGCGTCGCGATTAACGGTACTGATGCATTTCGGTTTTCTTTCTTTCTTCTTTTTTCTCAGTCAAACATCATTGCTCTCTCCCTTCTTCTACATTACATTCTCAGTCGACATCTCACTTATGAATTACAGTTTTCTTCTTACTTAGCCGTTCACGTTTTGGTATGGAGCGTTTTGGTACTCTCTGTTCTCGTTGATTTCCCTTTTCATTTTATTTCTTCTTTAATTCATTGACATTTTTTGAGATGGCCACTCCAACGTGGGAAACGTCTTTGACGAGACGTTCTGGACGCGTCTGGAGAGCAAGAAGCTCTGCCACTACGCACGATCGAAGACGCTCGCAGAGAAGGCGGCGTGGGAGTTGTGGAGCGGACTGAAAAGTAAGTATTATTGACTTTTTTTATTCGCATAATCTAGAGCTTTGTCTTAGTGCGTTTTCTTCTAAAGATTATTTAGGCTGCATTTTTGTTAACAACTTATATACGTACACAAACCAAAACTGTCATTGATAAAATCTTCCTTTCAATGGCACTTTCATAAAAAAAAATCATCCGTTTCACACAGTTTCGAACAAAAATATGTAGCTAAAGTATAATTATTTTTTCTTGGCGACACTCGCTTCGCGCTGACCGTTCTGCATCCGACGCTCATCGTCGGGCCCGTTCTCTCGGACGCCGAGAATGGAAGCGCTGGGGTCGGTACCTATACTTATTTATATATTTAATTAAATTTCCACTTATTCACTGGCTCGTTTATTTCGCCGAGAACAAATACATGACTCCAATAAGAGCATACATTTTATTTATATACATACATATTTCAAGCTTATCGCTCGAATGATGTCGCTTCGGACGTATCCGGCAGCGCCGCGCGCCTCCGTCGGCATCGTTGATGTGCGAGATGTTGCCGACGCGCATCTCCGGGTTACTTATTACAATTTAAAAATATAAAACATTTTCAATCAAAAATTTGCGTGTCTACTTTCATCAGGAAAATTATGTCTGGAAAAATTCATTTGAATTTTTCTAGACATAAAATAAATGAACATTTAATTAAAATTAATCTAGGCACTCGAGCGGCCTGAGTCTGACGGTCAGCGAATTCTGCTGACTGCAGCGCCGACCGTGCGCTTTCGCGAGATGGCCAAGTGGCTGAAGGCAGAGTTCGGCCCGCTCGGTCGGTTACTCCATCTTGCGCATCTCTTGGCACGCGTGCATAAACCTGTCATGGATGTGGCACTTGCTGTGACAATGCCTCAGGCTGCACAATCTCAGGCTACACAATATCGACGGTGGAGACGCCGACGTGGTTGCTTCGTCTGTACGTCGCCGCGGGCGTCGACCGCCAAGCAAAGTTCGTGCTGCATCGTTGCGGCGCGCCGCCCGTCTTCAACAATGACAAGGTCAACAATTATCAATCAGCATTTTATTATTTTATTTCTACTTTTTTCCCTCTCTACAAAGTAGCCCACATATCGAAATGATAGTGTTGCCATCGACACAGCAGACAAATTCGTTTCTCAATTTTTTTTTAAATATAATTGTTCTGCTGTCGCATAGACGATATAGTTGTGATGGTATGTGACGAGAAAAGAGTTATTAAAACTGATATTATTAATACTACTTTACCAATATATTCAGCACCGCTCCATTTCCAAGGATGTAGAAAGTTTTTGAACTTTCGGAAGCTTCCAAAATGTACGGTCAAATTGTGTAAATTGATTATGTAAAATAATCAAATTCAAGAATACTTTAGTCGCGTCGCCTCCTCGGCCTGCGCTACCGCTGTCCGCGCGTCGCGCTCCTCGACATGGCGCACAGTGTCATTGCGCATCGTATGCTCGCGCCGAGTGCAAAGTACACGAAGAGAACGGCGGCCGCCAGCGACAAGGCAACGGCCACATGCGTCATTGGCGATGGCGGCGCATGAGAAATTGGCGATTTATTCATTGATATATTGATTGATTGATTGATTGATCGATTTTAATAAAATTATATATTATAAATGCTTATTTCTCTTGTATCAAGTTAAATAATTTGTATCGATTATTTTATGTAACAATAATTAGAGTACAAATTTAACAATATACAATGTGCACGTTTTACATTTCTCTTCAACATTACTGACCATTTAATTAGTCGTATAATTTGTACTTTTTTGCCCTTATTACTAGCAAGCCGTTAGAGGTGAACGTGTCTTTTATTCTTACAACTTGCATTGCCAAAGGCTATTATTTGTAGACTGTCTCTATATCTTGCTGTCCTTTTTTTTATTTTTTGCTGTCCTTTTTAGCGATTTCATTTGGGCCTTAAAATTATCAATTTTATCGAAGATGTACAAGGTTCTTATAAGAAATGCCTTCCAAATTCCACAAATATCGAAGACGAGTAAAATAAAGTACGATAAGACTATTTACACGAAATACATTCCCGGGTAATCGCGAGAGGCCGTGAGATGAAGCTCGATAGCAGAGCGAAGGTTCTCGAACCGAGTCGTGTAGGCTCCCTCGCCTTCACCATATCCCTTTGCAGAAGGCTTCTCTAGTAGTCCCGTTCTGTAATTAGAAAGCTTGTTGTTGTGTCGCTTATCGGGCTAATGTGCTGATATAATTCCCGGGAATCTATCAGATGGAATCGGTTCGACAAAGTTGCCAGTGCATGTGATAGATAGATAGATCCCTTTGGCCCGATAAGCGAATAGGCTCTTAAAAAATGTGACAGTGGAAGCTGCCATCAGCTCAAAGTTCACACAGGAAAGATTGAAATGAAGTAGCGCAAACTCGGTGGCCGTGACGTAGTGCTTGCGAGCTCGCAAGCGAGATGAGCGTAGTGGACAGGAACAGGCTTAGAGATCTCGCATTCAGGAAGCACAAGTTGAAGCACATCTCCTACAGAGTCTAACATCATTAAAGGAGCCAAAATCTTTCGCTTAAATTTGCTTTTGCATACGATTTAGAGAGGCGCGACTTCCATGGTAAGGAATATTGATCAAATAGAATACGATCGAGTTTATTTGCTATTTTATGAGGACATGTCTACTTATTATTGGCGTCAACAAGACGACGTCACTAATATTATGAAATGTACTCAACCTGCACTCTGTCTGCACTCATCTCCTGCTGCACTCTGTCTGCACTCATCTCCTCATCTCTTCGTAGACAACAATATAGTGCGCTGGGCGGCACGTTCCCTCAAGACAAACAATCTTGGATAATTGCGCGAAATATCTCTTTTAATGCCCTTGGCAAAAAGACAAGAAACAAACTATTCCAGCGTGATGTGATGCCAAATAGAAGTCGAAAAACTTGGGAGAGACAGTCTTGCTGTCCACTACCGTACCAGAGACAATGTTCCTACTGTAACAGAAGAACGAGATTGCGGATGGTGAGTTACCCTGGCAACATTAAGACCTATTTAAAACACTGGTGATTTTGGAGGGAACTCACTTCTCCTTGTCTTCTTTCTTCTCATTGATATCGTTAGGGTAGAACCGAGTGCGATGACGCTTCTGGACAACAATGTATGTGAACTTCATCACTTCGTTGCCGTCACAAGCCCTTTGCCACGCCTCCTGTCCACAACTTCTTCAATACATATTGAACAATTTAAATTAATAAAAAGAGGACTTCTAAATCTGCTCATGTAGAAAGGAAGGAACAGAGAGATGGAGACAGCGGTGGCGAGAGAGGTGAGAGAAAGAGGGGAGAGAGAGAGAGAACGAACCCTCATGGAGCTAAGCTCGATCGAAGCAGTCCGCACCATCTCGGAATCGCTCACTCCATCTCGCAGAACCACACGTTTTCAGGGAACTTGCCATTTTCCTAAAACGGCAAGAATTTCAGAAAGTGAAAAGAAACCAAATTTGAAGAAAAAGAAGCTAAGATTACATACATACCTCCTGATATCGAAAAAGAAGGGTAGTGAACTCCTTTTCGAATGCTTGGACTGCTTCATTGCACCGCATCTGCGCCCTCACCTCAACCAACTTACAATTAGCATATAGTACTGATATTTCAATTAATGTAACACCATCTCAGTACGGAATTGAGAATGTATTAACAATTATAATTTCGATGAAATTCAAAAAAAATGTTAATGAGGAAAAAGGAGAATGGCCTTACAAATAATAATAATAATAATAATAATAATAACATATGGATAATAACTAGAGACTAAAAAGATACCTGAACAGCATAGCGCGTGGCATATAAGTCAAAGTTGCCAACGATGGCAGCGATGGAGATGTCGTCGACTTTGCCAGTTGGAGATGGTAGCCATCAAAAACTGCTTCTGTAATATAAAAGTCAAAATAGTTGATCAATTAAGCTAATCTAATCGGAGTCGGGTGCAATTTAGTGATGAAAAGTGGGCACATCATATGTATGTATAAGGGTTGAAATAAGAGACTGCAACGGAATGTACACATCGTATAATGGCTAATACTCAATGCTGCCTCACTCTTTTCCTATTTGAATTTCTTGTTGATTAAAGTTTTTTGGGCATTCTTACAAACTGAAATAGCAGAGAACCGTTTCACGAAAGAATTTGATTACTGAAAAAAGATAAGTTACAAATTCCAAATGAAAACCGTGACATACATTCCAAATATCATCGAAAAGAAAATTAGGTTTATTAATCGGCCTCATAACGAGCGCCGTTGAGACATTGACGCTAATCTCTTCGTGGCATTTCAGCCATCGAAATAAGGCGGCAAGAAATTTTCAATAGCTAGCAGATGTCAGTATTATTGTCAGCGATTGAGCCGGCGAGTGGAGCGAGAAAACGACCATGGAGGCGGAGAAAAATATCTAAGAAAAATATGTTATTTAAGAGATAAAAAAAATAGACTAACAGAAAAAATATATATTGACGCACCGTTATTTTCAACCTTTAATGTCATCATTGCAATAAGAGTGACAATTGGAAAGGCGACAAAGATTATCGGCACGCATAGCTCAAAGTAGCAAAGATGTTTGACTGTCAACCTAAACAGTCTCAAAACCGAAACAAAGGATCAAAATCAACAACTAATGCAGTAAAGGTCCAAAATGGTCAAAGCTTAATTTTGATATTATTTTTTCTGAATAGGTTTATCCTTATCAAGCCTTAATCTCAGTTCAAAAATGAAGCAATTCAACACCGTAGCGAGAAGACTATATAATAGTCGCTTTTGAAGGGCGAGTCTTCCTTCCGACATGTGGACAGATGAGGAAGTAGAATTGATGATGTGGTGCATGTGAAGGCTTATTGCAGTTACGACGGCAATAATGAAGCAGCAGTAAACTACCATACATAGCTCCTACAAATACATATATGTATTACGGTGCAGACTTGTTTTTTTTATTGTTCAACGGTAGCCTGCACAAATGACAAACAAAAAAACGCTGGACGCTTAACTTCTTAATATACAATATATAGGTGTGATTCGCACAAGATGAACCCCCCCCCCCCAACCAAAACTCACCCATTATCAAGAGGCCCTGCGCGCGATCCAAGCAGACAAACTGCTCGACTTCAAAGTCGCAGAGATTTTCAAATACCTGCATGGCCTATATCTAAAATCGATTACGAAGAAAACAAGTCTTTCTCAAATATTACTGACATACTCAGATGAGCGTTCAGCCGGCATTGGGTGAGAACAGAGTGCAACAAGAACAAAAAGTAAGGCCATTAAACCAGGAGGAGTACAATAGACGCCGATCAGCTGTCCGCGCGACAGCCGCCATCGAGAACCGGGCAATTGGAGATGCTAAATTAGTCAAATTATTTATTCAATGACGAGACAAACCCGGAATTTTGTCGTGATTGCATTATGTATATTCTTAACTTTAAATCCAAACATATTACCAATGTAATTTAAAACAATTTCGGACTGATTTCACGATGTCTTACTTCGGTTTGCGTTAAGAAAGTACAAGTATTAGAGAAACTTACTTGGTGTCGATAAATGAAGCAGTGTATCAGAATTAATAAACAAATTACTCCGAGAACGACTGTGAACTCCAGAAATATTTTCAAACTTTAGTAGTAGTGTTTTGAAGGCTCATTTGCTTTCCCTAGGATGTTGTACGAACCAGTCTTCCTGAGGTTAGTTGCCATATTCCCAGGAACTTGAAGGGGCTATCGACGTAAATGCAATGCAAAATAGGAAATAACGTAACGCGGGCAATGAAATCGAATGCGACATACGAGCTGAGAAAGTCAAAAAGAGATGTGAGAAAAGAGGAGGATGAGCCTCAACAACGCGAACAAGAATTCACAGACCACAATGGCTGCGAGAAGAAATCGATAATTGCCGATCTTCCGGTCGCTGTGCCTTAGAATGGCGACGGCGGCGAGGACGTTGAGAGCGACGCTGCCGACGCAGATTACTGCATGCACGACGCGCAGTGAACGCAGCAGAGAACGCGGAAACTCACGCATGGCAGCCTCAAAGCATTAAGACTAAAACAATTTACTCAACAGTTCCAAGTAGGAGTACACATGACAAGGGGTTATGGGTTGTAGACCCGTTACCCTCTTGTTTTTATCAATTTTGGCTCTATTATTTCTTTGTTCAGAAAACGTGTTCAGCTTAGTTGGGGGGCCAGTTCCGGGCTGAGCTCCAGGGGCCATGGGCCGACCTAGGGGCCGGGCCGTTACTGGGGTCGACCATGGGATCGGGGGCGGCTGTTTTTGGCCCGCGGACAGCCGTGTATATTAATGACTTGCGCGTGACATGAATTTCAACAAATTTATTGACACTTTCTCGAAATTATTCTCGAAGCAAGGATAAATCTAACGCCTGCGACATATAAGGGCAACCTTTAGATTGTCTGTAAAATGAGAAAACTGCAGCTGTTTGACGAAATTTATATTCAACGAAATCCCATGTGCAAATTTTAATTTACGAAAAACGAGAGCAAGCAATTTCTATGCAAGACGCATATTCTTGTTTATTAACTCATTAAGAACCAACTTTGCAATGTTTCAAAATTGTACTGCAAGGAAGTGCAACGAATATTTCAGAAAATGTCAATTTTGGGACGCATTTATTGTTCGACGCATCTGCAAAATTTTTCCGTTAGGTTCCAATGCCGGAACAGTATAGCATCTAGCAAATGTACATATGTACATACATATATAGATGCGTATGTGCTCGAATTAAACAACAGGACTTGAACTCATCAGAGTTATGCACCGAATAACCTTTGACAATTTTTCTTTACGACATTTTCACCTGTTGTGTATGTGCTATTTTCAAGTATATGAACTATGTACTGCATAAGCCCATGTCTGTTGACGCAGAGATGTGAGGCAATCTATTTAAAGTTTGCGGAATGCCAGCCTTCACACAGCTCATGGCAACCCTCTCAATCGTCTAGTTGCTCATCTATTGCAGAATTAAACAGTGAGCCCACACACATCGATTAACAGTAGTAGGCACTCTTAAAATTAGGCTAATGAACATTAGGCTTTATTATTTGGGATTCTCAGGAACTACGTAGAGCCAGCGTCGCTACTCTTTGAGCAATGGGAGAGCGCCACAATAGTACACGTCCCTCGCAAGGTATTGAACAAATTTTTACTCCCGCGGGGTACTTAGAGAAAAAATACAGTATGCGAGCTAGAGGATTTTCAAATATATACTTTATTCCTTTGATATTCGGGTGGTTTTTGCTGGTGTTTTATTTTAGTTGCATTACAGAACAACCCCACACAGAAAACAATTTTATAGTTTTGGCCGCGGGCCGAAAAAGGTCAAGGAGAGAGAGAGAGAGAGCGAGAAGAGAAACTGCTTCGGAAACGCTCGAATACTGAATAAAAGACACTTTAGAATTGTGAAAACATACATAATAGTGGCGGTAAAAGGTACAGTTGGGCAGAGAGATTCAGAGAGAGAAAATATATCGAGAGAGAGAGTGAGTTTTATCCAGAGAAGCAGAGAAACAAAGCAAAACGGAGCGAAATCGGCATCTGTGTGCATGCGCGGCCGGCTCATCCGATTAAAAACAACAAAATGTCCTCTGAAGATACAGAATGTGCTCGACCAAACAACAAATAATTCTGTAGGGCGCTATACTACAGATATATCTGTATCTCATTCTGTAGAATATGACCAAATATTTTTCTGTGTGCCTGCGATAACTTTTAGGACAAATTGTGATTCAATATCATGTTCTTACGTGGTAGCTGCCCTCAGTCTGAAATTCATTTACTCGGCCTGAGATGCAGAAGGTCAGCAGGATAAAATCGGTCATATACTAATATGCCAATAGCAATAATGACTTTTATGGTATATACTTAGAGGATCATTGAACTTGGTCAGATCTTGTTGTGCTACCTTCTTTAGTCAAGAGCCGTGCAATTAACCTTGGAAGACAACTGAAACGTAGTATAATTCATTATTCACACTTGAGAAATATTTGTGCGTGCTTTATACGAGAAGCCTTTTATTACGGACTTTTCTGAATGAATTGCTATGTGTAGAGAGGAACTTTCTCTCATCGCCATCACGTTCTGCATGAACAGAAGACAGAGAAGAATGTATCAGTATCAGAACTCACTCGTGATTAGTCGTGTTTGAAGATGAGAACTTGAGCTTGTCCTCTTTTCAGCTTTACAACCCCTGAACGACTTGAAGGAGGGACAGGCCGAGTATATGGTATGCAACTCGTAATATTCCGAGTACGCTGTTCTTGGATTTGAGCTTGGCTACTCCTTGGTCAACCCCAACGTGCTAGTAATTTGGGAGGTCCGATTCATTTTGTGTCAGTCATAGCCAGATCACTTGAAATGAATGTTCGGATGTTAGTTTGTAATTGAAAGAATAGTTTTGCAGGCCCAGTTCGGGGACTTCTCGAACACGGCGCAGTGCATTATCGACCAGTTCGTCTCCTCTGGCCAGTCAAAGTGGATCCGCCAATCCGGCCTAATCATGCTCCTCCTCCATGGCTACGAGGGAATGGTCCCCGAGCACTCTTCCGCCCGTCCTCCTGATGTGCAATAAAGATGACGAGATTGATCCATCTGCCAGTTCTTTTCTTTCTTCTCGTTATATTCGCAATAAAGAGAAGACTTCCCTTCCTGCTTGCTTCGTTCCTTTCAGCCTCTATTTCTATCATTCAGCAGCTTGCGTTCGATGGAATCTTCGAGGCACAACCACTGCACAACACAAACTGGATCATCACCAACTGCACGACTCCTGCGAACATCTTTCACATTCTCCGTCGCCAGGTCGTAAATGGTCGAGAAGCAGTTGTGGAAAGAATAATTGTGAACAGTTGTACTTACATGGCTCCGGCATGAAGAAGGAACATAGAATAACTGTAGAAGTGTTTGTGCAGGTGACAATGCACTTTCGCAAGACCCTGGTGATGATGGCCCCGAAATCCCTGCTCCGCCTTCCTCTCGCTCGCTCTTCCCTGGCCGACTTCGCTCCAGGGACTGCTTTCCAGAGGCTCATCCCTGACCCCAGCTCCGTTCAGCGCCGTGTCTCCCCCCCCCCCCCCCCCCCCAATAGTGCCCCCCCCCCCATAAAACTCTAATACCTCAGCACGAGACGTATTTTGAATGGATCCTGGAGGCATGAGATGTTCTTCACAATGAAGTGATTGCAAATTCATTCAAAAACTGTGGCCGCAGCACGAATCCTCAAAATTGAATTTTGTTTTGAATGTAGAAAAGGGCAGCTTGCCCTTGGTGTGCTGCATCCAGATGAGAAGGAAGCCGCGGCGAGTGAGAGCGCAGTGCCGGACGGCCACCTTCGAGGAGGAACTGCGGATCCAGCCCTGCAAGTCTCTGCTATTCTCTGCTCATTGGGTCTCTTCTGGCCAGCTCATGGCGCTAATATCAGTATGAATCTCATTTAAAACACTTTCCCGCATGAATCCTCTGCTCATCTCATGAAATGGGGGCCTTTCAATCTTGCTCCTCGTGTAGCTCACGAGTTCTCTTTCAATCATCGCCTGCTTGCTACTCAGACGGAAAAATCGATGGTCGGGCATCACGCGTGTCTAAATGTTTAGATTCTAGATTTAAAATGTTTAAAAGTTTGTTCAATAAAAAAAATACCGTGATAAGATCTGAGGAGATAGTAAAAGTTGGCCATTTCAGTGGGGCGGCCTTAAACAGAGGGCTGCATGGGGTCGAGAGAGAGAGAGAGAGAGAGAGAGAGAGAGAGAGAGATCAGTAAGTAGTTGGGACAGAGAAGAAGCAAGGCGACCGATCGCGGGGGGAGAAGAGACGAGTTATGACTAGAAACACAGTGAGATTCCAATGATGAAAACAGCCATGCATTGAATATTCATATTTCTAGAATTCTTAGCTGAAAGTATAGCATTATCATCAAATCATATACACGTGCTAATATGAAAACTACAATAGTTTTTTTGGCGTCTTTCTTCTTATTTTCACGTAACCCCCTCTTTGAAGTGTGTCTTTCTTGAGATCATGTTTGCTGAAAGTTTTTTAATAATAGAACTCTTTTTGATTGCAGATCTAATTTGCAGCGGCTGTCATAAAACGATTAGATGTCCATATATACATATATGACGATGCCAACTAAAAAAACGGTCGTTTTTGCGTTTTCGAGAGATTTGGGACAAGTGTGGGTCTATTAAACTGCATATTTTCTTGAGCATCTTTATTCACGTACAAAAGTGTGCAAAAAAATTGCACATAAAAATACATGTACTAACATGCGCATAAATCATTTTGGAAAATGAGCTTGAAAGTACGCGTATAAATGTGAACAGGAATCAGAGTAAAAAATGAGCAGAAAAGTACATGAACTAAATTGCTCAAAATTCATCATTAAAATGAGCACGAATATAGCACAATATGGTGCAAAAAAATGTGCGCAAGAAAAGACGCGTACAAAAGTGCCAAAACTTTTTGCGCAAGAAAATACGCGTACAAAAGTGCTAAAAAATTTTGGGCAAGAAAATACGCGTACAAAAGTGCTAAAAATTTTTGCGCAAGAAAATACGAGTACAAAAGTGCTCAAATTTTTTGGATAAAAAAGGACGCGTATTAAATGGCTCAATTTTTTTTTTGGGAAAAACCAGCTGCAAATTTTTAAGAAGATAGAATGAAAAATGTCGTCAAAAATATACATCAAAAATAAAATGAAATTAACAGGATTTAAATAGAAAAAATGGATCATGACTGATCCACTACGGCGTGGATCAGTCCTGGGCGGTGCAGGCATGGCGCCGAGAGTGACGAGGAGTTGTAACTCGAGGAGATGCACGCGTTGAGGAGGTCGAACAGACCGACTCGAAAGCCGTCATCATAGGAGACCACTACAACCTACTCCGGGTTTAAAAGGTTACGCAACCCCCTCCCCCTATTTTGAGCATTCTCGGAAACATTTCATACCCGGATTTCACTTATTCCGCGCAAAGTACGGAAAATAAAAAGACTAATTATAAGCATCGATGGATGCACAAGAAAAAAGTCTAAATTCAAATTCAAAATGAAAATAATACCTTAACAATGTGTTTGCGTTCGTAAGAGTCACAGTCTCTTGGCGCACATGAACGGGGCAAGCATCCACGTAGCAACCATTCGACTCTTCTTCGATCTAAACATCAACCAACTACAACATGTTTTTATGGAATAGCATTTCACAACAAAACTTGATGTGCTTAAACATTTGTGAAACAAGAAAGATAATCGTAAGAAGTTATCGTGGTAAAAATCAGCAAGAAAAAACACACCTGCCAAAGCGAATTCTCGGACAGGCGCGCACGCTAATGACGTCGCCGTTCGGTGGATGACGAGCGCGTTGAGTCAGGGACGACCTCGACTAAACTCATCTGATCTGAAAGAAAAGTAAATCAAAACACATTCACGAAAATACGAAATAAAAGCTGGGTCGGGTAAAAAACAGAATATTCCTTGCAAATGAATTTATAGTGTACTGAAAGTTTACTGTAATAGAATGTGTAGTGAACTTTAAGGTTTTTATACTACTTTTATTCCCTTTTTTGTGTTTACTGTTTCGTTTTTCGTTTAGAATGAATGTTGTATAACAAGCTTAATACCATCATCACGCAGAAGTGTGTATTTAAGTACACTACACTTCATAGCACGTTCTATTACAGTAAACTTTCAGTGCACTATAAATTCATTTGCAACGAATATTCTGTTTTTTACCCGACCCAGCTTTTATTTCGTATTTTCGTGAATGTGTTTTGATTTACTTTTCTTTCAGACCAGATGAGTTTAGTCGAGGTCGTCCCTGACTCAACGCGCTCGTCATCCACCGAACGGCGAAGTCATTAGCGTGCGCGCCTGTCCGAGAATTCGCTTTGGCAGGTGTGTTTTTTCTTGCTGATTTTTACCACGATAACTTCTTACGATTATCTTTCTTGTTTCACAAATGTTTAAGCACATCAAGTTTTGTTGTGAAATGCTATTCCATAAAAAAACATGTTGTAGTTGGTTGATGTTTAGATCGAAGAAGAGTCGCATGGTTGCTACGTGGATGCTTGCCCCGTTCATGTGCGCCAAGAGACTGTGATTCTTACGAACGCAAACACATTGTAAAGGTATTATTTTCATTTTGAATTTGAATTTAGACTTTTTTCTTGTGCATCCATCGATGCTTATAATTAGTCTTTTTTATTTTCCGTACTTTGCGAGGAATAAGTGAAATCTGGGTGGGAAATGTTTCCGAGAATGCTCAAAATAGGGGGAGGGGGTTGCGTAACCTTTTAAACCCGGAGTAGGTTGTAGTGGTCTCCTCTGATGACGGCTTTCGAGTCGGCCTGTTCGACCTCCTCAACGCGTGCATCTCCTCGAGTTACAACTCCTCGTCACTCTCGGCGCCATGCCTGCACCGCCCAGGACTGATCCACGCCGTAGTGGATCAGTCATGATCCATTTTTTCTGTTTTTATTCCTTTCTCTTTCATTTTATTTTCGATGTATATTTTTTGACGACATTTTTCATTCTATCTCCTTAAGAATTTGCATCTTGGTTTTTTTCCCCTAAAACATTTTAGCCATTTCATATGCGTCCATTTTTGTCCAAAAATTTTGAGCACTTTTGTACACGTATTTTCTTGCGCCAAATTTTGAGCACTTTTGTGCGCGTATTTTCTTGCGCAAAAATTTTGAGCACTTTTGTACGCGTATTTTCTTGCGCAAAAATTTTGAGCACTTTTGTACGCGTATTTTCTTGCGCAAAAATTTTGAGCACTTTTGTACGCGTACTTTCTGGCCTAGATTTTCTGCACACGTTTGTACGCGTATATTTGTGCTCACTTTCTTCTATGGTTTTTGAGCACTTTAGTACATGTACTTTTCTGCTCATTTTTCACACCGTTTTATGAGCACATTTGTACGCGTATATTTTTGCTCACTTTTCAAAATGATTTTGAGCAGTTTAATACATGTACATTTGTGCTCATTTTTCAGCCCGATTTCTGCACACTTTTGTACGTGAATAAAGATGCTCAAAAAAATAAGCAGTTTATTACACCCACACATGTCACAAATCTCTCGAAAACGCAAAAACGACCGTTTTTTTAGTTGGCATCGCCATATATGTATATTGCCCAGCAGCAAATTGGCTTCACATATTCTCGTCCGTTTTCAACACAAATATTTTGTTCCATATCAAGAAAGCGTGATATTTTGTAGTCGTGAAGCAAGACAATACGAAGCAGTGAAAGAAGTCTGCGAGCTAGAGATGCATAGGAAATGTGTTAGGACGAAGGAACAAGTTCCTTGATCATTGAAAAGAGACTCTATGAATGAAGAAGACGCAGAAACTAAGAAGAAAGGGCTTAAGATTGTTGCAAAGCCCCGCCTCAACAAATGACTTCACTTCCTTATAATGTCCAGAACAACACTTTAGTTGGAGTATGAAAACATAAGAACTTCGAAGTGTTTCAGCTCCAGCTGCGGTCATTCAAAATAAGACAAATTTGCAGAAGAACGTATCGAAGATGACATGGCTCGTCTTACAGCTTTTGCTAGGTACTGTACATCATTTTCATTCGCACTTTATCTTCTCTCTCAACTTTGACATTAAGCCAATGTCATTCATTCAATGACATTGGCTTCAGCTGAGTCAATTAGTCGTAGTTGGCACTAGCATAGAAAAGAGAGAATCCCTTGCAGCATCCCTTGTGTATTCCGAATGGCGAATATGCAAAGATGGATGTGAGTACTACATGCACAGTGGCTCGTGCGGCTCGTTCTCCTGCTCCAGCTCCGCCCTGAGTTTGGTAGCCGACACTGACGACGTCTGTGCTTTCTCTTGCACGTTCGGCAGACTAATCGGATGGGTTTCTCTCGCTACCAGATTATTTTTCTCTTTCTTGCTCCTTTTCATATAAAGATACAACGAAACAGTAGCTTGCAAATAGTTTCTTGTGTCAGAATGCGAATTATGGCACGTGGGAAGTGGTGTCGACTAACATCGCATCTTGTGGCTGGAACCATCACAGCAGCACTCTATTCTGTACATCCTCATCCGGATCTCACATCTTTACCACGGCCATTTCATGCACTACTGGTTGCTAATTATTTATGTTGTATCATCATATGTGAGAGAGAAAAAGCCTTAAAATCAAACTATAAACTTAGTTTTTTTAATTGTTATTTTCAAACAGACTTACCAAGGAACTACCAGAAACCCTAAATTCCAAAAATTCTGATATTTTGCATATGGAGAGGGCATCACATTGGATGGTTCGGAATGAAAAAATTAGGACCCGAATCCCTCTAGAAAACTTTTTAAACCCATTTAAAGATGCCTGAAAATCTCGTTTTATCTGTAATGTGCCACGTTAAAAAACGTTCCAACTATTAAAATATGAAAGGTTGGCGCAGTTGGTAGCGTCTCCGCCTTAAATTTTTCTGTTGCAAGTTCAATCCCCATTGGGGCCAAAGTCTTTTGCAAATTTTATATAAAGTTTTTGAGGTCGTGGAGTTCTTTTCTATACTTTCTATGGTTTGCTATTTGAATGCGGACTTTGTGAAGTGCAAGTATCAACATACAAAATTGCTTTGTTTGTGTGTCCACAGGGTAGACATAGGCCAAAGCCTTTTCGTTTTACTTTCCGATCCGACGGGACCAAGACCATCGTTTATGCGCTTAAAAAAGAAATTGTTACTTTCGGTAGATGATCCATGATCGGAAAAAAGATAATAAACAGCCCAAAACAATTTTTTACATTTTTGTACGTGCACTTCACAAAGTCCGCTTTCAAGTAGATAACTATAGAAAGTATGGAAAAGAACTTCATGACCTCAAAAGTTTTATAAAATTAGCAAAAGATTTTAGCCCGAAAGGACATTGAACTTGCGAACAAAAAATCTGTTGGCTCTATGGCTATACAGACTCTATGAAGTGCGAGGATCCAAATAAAAATATTTGTTTTGGACCGTATATGCATATGTATGTGTATGTATCAGCGTGCAAAGTGGTAAGTGTGTAGCGACAACTCACCTTGTTTTCTTTTCGCAACGGAATGCAAGAGTGCGTGTCATGGTCTGTTCATTATCAAAACCGTTTTGATCCGCATTCCAGATGGCAGAGAGCGGGAATGCACGCTTGCGGAAGTCATTGGCACGCACATTCACGCACATGCATACAAATGTTTTATTTTGATCCTCGCACTTCACAAGGTCTGTATTCAAATAGATAACCATAGAAAGTACATAAAATAATTCAAAGACCTCAAAAACCTTTTATAAATGTAGCAAAACAATTTCGCCCGCTGGGGCATTGAACTTGCGTACGAAAAGTAACAGTTGGAAGCGCTATCCACTGCGCCAGTTTCACATTTTTAGCGTTCAAACATTTGCTAACGTGGTGCCTCGCAGATAAAACGAGATTTTCACTCATCTTTAAATGGGTTTAAAAGGATTTCTAGAGGGATTCGGGTCCTAATTTTTTCATTCCGAATCATCCAATGTGATACTCTATCCATATGCAAAATATCAGAATTTTTGGAATTTAGGGTTTCTGGTAGTTCCCTGGTTAGCTCCAAAATCCAGAGGTTTCGATCAAGAAAATGCAAGAATGTGGCGACGTTTTTATTTATAATGATTAGTAAAGAAGAATAGTTTTATCTACCTATGTACAACACTTTCGGTTTTTTTAACGTGTATCCAGGATATTAATTAAATTCAGAATCTTATTTTTAAATAAATCCCTTAATTATTCTTCAAAAATAGAGACTTGTTCCAGAGTCGAAGAAGATCTCCTCTCTCGCCCCTTGCCTGCCCCCTTGCGCGCCCACTACCATTGCAGAGAAGTGAGTAGTGCAGCTCAATTTAATTCATTAACTAAAAGCAGATATGACCAAACACAAAGTGACATCCACTCAGAAACAAAAGTATAATTTTCTGTGACAAGAGATCGAAATGCAGATGCCGGTCCGAGGACTCAGCTGCGCAGTTCATGCTGGTCGACTATTCCCCAGTCTGCACTTGCTCATCTTCTCAGTACAGCGGCGAGAACTGCTTAGCAGACACCACGAGTATGTCAATCTGCTGATTTTCCATGGTATATTACTTGTAGGCACTTATTCAGCTTCAACGGCGACATCGACTTTCTCATCTAGCACCACAACTACAACGGCTGCTTCATCCTCCACAACGACGGAGTTTACTACCGGTTCTTGTCCTTGAAACTATTAAAACATATTGAAGGTACCAACACTTTGTCAAGAAAAGTTGTCATTTGGCATCGATTTTTGTAGACACATCGACGAGTACTCCGAGCACGACAGCTAGCGATCCATCCTGGTATGCACTTACTCTGCATCCTCCTGACCAACTCTATCACTGTATGCTGGAATCCTTCCAGATGCAAAGTTCTTCTGAAATTCTAAGAAATGGCTATTCTGATAAGTCGCTGAACTAAAATTTCAATTTGTAGTGCTGGCGTGCTTTGCCAAACAACAGCCCCCTCTTCTTCCTCTTCCACCGAAACCTCTCCGTCATCTCTCTCTCTCCCATTTCAACGACTCCTTCTTCTTTTATTCCTGCCACAATCGCATCATCGTCCACACTCTCTGCTTCGTCCACACTCTCTTCTTCGTCCACACTATCTTCATTGTCCACACTTTCTTTTTCGTCCACACTTTCTTCTTCATCCACACTCTCTGCTTCGTCCACTCTCTCTCCTTCGTCCGCAGACTCTTCATCTAA
The DNA here is from genome assembly GCA_945643635.1 of Allodiplogaster sudhausi. NCBI lineage: Eukaryota > Metazoa > Nematoda > Chromadorea > Rhabditida > Diplogasteridae > Allodiplogaster > Allodiplogaster sudhausi. Next base: position 2,371,847 of record CALZFC010000354.1, read on the forward strand.
TTCTCCAGAACACTTGACTGCGGTAAGCTTTATAAATGATTTTTTTTGAGACATCTCAATGAAAGTGATAAAGTCACTCACCAAATGTCCTAATTCCTTGCAGCCTTCTACATCTCCAGATACTTCTTTAACAAGCAGTTCAGTTGACTCCAGCGATTGCTCAACATATATCACCGCCACAGGACAAGTATTGAGCAACAGGTGAGAGACAAAGCGAAAAAGAGTGAAAGAAGGAAACAACTTGATTATAACGCATTTTCCTGACCTTGGGTTAAGATGCGTCCAAGTAGACGCTGGTGCCTTGTGCGAGGTTGTCAAGGATTCTGAAGAATGCACGTGCTCCAAGAACTACACTGGAACGACCTGCTCCGTTTGTTAGAAACTGTCCAAAACATTATTAACATTTATAAACATTCGCAGTAGGCTTGGATTATGTATCTCCTTTGTTTGTTGTAGCAAAGGAGTCGCTTGACCGCATCACTGACTTGATTGGCAACGATTCACTCGCTCGCCTCGTTCAGGCACGACAATCTCTCTTTCTTGTTAAATGACCACGCAGTACATATATAAGTGTGTTACTTGGCAGGTGCTCGACGAAGGAAGGAAGTCCCCGGCCGTGTTCACTTCCAAGTTACCGGCCTTGCTCAGCTTCCTGCCAGACAGCGCAATGGAAGGACTCAGCTGGACTGTTGAGGAAATCATCAAAGCTGCCACTTTTGGGGGAAGAGTCATCGACATCAGGTTAATTCCTTCTCCTGGCAATACTTTGCATTCAAGTGACTAAATATGTACAATGTATGTATATTTGATCGTAATTTAAAAAAAAAAGTTCAATTTCATGCGTGAATATGTGTACATATGAAAACATATATGAGAACTTTTCAAGTCTACAACTGATTACCCAATTCAGCTCGAACTTCCTCTTAAACCGAGATCCTTCTCTCGGTAACTGCTTCACTTTCAATGACCGACGACTCAATGCAACATTCACGCAAAGACTGGCTGGCGAGAGAGGGGGTGCGCACTCCATTCTTCGTTCTTCTTCATTTTTACTTCCTTCTTCACTCTCTTTGTCCCCTTAGGCCTGAGTGTAGACATCAGCGGCGGAGAGGCACAACATGTGCCGTGGACTGACGTGGCCGGCGTCAACATCTACATTCATGATCGTCTGTTTTCTTTCTTTCTTCACTCTTCAAAATCTTAGAACACGAAGTTGCCAGGTCACTCTTGTTGCTAATGTATGCAGACAAACCAGCATTACTGTTCTTTTCAAGCTAACAAGGACATCTACATTGAGAGTAGACCTCAATTCTCGCGCTCTGGCATCTGCCAAACCATTCGAATAAACAAGGTAAAATTCGGTGACTGGGATACAATAGTAAATATACACTTGTATGCACGTACGTACGTGAGTACATTACATGCTTCTTAGAAGGAACATATACACATGTATGTATGTATGTACAGTGATGAAGATTGCGTTCAGGCAGTCACGACCGTGGAGTCGATGGGGAGGGATGTGTGCGAGACAGAGCAGACTTCTCGGGTTCATTCTACTTTGGCGGCGACTACACTTTAGATGTGATTAATGGAAGAGGGAATACCGCATAGAATGAGATGTGTGTTCGCAGGGCTGCTACCGCTCTTGCTACCAGGACGGAGTCTTCGCTGACTGCGGTTGCATGGACGGGGCCTATGCAAGACGGCAAGGCGTTCACGCATGCTATTTTAGCAAAGGCACCTTTCCGTTTTGTCTTGGCTAACATAAATAGAAATATCTGATCTGATATTCCTTTTCGAACTCTTTCTTCTTAGTGGTCTTCACGCTTTAATTGTCTGGAATACCTTCAGTGAGTTGCATAGACGAAGTGCTGGCTCGCCGTGGCTTTAACTCTGCTGCGTGGCCCGAGTGCATCTGCCCGCCCCCTTGCCATAGGGTCGACTACTTTGCTCTTCCCATGCAGACTAAACACACTAAGGCATTTGGTGTAAGTCACTTTTTAAATTAAAAGAAAAGAACAAAGAAATGGAAAAATATGTACACACATACATTAATATGGAATATGAAGGCTTCACACTCTATGTACATAGATACTGTTCATTCCTAGACGAATGAATGACAGTTGACCAAGCGCACTACCGTAGCCATATTGTTGTTCCTAGCTTTTCCCGCCCAAATTTGAATATCTGACTTGTAATGACACGTGTCTCTTTCTCTCCTCCCTCTCACTTCTCGCTACATTCATTGTTAGCTTTCTTCCCGCCACGTGCGGTGCTCTCATCAGCGACTCTGCTTTATTTATTTCATTTAATTAACTCGCCATTGATTTGAAGTTACTGTTCACCTTTCTGGTTTTAGGCCAGATGGCCAGCTGTGTCAATGCATATTAATGTAATTATTCAACTTGCTATTTCTACATTTCTAGGATAACCGTTAATATGCTTCCCTCTCCCTCTTTCTCTTTCTTTCTCTTTTCTCTTTTATCTTCTCTGTCTCTCCTTCCATTGATCTCTTCATTTTACTTGCTTTACATTGCCATCCCGCAACCTCTTGCCGGACTTCAACCGTGCACCTTTCAGGGAAAGCAAGCGAGTAACTCTTCCCCTTCGCGTCTTCTCTTCTCTTCTCTCTTTCTTCCTTCCTCTCGGAGTTCATCTTCTTCTGGTTTCCTCATTTAATTGATTTACTCGAATTATTTCGTCATCGTCATTGTTGTTCCTTGAGAAGTGGCTAACGCCAAATAAACTTGTATATTAACGAGTTGTGGTCTTAGCAAAGCTTTATTAAGGACACAAGGTCATTGTCTCTTGGTGTTCCCCCTCTGATTGTAGAAATGGACACAAGACCAAACAGATACATACAGCCCCGCCCAACATTTCAAGTACATTAATTAATTAGATTAATAAGATTAATTTAAATAATTTCAATTGGAATTTGAGCGATATTAGATACTTACGCAGTTTCTTGCGTTTGTTGGGTGGTTTTCGAAGTGCTGAACAAGTACATACAGTCAGATTGTAAAAATAATCTCAAATGACCGTTTAAAAACGAATTCAGCCGGTTTTAGGAGGGTCATGGCCGTCTTTTAGTTGCTGTGTTATAAAAGGCACCTAAAACACGGCTATGGTCCTCCTAAAACCGGCCGAATTTGTTTTTAAACGGTCATTTCAGATTCTTTTTTAATAATGACTGTCTGCACTTGTTCAGCATTTCAAAACTCACCCTAACAAACACAAGAAACTAAGTAAAAGCAGGACTGTACATACAGTACCGTCCAGCATTATTGAGTCCAAAATTAATTCAATTAACCCGATTAATAAAATTAATAAATTAATTTAAATAATTCAAACTGGACTTGCGAAGTGCTGAGGACATGCATTCTGAATTCCTCGGAGGATTTTATGTTTTTTTTTCATTGCGCATAACCCTGGAAAAACCGTTGTCCAAAATTGCGCAGTTTAGCAGAATTTTTTACGAGGTGTTCGGCTGAGAAAAGAGCTGGTTGAATCCAGAGGTGTCAACGGCCCGGCCCCACTTCCCAGGGCCCCGGGCCGGGCCGAGCCGGGCCCAAAAAAAGTGGGCCGGCCCGCAGGCCCGTTTAGGCTTGATAAGCACACGATGTCGTATAGTCAGGACGACTGGTGGCATGTGAAATGCAAAACTTCCCTCACATATTTATTTTTTTTAATAAAATATTTACATCTATACATAAAAAATCATTCTTTGTACCATGAAATTCTTTTTGTGAAAAATATTCATTCTGAGCAGAGCAGGACCTTCCCCCTACAGCAATACAAGGGCTGAACGTCTATCTACTCTTAGGTGGAATGTCCTATTAAGCCAATATTAAATGCTACCTCTTGGTTATTTTAAAAAGCAGTGACTTCTTGGTTCTGTTTCGGGTTGTGCTTCATTTTCTAATCTCTGAAAACAGATTCTTGAGAAGTGGTAATGAATTTTCGATCTGATAAACCATTTTATTAGAACCGAGAACCAATTGATTCTACAGTAGTAGATCGAAGACATTTGAAACGCGCACTTAAATATATGGCCCTCCTTCTGATTAGAAGCCGCGTGATAAATAAGGTGGTTCACACCCAGAGATGCACGCTGGCCCAGATTTGTAATTACTATTTAGAAAAATTTATCTACCTTTTTAAAACTATTGGTTAATTGTTCAGTGAACGGCTCCTTTAAAGGAAATCACAAGGGAAAAACTCCTACAACTATTATCCACAGAAGGGGTGCTATATTGCCTCTCGCCTCTCTCCACAGAAACTTGTGGTCTGCGCGACGGGCATGTAAGCCTATATGTTACGCAAAACCCGGTAAATGCTGGTTGCGTGCACCATATGTTTGCAATTCAAGGGCATCAGTCGAATGGCCCTATCGGCCACAGTGTTGCTCTGACAAATAAATGGGGGGAAAATAAAATTTTGCAAATTCAAAGTAGAGAATGTTTTAAATTTCTTAAGACAGAGAGATTTTTGTGATTTCATGACACTTGCAATCGAAGGTTCTATCTCAACCTGACCAAATAAAGCGAAAAAAACAAGACACTATTTATTCGCCTTAGATCTCCTTTAAAAGAAATAATATGTGCTTATTGACAAACATTCAGAATTTATATGGCTAAATATGTAAACATGTTGAACAATATAAATACTTAATTTTAAGGTACATAGTAATAGTAGTTCATCGGGATTTTTTACCCGAATTAAAAAAAACGGGCTCAAACGGGCCTTCGGGCTGGGCCGGGTCCAAAATTCAAGGGCCCGCAAATGGCACGGGCTGAGCAGGCCGAGCCCAAAAATTTTGGGTTATTTAAAAGCTCAGCCTGAATCCAGCAGCCAAACTACAAACAACAACATTTAGTGAAATTTTCTGAGCACTTCTTATTTTATTTGAGTTTGTTCTTTTGTTTTGCTTGAGTTTCTTATCTTATTTGGGTATAAATGATAAGAAAAATCGAAAATAAAATTTTCTGTAGCAGGCAAAAAACGTGCTCTTGCAGAGCATCGAGCACCGGATCTAGGGAGTCCTATTCAAACGCTGTCGCAATACACCACACGCAGCTTGAGTGGAATGGAATGTATGTATCTTTCCAATCACATTGTCTGCAGCCTCACCAAAGAAGCATGGATGATATCTCTCCCTCTTATTTCGATCTCTTTTCATTCTAACAATAAGCGATACCTGCATTTTTGGTTGATTTTTGGTCGGGTCCGGTCAGGAGCAAAATCTCTCTTTCTCTCTCTCCCTCTCTCGCCCTCTCTCTCAATCTCTCTCTCTCTCTCTCTCTCTTTTTCTATCTCTCTCTCTCTCTGCCTATTTCCAGGTACAAACAAGACAGCGACACCAACGGATCACTGGTTATTTACCAAACACGCCCCTTGAATCACGCTTTCAATCTTAACTATATAGCCAAAACACGTTCTCAATGCTTTATTTCTTGTGTTTTGGCTCTTACATTAGTGTTGAGTAACAATATTTCTTTGATAAGGCTGTGGGCACTGTTACAATAAAGGCAAATTTTTTTATTATAAGTTGGGGATGGTGTATTGCGACAGCGTTTGACTGTTAACCCCAAGTTTCGATGCTCTTTTTTTTGCCCGCTACAGCAAAATTTTATTTTTTTTTTACAAATATGATAAGCAACTCAAGCAAAACAAGGAAAGAAACTCAAACAAAATAAAAAATGCTTAGAAAATTTCACTCTAATTTGTTGTTTGTAGTTAGGCTGCTAGATTCAGCCAGCTCTTTTCTCGGCATAACATCTCGTAAAAAGAATTCCGCTAAGCAGCGCAACTTTGTCACATCGTCAGCTTTTTGTCATTACGACATAGTTAGGAAAACGGTTTTCCAGGGTTATACGCAATGAAAAAAACAAACATACCCTCCGAGGAAATTGCACGGCATTTCCTCAGTACTTCGCAATTCCTGTTTGAATTATTAAAATTAATTTAATTAATTCGATTACTCGGATTAATCGGATTAATTTCGGACCTAACAATGTTGAACGGTACTGTATAAGATTTTGCTTTATTCAGCTCTCAGTTCTTTGGTGCAAACAAATTCTTTCAGAGTAAGATTTCCGTCTTTTTCGAGCAGTCTCAAGTCTTCGTAACAAACGAAAAGATGAAGATTTCGGTAAGCTGAAGAATCTGACAAGAAATACTTGGCTGAGTTTCTTCGTATTTGGCAGCGTTCCTACGTGTTTGGTTCGCTCGGCTCCTTCTCTGGCCTCCTGCTCGGCGCGTCTCTCGTCTTCATCGCGGAGCTCCTTTATCTCCCCAAATATGTATTCTACGATCGTTTGCATGTAATGACTGGTTCGATCTTTCGAACTTAAAATTGGTAATAAAGGAGATCCATTCCTGTTATAAATACTTGGTTCATGTACATTTGCCTCGTTGCTGGTAATGATAAACACTGATGATATACCTACATACATACACCCATCTCCTGGACCAGAATTAATTCATCTCCAAGGCCTTTGATGTGCAGGAGAGCTCGAGACGTATTTTGAATGGATCCTAGAGGCATGAGATACTCTTCCCACTGAAGTGATTGCAAATTCATTCAAAAACTGTGGTAAATCGGATGTTCCACTGATGTCAAGCAATTATGCTTTGTTTCTTGAGAGAAAATGTTGTTGTCACACTTTTATTATTTCACATTGAAAAATAGTACCCCTCCCTCTAATAGTGCCCTTCCCCCGCAGGGGTATTGAAAAAAATATACCCCCGCGGGTACTAATAGAGAAAATACGGTATATTTATGTATAAATATATATATATCTTTTCTAGAGCATCGACTTGATCGATCCATTGCGGTAGGCGAGGAACCTTTGCGTGAATTTGTCATCCACGGTGTCCGGATACCAGTTGAGATTAACATTATGGCCGCACATGCCTTTGTAGTCGCCAAAGTACTGATGAAGCGCCGGACGAGCCCAGCCGCCGAACGGGACAAAGTTCGAAAAGTCCTAAATGTGCTTAACGTTGTTACATTAAGCATTTCTGTGAGCTCTAAAGTAAGATTGTTGCGTCCAGCGTAACACTATCCCTTAGTTTTTATGTATTGTTACCTTCAGCATAGTTTTGGTGTTATAAAGTTTTAAAAAGGATTCTCTTCTTTAGCTACGTCAGTTATGTTATACTGTTCACCCCATTCTTTCTTCTCTATTGTTTTACTGAAATTCCCAATCGATTACCTCTTAGACTTCATTTGGCGTTGTTCGCGTGGCGCGCCGAACTTGATGATGATGCATAACAAGCAGCAGGACGTGTACGTTGATGTGCCAACCTGTCGATTGTTGTAGTTGGCCCACCAGAGCGGATACCTCGCGAGGGCTCTCCATCCAAGGCCCACGATTGCCTGCCAGTTTTCATAGTTCGACAAGATGCCGACCGTTACGCCTTTCACAATGACCTAAAGCAACGGTTTTCCTTTCGTGTAGCCCAAATTTCTACTTCTCTCCCTCCCTCTCTCTCTCTCTATCTCTCTCTCTCTCTCAATTCAATGCTCTCTATTTTGATTACAGCGTTGGCCATCTGCAGAATGAATTTTTGATTGTATTTCTGATCGATCGACCAATAGCCAGTGATGTCGAGCCAGAGCATGCCGAATGGGACGCCTGAATGAAAAATAAAACGTAATAAATTATGGCGTTATTATAGGCGCTCGAAGCACAACCATAATCTATGTCTCTCTAAACTATTTTATTCAAAGAGGCGCGAATTAAAATATGAGACTTTTTGGCTCCTTTAAATAAGCATTGTTAATACCATATTAGATAATAAAACTCTCTTTTTTCTTTTCTCATCCAATCTCTCAACACCTTCTGCGCGCATTTGATTGATGACCATCCCGATCTGCTCGTCCGCCGACCAGCAGCCGCCCATGGTCGTGGCCCAGCACGGGATAACGTATGCGTCCACGTTTGAGATGCCTGCTGCTTTCGCGTGCTGAATGTATTGATTGATTATTCATTTGTAGAAGATCAATCTTATCGATCGATTTATTGATCTCATTGAAGAACGGACTGAAATTAAAAGAGCACGAAACGAAACCGAAAGCAAACTGAACTTTCCTAACTATTTGAAATTTTCTCAATCACATGCCCTAATACGCCTTTGTGTCATGCAAAATGGCGCGAATTCGGCATAATGGCTCCTTTGATTGAGCCACACTCACCTTCATATTACTCGCGCCCGTATAATCATAGAAGGGGCCGTACGTGCGGGAAATTCGACCGATGAAAAAGTGATAGCCATTCGCGATCAGGCACTGGAAAGAGCTGACCCCGGTGTCCTGGAAGGCTTACAAAAGAAATATAAATATACTGATCAAGATCTTTCAGACTTATCGAGCTCGATTTTTGAACTCTTTTACGATTCAGCATACGAATTGAAGACATTCACACAACAACATTAAAACATTTTTTTTCTCTTTTAATTAGGTAACAAAAAGATGGCCCTAACCTCGGTGATATCGACGCCGGAGAGGGCAGCCGCAAGCGGCAAGAAGAGCAGAGGCAGCGCGAGAGGCCTCATTCTGCAAATTTATATTACATATGTCAGACGGCAAAAAACAACCATGGCTTAATATGATCCAATGTGAGCTAATTACCCAATTAGTAAAATTAATCAAGTTTCAGGCTTTTTTATTGCATTTCCGCCACTGAAAAATGAATGCTATGGTATTCCTGACAATAGAAAAAGCAAAAAAACAAAAAAAAAAAAGCGTTGTGGACCAAAACCTCCGACAACCTCCCAAGTGAGCATTAGTTTAAAGCGAGAAGAGCTATAAAGAAAGAGAGATAGATAAAGAAAAAGAGAGAGAGCGAAAAGGTTGCATCAACCTTATCAGTTTGTAACTTTTTCTTGTCGAGCCACCTTCTTTAGTCATGAGCCATGCTTGGAAGAAAACTGAAACCTAGTATAATTCATGTGCTTGCTTTCTACAAGAAGCCTTTTGTAACGGATTTATCTAAATGGATTGCTATGAGAAGGAGGAGTACACCCTCTCTGCTTTCTACATCATTAATTTTCTCTATTTATTCATATTTATTTGGCATGAATCTTGAAAGGATTTACCAGTCTTTTTCTCTTGCGTCCCCTGAAAGCCATCCTAGTGAAGAAGTACATAGCATTTTCTTGTCTTTATTATCAGCTATCTTGAAAAGCAATCTGCTATCTGGTGTTGTCACAATCAGGACTGACACTGCCAGGCACTCTAAAGAGGGGAACGATTACTCATTGTTGCCTGTAAAGGCGGCATCGGTTTCTCCCTCCCGCTCTCTTGAGCTCTAAGATGACTGATATCACATGTAAAAAATAATTCTTTGTTTCTCCACAAAGCGAACTCTTTGGGAAATAAAAAGTAACCAACTTCTCGGTTAATGCAACTGCGAGCGTTGACTGATAAGGAAACTGCAGAGCAAGTAATTCAATAGTAATGTTCAAATTCATTGTGAATATATGTATACGGATGTATGCAACATATAAAGTAATGTTGATATTTCATGGATCGTTATAACACTCTCATTCTCCATTTCAAAACCTCAAAAAAAGATGAACCCTGACATTCCCGCTTGGTGTCTTCAACAAACGAGCATTTGTGTTGCAACAGCTGCAACTTCGTCGCCATAATAGCAGTAATGGATGCGCTTGATCTGGTCGCTGTCTGCGACGTTTTTCCTGAGTCGGAAGAAGAGGAAATCACGAGAGAGTATCCGATCCAGCTGAGCAGTGACAAGGTCTTGAATCTGCTCTTTCGAGTGCTTTGAGGTTCCGTACTGCTTTCCTTCAATTTATAAAATAATTTGCAATGATCTGATGTTAATTTGCAAGATTAATTTAAACGAGTGAAAACCCTCACCCTCACCGTGATCAAAAGTTTAAGGTGTAATCAAACCAAGAATATTGTCTTTCAGTTATTCTATAATTATAATTGACACTCTGTGATAACGTGGGCAAAAACTTCCATGGGCACTCTTTTCCCATTTGAATTTTTTGCTGTTTAAAGCCTTTTGTGCCTTCTTACAAACTGAAATTTCAGAGAACCGTTTCACGAAAAAATTTCATTACTGAAAATATATAGGATGCAAATTCCTTATGAAAACCGTAATATATGTACAGTACCGCCCAACATTTCTGGTACATATATTAATTATATTAATTATATTAATATAAATAATTTCAATTGATTTTTCAGCGCTCATTTCAACGTAGTGTTCTGTACAAATTAGACTAATTCGATGCAGATGTTCGGGAAAATTCCACGTCCCGGGGCCGAACTTGACCCCTTCTAGAATTTTCTGGAACGTCCCCAGTATCGGGGGCAGAAGTTGTCCCCTTCCGGAATGTTCTGGAAAATTCCACGTCCAGGGGCAGAAAGTGGCCCCTTCTGGAACTTTCTGGAATGTTCCAAGGACCGGGGGCAGGCGTTGGTCCCTTCCGGAACGTTCTGAAAAACGTTCCACGTCCCGGGGCAGAACTTGGCCCCTTCTGGAACATTCTGGAACGTCCCCAGTATCGGGGGTAGATGTTGTCCCGTTCTGGAATGTTCGGGAAAATTCCATGTCCCGGAGCAGAACTCTGGAACCTTCTAGAATGTTCCCATAATCGGGGGCTGACTTTGGCCCTTTCCGGAATATTCTGAAAAATTCCACTTCTCGGGGCCAAACTCGGGGTCTTCTAGAACCTTCCAGCATGTTCAAAAGCATGGGCAGAAGTCCACCTCAGGTGCAGAAGTCACCACGTTTGTAGTGGTATGAAAGTCGCAACGTTCTTTGTGGTTTTTACAATTTGGATACCTCAAGGGAGGAGCATAGAAGGTTTACTATTCGGACTTATAACGAGAGACGTTGAGACATTGACGCTACTCTCTTGTAGCATTTCAGTCATCGAAATAAGGTGACAAGAAACTTTCGAAAAATAGCCAAATTTATTTGTTTCATTATAGGCATTTCTGCTTAACATTTAAATTATAGTGTGTTCTCACCTGAAAAGAATAGTTTGCTGTGACAGACATTGCATCGGAAGAAATAATCCATTATAAACTGAGAACATCATTCAGTTTTCTACGGCCACCGGCCCCCGAGTAAGCCCCCCCCCCTCGCAAGCCTTCCATTCTCGTTGCAGCAGGGACTTCTTCATCGGTAAAACCTTACTATTCTGAACGGCACAGTCGAATGTGTGTGTGTTCGCTGTTATCGCAATACGGTGTGCTTCCAATACAGTAGTATAATACAGTGTGCTTCCACTACAGTAGTATAATACAGTGTGCTTCCACTACAGTAGATCGGCATCCTTGGTCTCTCCGTGGTGTTTGGACGACGCTTGCGCATCACAGAGCTGCTAAGAGCATCGACCATTCAAGGATGAAGAGTGTTGTAGAAATGAGAAAAAATATTCGACGACAAGATACTCTAGAAAGTCGTTCGTATATCGCGAAAGAGAGGCGGATTATAAAGGCTGAGAAAAATCCAACAACACGAAATGTGTTAATTGGTTTCTACTAACGAGGATTAGATTAATTAAAAGAAAAGAAAAGGAATGCGTTTCATCAGTATTCGCATAATTGCAGGATCGAACGGACACGAATTTTGAGGATCGTTTGGGTCGCGCTATTCGATAAAGCAGATCTCTTTCAATCGGATATTTTCCTCCTCGATCACTAGATTATTCAATTAATATGTAGTACCGGTAATCCTTTTTCTGATTTTTCTTCTAGATTTTTCAGAAAAGTCTTGTTAAGAAAAGCCCTACTGTTCACTGATTCATAACAGCTTCTTTGTTTCCCTCAGAATCGTCATTTACGAGCCGGCGTCGAATATTTCGTAGCAATAGCGCTTATATACTACATATATATACATAGATATATATATACCGTGGTAAACACGTTGCTCTGCATTCTTTCAAAGAAAACATTCATTTTATAGTAGCATCATCAGACACCCAGCAATATGGAAGAGGAACAATTGACTGCATATTGACAAATTTCTTTCGACTGTCTCCAGATTTGCGTTGCAAAACGCTGTGTCACAGAGCCAAATGTCTACGGTGCCAAATAGCAGAAATCCCGCCTGAAAAGAACTCATCGTCGGAAATGATAACGCTACTGTTCGGGCTAAAAGTATGTTGTCCGAGAATCAAATTGTGGCATTAGAAATATGTAATTATGTACACAGACCTGAAATGCAGTGCCATTCTCCGACTCGCTCACATTCCAGCATGTCTTATAAATCTTTTCCGAACGAGATATGTTCTATAAAGAAGGAAGAAAAAAAATGAAAGAAGAATATATAATTTTACTCACTGCGGCCGGCGAACTTGGACTAGCGAAAGCGTTAAATTCATTTCATTTTCGGTAAATATCCTTGTGATTTTGTTTACAATTAGGTGGAATCCTGCGGTACAACGTTGTCTTATTTCTTTGAAATCGGTAAATAAAACCATACCCGGGAACTCGGATTCGCTGCTTGAATGACGCAGAAATGGCCGAGACAAACGCTGTAAGGATTTTCCGGATCTCCAATCTCATCGAAGAAGTCGTACTTTCTTCGATGACACGCCACCAAGGGTCGCCGTCTGACGAAATTCTTCTCCGGCTCCGCGTTGCAATAATCCTTAGAAAAAAAGAGTCTAGCGTTTACAAAAGGCGTAAAGTTCTTGTCTTTTTGACGTACAAAAATATTTATGAACATGCATGAAAGAAGCATCCAACTATGAGTAATAAAGGGCATAATTGAACAATAGTACCTAACACTTTGAAAACAATTAAAGAAAATACTAAGGAAAACAAATAGGAAAAATCCGATACCCAGTCACATCTACAAACTTGCGTCCATGCGTAGTCTCTTCCCATGAAATACTGTACACAGCCATTCATGTAGAACTGCGGAGGTTTCTCGTACAAATCCGCATCAGCGAGGACAAACTGCAGTAAACACTTTATATTTCATCTCCACTTATGTGCTTAATAAATTGTGTATAGTCAATTTTAATAGTTTTCCTTCTCGAACCCTATATGAAAGTGCGCATTCGAGTGCGCGACTGCCCGAGTTGGTGATGGTGCTGATGCAAGAGGAAGCTGTGCAGATGTTGCCGGGATCGGAGAAATTGGGTGAGAAGAGCTCGGAGGTTCTTTTAAGGCAGCGGACATCGGGTGCACTTGACGGTCGAGAATGGAGGAGACTTGGCGTATTGCAGAAGTTGGAAGAACTAATTAAGAATTTTTCTTTTAGAAAAATGTCTTTTTTTCTTCTTCAATGAATAAGATCGTGAAAACTTGAAAAATATCGCAAAAAAAGATCGCAAACTTGCCAGCACACTGCACTTGATGTCTTTTCTGTCGCTCTTGCGACGAACAATTGACACAGGACGAATAAGAGCAACCTGGCAGCAAGCCGGCCACTCCGCTTACGCAACCCTGCAACTCAGAAGGCTGCTAAAAGGGGCTATTTCAAGAGAAATCTTCATTTTCTTGCACACACCTGCCATTCAAAGTCTCTGTCCTTGTTCATAATATACATATAAGTAACTTCAATTGCGCAGAACTCGCCCTCGCAGGTATACGAAGTAACGCTACTTTCATTGCTTAAAGAATTTCCAAAATGCAATTAGAATTTAATCTGTATTCATTAATGTGCATTATATATTTACCATGTTGTTTAGCTAGTCTCAGCGAAGTAGATCGACTTACTAGGCATCAATTCCGTGGCATTTTAGTTGCATGGTTGTTGGTAGGAGAGATATTGAAATTAGCTCCTGCACTGCATTAAAAAGTGGGTAAATTGCTCCCATTTAATGGTAGCTCCTAAAGTTAGCCTTTAGACTTATTCCTCATCATATATCTTTAAAACTTTCTTTTATTAAATAATAACATGACAGAAAATAATTCAATTGAGCTACTGAGAACTTCGTAATATACACCACTGAAATTTTTGGTTCGAACAAGAACTGGATAAATAAATGCTTATTGTTAGAAGGAGGACAGATACAAACACAAGAAGAGTATAAGAGCTGCTTCCGAAGTTTCACTAAATTACATGCTACTCGTTGAATTTAGCCAAATCACAAGTGGCAATTTTATCAGGACTCCTATTTCTGTGCTGCGGGGATGAAGGGATACGAAGGAGGAGACACGGGAAGAGGAGAAAGAGTGGAGGATGGCTGAATGGTTGATGGAGGCGGTGATTTCGATCGGAGATGTCACCGAGCGGAGGAGTCAACTTGTCTAAATGAAGAAATGAAAATAAAAGACAGTAAGGTAAAAGAGTGCTAGGAATAGGAAAAGAATAGTGACCGAGGGGGAAACGAGGGAACAGAAAAGCCAAATATTTACTTCTTGATTGCCCCCCCCCGTTTACTTCTATCGTCTGGGTGTCAACAGAGGCCGATCTCTCTCATGCTAACGTCAATTTAAATCTGTATGCTGTTTACATCTCCAAACCAACTTTTTCCACAGCCGCCTATAGATTTTGCGGCGTAAATTACAGAAATTTCTTCAGCGACTATTCAGTTTTATCAAAATACGCTACGCACAACCTTCGTTTTTGCACGAATTGAGATGCAGTCTGAAAACATTACATTTGCATATCCGAAAAAAGAACACAATTTGCTTATGTAGATGAAAAAAAAAATATATATATAAACTGTCCGAAGTAGGTGAAAACATGCATAACGTTCGAGATCAATCATATACTAGCCTTTGTAAAGCAAAAACAAGCTTAATTTTCATAGCATTCTATATTAAGAAAATTTTTTATTTCAACAGAGAACATTATACGAAATTAATTTAGCTATTTTACTTAAAGCATCTACGGCTCGCTCTCTTTCTTATTTGCTGGTACTTTCGGTGGAGTCGGTAGTACGGAGCCATTGCCCGGGGGCGCCTCTGACATCTGGCTCGCCCACATCCTCGCGTAGACTCCTTCTGCCGCGAGAAGATTCGCATGCCTGGAACAAGTCTTGCGGTGATCTTTCACCTTTCATATCTTTCTCATTCTCAGTTCATTTCTCAGTGACTGACTCGGATGTCTTATAATTAGTGTGTCTACAGTACTCTCCAAAACGTGACTGACGTTCCGCTCTCGACGACAATTCCTTTGTCGAGTACAAGAATGCAGTCAGAGTGGACGATGGTGCTGAGGCGGTGAGCCACGACGACACTCGTGCGAGAGGCGCACAATTCTATAAGAACATCCAATTTGCATAAGCTATTGTTTTTTTAATTGTTTTAATTACAAAGTATTTTTTTATATTAAATTTATACTTAAATTTGATAAAGAAATAAAACATATTTGAAAAAAGAAGAACTTCTTCAAGACTGAAAAAGCCGAACCAAGTAGACAACGCTGGATCGCGCGTTCCGTGTGCGTGTCCAGTGCAGAGGTTGCCTTAGCACAATAAGAAAGAAGAGAATTAGTAGCTTTTTGCTTACCCGAGATTGCAATGTATAACTGTCATCCAATCACCACTTATTCAGAAGGGTTCTCCTTTTGTCAACCTCGGCTACATATCAACAATCTCAACCCCTTAATTAAGTGATGCGGCCGCATAAGATACATAGATATTGAATGAAGAAAAAGCGCCCACCTCATCGAGGAATATGAACTGCGGCTGCTTCAGAATGGTCCTTGCAATGGCGATTCGCTGCTTCTCCCCGCCAGACAACTTCAGCCCCCGCTCGCCCACGACTGTCTCGTAGCCTAATTGTAAGAGGAAAACAGGCTTCATTTATTACGATTATCTTAATGTTTGCAAAATATGTAACAGCCTCGTGATAAAACACCGTAATAATGGTGAATATCTTGATATGCAAAACAACCAAGACAGCTGGACGAATTTTTCCAAGAGAAAGAATGATTCCATTAACACAAAAAATTAGTAGATAACCATGCGGCAGAGAGAGGATCTTGTCGTGAATCATAGCAGCCCTCGCAGCATCTACGATCTCCTCGTCAGTGGCAGAGGGTCGGCCGAAGCGGATGTTATACCTGACGCGCAGTATTGCCCTCATTTATCTATCTTTGATGCGATTAACAATTACTGGATTTGACAGCTTCACTACTTTTCTTCAATTATCATTAAAACATTAACGTGAATATCCATTAAAATGAAATTAAAGGCGAAAAAATATTGTCAAATTAGTTTTCGACACCCAAATTTCTTCGAATAAGATAGAATTTCTTCGAACTATTATGGTATCAATAGTTATTAAATAATTATAAAAACCGGATGGTATCGTTGAAGAGGACAGTGTCCTGAGGGACGATTCCGATCTGTCTGCGGAGGGAGGCGAGCGAGAGTTTCTTCACGTCTTGGCCATCAAATTGGATGCTGCCACTGCTCGATTCGAAGAGGCGGAAAAGGAGCCGAATCATCGTCGACTTTCCGCTCCCGGACGGGCCGACCTCGAAACGACTGCTTTACTTTAATCTCACATTGGACAAGCCGCAATATATTGACTCTAGAGAGTCTTCTTGGTAAACATCAACGAAAACAAAACGATAAATGATTAGCAGTGGAGAAGTAGAGCTTACAAGTGCAATGCTCTGGCCGCTCTTGACTTGGAAGTTGATGCCTTCCAAGACTGTCTTGCCAGCATTGTATTCAAAGGAGAGGTTGGATACGGTAATCCGCCCTTCGCTTGGCTCGTACTCCACTGCATCAGGCGCATCTTGTACCTGCAAAAGATACTTTTAATTGTTATTCAAGCAAAAGATAGCTATTTTATACTTCACTGATATAAACAAGACTAATCAAACCTCGACTTCCTCTGCCATAAGTTCGAACATGTTTTCCATATCGATGAAGGACTTCTGAATCACCCTGAATAGAAATACAACTATGATATTTACCATAGCGTCATAGCGTCGAGTGAGATATACTAGCCCGAATGTTCAACAGAAAACAGAGAGATCGATTGAGAGAAATATAAAGAGAGCGCAAAAGCGAGGGAGAGAGACAGACAGAGAGAGAAGGAGAGAGACAGATGGAGAGGGAGAGAGAGAGAGCTAGATAAAGAGACCAGAAAAAGAGTGGCGTAATCAATCACCTTTTTGAAGAAGATAATTTAAATAATGAGTAACAATAATTGGCGATGAAGAATATGTAGAAAAAGTGCCGAATCAAGAAAACATCTCCGAACCTGTAAATTGTGCCGAAGAAATTGAGTGGAGTGTAAAGCTGGAGCATATAGGTTGCGAAGAGAACGTAGTCTCCCACAGTGAGTCGGCTATCCACCTGCAACAAGTAATTGTTAAATTTTTTGATTACGTCATTTGTGATCGTTATCAATCGAAGAAATGACCAAACGAGAGTTGTGTGTATCAAACATGCACTCACAATCAATGTAAGTGAACAACTTTTTTTATTTGCAATACTCCTTTTTCCCTTTTTACACTTGTGGAACCTAGAACCAAATTGAAGTTGAAATCGATATTCGAATGAACGAGACCTGCATGAGGTAGACAAGCAAGAGTGATCCTCCAGTCATGCCCGCGGCAATCACTCCATTCTGAGCAAAGTTCAGAATGGCCAGAGAAGCACTCACCTTCCACTCTGCCGTCTGGAAACTGCAAAAAGGGGTCCTTGGATAGTTGGTTGTTCAAGGAGAAGTACGGGGATAAATAACTTTTTTGTACTATTCCTCTCTATTTCTTACAATGATACTTTGTATAAGAAATAATAAAGTTTGCAAGAAAAGAACGAACGCGAGAATAGCCTGCCGGAATCGGTCGACCTCGTACGCCTCATTGCCGTAGTACTTGACTGTCTCGTAGTTCAGCAGGGAGTCCGTTCCAATCGCGCTACTCGCATTGTCCTGTCAGAGAGAACTATTATTTGTCTAGTTACAATTTGTGCACCAAAGCAGAAGCACAAAGTGAGCATTGTCTTGAACAAAGGATGAACAATGTCTAATGTCTACCTTCTCGTTCATTTCTCGAGCAAATTTAGTGCGCCACTCCGTGATGAAAATGGTCATTCCTTAATAAAGAAAGATTAAAAGAATGGACAAGACAAAATGAAGCGTCAATCGTATTCGTAAGAAAGGATCTTCCCACCGAAATAGAGAGCCATGGTGATGAGTACGATGACACCGAAATAGGCATCGAAGGTGGAGAAGAAGAAGACAACAGCGATTGCAATGTCAGCGATTGTTGGGACGATATTGAAGAGAAGGTAACTGAAAATAGTTCATTACGGAATGATTAGATAAAATGTATAATAAACAGAAAATCAATACTTGAGAATTTGGTTGATGGAGTTTGTCCCGCGGTCCATGACTCGTAGGACAAGGCCAGTCTTACGCGAGAGATGCCAGCGGAGAGAGAGACGATGGAGATGCTCGAAGAGCTCCACCTGAAATACATCAATAGATGGAGAGGTGAGAGAAAAGAGAAAGAGAGATAGGGAGAGAAAGAGACAGATAGTGAGAGATATGTATATAGAAAGAGATATAGAGAGGGAGGGGTGTATGCGTGTACTAGCGAGGAGAATTATATGTATTTCGTATTATATTAATGCTTTCAATTTCTTAAATTCGAAATTGAATGATTTATTCAAGTTTTGAAATTGAACATAAGTGTGAGTTTTCATGTTTTGAAATTGAATGCGTCAACCTCAATTTCTCTAGTAGTGAACTGCTGAATGGGCACCCAAATGTAGGTGCGAAGTGTGTTGAGGAAACTGCCCCCTGAGATCTTCTCGTATATTAAAAGTATTTTCTTGATGATACGTATTTGCTAATAGAGATAGTACTAAAAACGATTGAAAAGTGATGAGCGGACCTCCGTTGCCTTGCATAAATTTGAGAGCGGAAGAGATGAAGATGAGCGAGTAGTGGAAGGTCGCGGGGCTGGCGAGGGCATCCACTGAAAACATTCGATCTCTTCCATTGTAAGCAAGTAGATGTGTTGCATTTGAACAAAGATAATAAAGGATAAGCAGATCATTCTAGAACGCTGTACGAATTGCAAGAGAGCTTCTGACCTATCCATTTATTGTAGAGAGGAACAGCGACGTTGATAATTCTACCGAGGAGAAGAAGGAAGAGACAGAAGGCAACTCTGAGTTGCAGGCCGAGTGACTTGCGTGGCCAGATGTAAGGCAGAACTATCGACAGCTTCCGCGACATGTTCGACCATGTCTGCGAATATCTAACGTTCCTTATCAATATAGAGAAAATATTTAAAAGAAGAACTACGCAAAAAATACATCAACAAGGTCAGTAATTGGTATGAAATGAAATGAAATGAAAGGATTAAGAAAGATGCAGTGAAATAATTAATATAATAACAACGCACCGATGGATTATCGGTGCGTAGAGATGACATAACGAGTGTGAACGTGAAAACGATGAACACAAAGACAGTTTCGCTGATGTAAAATACAACTTCGCCATTTCGATGAGCACTGAAAAACGTACACTGTTTACCAAACATTATGAACTGGTTGGTTTGGTCCTCAAAAGTAGACCTTGGCGGGTAGAATTCTTGCCAAGCACAAAGTGGGACGAGCTGCAACAGGGAAGCAAGTGATAAGGAGAAGGCCAGGGAAAGCGGTAGATGTTGGAGAGATCGGCATCTGCAATAAATGGCGATATAACTGGCAAATGGCTGCGACTTTATTGTTTTAATTTATTTATTGAAATAGATGTGGCAAGGTTGAGTAATTCGTCTGCCTATTGATTGGTCAAATAAGGTTAAGATAAAAGATCACGGTAGCAATACTCGCTCGAGCTTATGTTGAATGAATGCATCGAAACAAAGGGCTCTCGAACATTAATTTTAAAAAAAAACCTGATAAAGATGACGAGCCAAAGTAGCCAGAAAACCGCTCGAACAAAGCAAAAGGCGGCCAGAATGTGTGTGTATCTGCAAAATGTTTTACATCTACATGTGACATCCCAGCGTTTAAATTTTTCATAAATAACACAACAAACAGAAGTTGCTGGGCGCAATATTTCTCTTTTTCTAAGATGTTATGTGTTTTAGGAACTGTTCACTGGCAGTGTCTATGTCCCATTCTATGTTATCTAATAAAATATGATTCATTATCTTCAGCCATATTTGTAGTGTTATTTTAGGGTTGTTTATTAAGAAACGTGACTCGAATATTAAGTGTACAAGTATCCGACTTAGCTAATTTTAGCAGGCTGCTCACCATCAGTTCACAATTTAAATTGCAAAATAAGTTGAAGCAAAAAAAACAACTAACTCATGAACATAAAAGGCGAAGAAGACGTAAGCAACACTCTGGCCGAGGAGAAGGAAACAAGTGAAGGCAGTAATGAAGAAAGAGAGAGGGAGATGTCCAACTCTGTTGTAGCTGAAAGGCAGAATGATATAATCCATTCCAGGTATAAGATGTGTACCACGAGATATCACAATAACATTTTAACTAAATATTTCGACTAAAGGAATAAATTTCAATGCTAACTGATCAGTCAAAGGCAATGACAGACATCTTTCTTTTTCATAGAGTGAAAATAATATAAATATGATAACCTTATCTGCTTTGGCAGTAGGGATACGACGACGAGGATGGTGGAGAGCACAGAGTAGAGGACGAAGCCAGCCAGGCGAGAGCAGGAGGGGGAGGGCGGCCAGGATCGACTGCAGCCATCCATTGCTGAAGCAGAGAGAGAGAGAGAGGGTAAGAGAGAAAGAAAGGGCGAGAGCGAGAGAGAGAGAGAGAGAATGAGAGAGAGAGAGAATGAGAAAATGAGGGAGAATGCGAAGCGGAAATAACGCAAAAACTCGTGTAAGAAACAGAAAAGAAAAGCAGACGACACAAAAAATTTACCAATAGGGACGACCGACAGAGCGAAGAGAGAGAAAGCGTAAGAGAAAAAAAGAAATAAAGAGAAACAGAGAAGGAGAGCGCGAGAGAGATCAGAGCGTTCTGGAGTGCCTAAACCCCTAAATAAAAGTGTCTCAGTACTCCTTGGGCATTCCAAATAAATGTCAATTTTCGGAATACAAAGGGTACTTTTAGGAGCTATAATATTAGTACCCAAATGGCATAATTTGCATAACTTTGCATACCGCAAATTAGCATAATGGGCTTTTTCAATGTCTAATAAAAGCAGAGAAACCCCCTGCTTTCCGGTGGATCATAAGGGATCGTTTATTCGCCTTCTCCGCGCGAACATACATATGTAGTAAATGACGTCTATCTCGCTTGCGGCACGAGATAAAAGTAGATAAATTACAAGTGTGTAGTATTTAGAACAAAATCGACAAAAAAAAGTGAATTCTTGGCACAACTTGTGATTTCAACACTTTGTTTCTATCCGGGACTTAAGCCAAATAGGCGGCACTTATATTCGCGCGTAGAGCGCGAAGAGCAGAGGAAATAAGAGTTGGGAAATCACTTGTGACGAAAGCGCACGAGAAGTTCAAGAGAACAAGAATCGTTGGTGATGAGTGAGGGAGGATGGAAGAGGAGAGCGTGCGAGTATGAGAAAAAGAAAAGTGACAGAGAGAGAGAGACGAAGAGGCGGTTACAGAGAGATGAAGAGAGATGAAGAGTGAAGAAGAGAGAGAGAGAGGAAGAGAGATAGAGTGCAACAGGGAATATGCAGTGTTGACTTACTCGTGCAGAAAGCATAGAGAAATAGAATACATCACCTTGCACTATGGCTGCGCGTGTTGCGAAAGCGTGGCTGTTTCCTGGGAGATGTAAGTACTTCTCTATACGCCTCCCCCCTCTCAACTACCCAGCTATGTACATTTAAAAAATGGAACCTTTTAAGATGTAAAAAAAATCTAATTCTAAAATTATGAAAATCGAATAAAAATCTACCTACGAAGTATACGATAAGGAAACATATTGAAATAATAACTTCTTCTTTTTAAATCGAAAAAAAATTCATCGCACCAACTGTGTTTAAAAAATCGCTTCTAAGAAATGCGTTTGTGAGAACAGTGATTATAAATTTTATTGAAACGCACTTCATTTTGCTGACATTGCGTGATGAAACATTGACTGCTTTGTTATATAATTTATTCCCATAACATGACGTCGTTTAGATTTTCCACAAAAAATAAATGGCTTGGAGGCTCGAGTTTAAGGTAAAAAAAAGATGATCAAAAGTTGTAGGAGTACTGTATTTGTAAACAAAGAATACTGTCTTTCAGTTATTCTAAAATTATAATTGACACTCTGTAATAATGTCGGCAAAAACTTCCATGGGCACTCTTTTCCCATTTGAATTTCTTGCTGTTTAAAGCTTTTCGAGCATTCTCACAAATTGAAATTGCAAAGAACCGTTTCGCAAAAAAATTTCATTACTGAAAAAAGTTACAAATTCCTAATGAAAACGTGATATATTACACATATGATCGAAACAAAATTAGGGTTTATTCTTCGGCTTTATCACGAGCGATGTTGAGACATTGACGCTATTCTGTTCGTGGCATTTCAGCCATTAAAATAAGATGACAAGAAATTGTCGATAGCTAGCAGATGTCAGCATTATTG
The DNA here is from genome assembly GCA_945643635.1 of Allodiplogaster sudhausi. Lineage (NCBI taxonomy): Eukaryota > Metazoa > Nematoda > Chromadorea > Rhabditida > Diplogasteridae > Allodiplogaster > Allodiplogaster sudhausi. Next base: position 2,394,350 of record CALZFC010000354.1, read on the forward strand.
TCAGCGATTGAGCAGGCGAGTGGAGCGAGAAAACGACCATGGAGGCGGCCGCAAGATCTAGCAAGAAGAATAGTTACTTAACAGTACAAAACGCATAATAAAAAACTATAAAAAGATGATTCAAATTATGTTAAAGGACGCCGAATGTGCACAAAGCTTATGATAATCAGATTTGCATGCGGCCCGGGCACGTGGGCCGGTCGGCCCAAATTTCCAAGACCCTCAGGGCCGCCTCTCTCTCTCTCTCTTTCTCTCTCTCTCTCTCTCTGTCTCCCACTAAAGTACGAGCGAACGTGAATCGACGTTTCCTTTGTGAGCAATCGACGGTGTTCAAAGAAAGGTATCATCAGCCGCACGATTAATCTCCCTCGAGGACATGGACAAGCGTCTCTGATATGTCCAGGACATTTTCTAGGGTGAGAGACAAATGTCCCAGACACTAAGGAAAAAGCCTATGTTAATGCACGGGTCTCGCATCTGTCTCTCATATGTCTTTGAAATGTCTCGGATACTTTTGGGAAAATATTATGTCCAAGACATCGAGAATGTCTGGGACAATGTCCAAGACATCCTGAGAAGGCAATAGAGTATGCAATTTGAAGAGAGGCGAAACAAACACGCCAAATGTCATTTCTTGTCTCCGAGACAAAAGTTATGACTTCGTCTTTTTGAACGCGCAATCGTACTGTTTATACGTACGGTAGCTGCTACTTTTGGAAGGAGAAGCAGTTTTCAAAAAGTGTTTTTTTTTTAGCAAGGAAATATTTGTTAAATCGTCATTTCCATTATTGTTGCTCTTTCACGTTATTTTTGCCATAATTCGCTTATTAATGTTTCTCCTTTTATTTATCTAATTGCTCCCTCTTCAACAATATCTCAATATGTTATTGTTGCTTATAGTAATCAGCTTGTTGTGATTGCAGCAGAGTGGTGACTCGTTTGGCGGGAAATGAGAGTTTATGGGAGTTTACTTTTATCGGCGATATGTTGCTGGAAAAGAATTCAAAATATCTGCAAGCATATATTCTAATGCTGGTTAGAAGTATTGAAAATTCAAAAGTTTAAAGTATTTCCAAGATATCCGATGCTGTTTTGTGCACTGTTCTGTGCTCTCCATTATCAAAACATGCAATGTGAGCATGTGATATAAAGAAAATAAAGGACAAATATATAAAACCATACATTTGGCCGCCTAGATTCGCTGTTCACATGGAAAATTTTTTAAATTTTGTCCCTGACATGTCTCCCAGGTGTCTCTGAAATGTCCTGGACAATAAAATGTCCTGGACATATCAGAGACGCTTGTCCATGTCCTCGAGGGAGATTAATCGTGCGGCAGATCTGTTTGTACAGTCTGCAGAGTATTGGTAAGTCTTTGACCGGAAATCTCGAGGTCTCGGTTCGATACCCTTTTGAGAACAGGTTTTTGCAAGCACGAAAATTTTTTTTGCGTTTTTTTGTCGTTTATACATAAACAAAATGAGAAACTCAAAAGAAATAAAACAACAAACTCAAAATGGTAAGAAGTGCTCTGAAAATTTCACTTTATTTTGCACTTTGTATTCAACTAGTTGAAGCCAGCCCGTTTGGAACCCAATTATATTTATATTAACACTATTAATACTATTAATACTGGACCCAACAATGTTGAGCGGGACTGTAGGCTGTCTTAACGGAAAATATTGTCATCCAAAATTTTTGAACATTTCTACTTATACCTAAGAGAAAAAAAATTTTTCAAAACTTTTTGACCACCTAAATTTTATTATGAATTGCAGATACATACATCCTTCATAAAGTTTCTAAATAAAAGAAAACAAAAATTCCCCGGGGCAGGCGTCCATAGCGGCCTCCTTGAGTCTTACAGATAGGCTCTCTTAAGACAACATCAATTTACTCATCAGTTACAAGTAGAACTACACATGAACAAGGGTACCACAAGGTAGTCGGACCGGTCCGAACACCTCGAGGGAAGGGGCAGGGGCCTACTTCGGGGGCGGGGGGCAGTTGATAATTGCATGAAATGCGCCCAGTTAAACTACTGACCTCCCAATTCATGGCGAAATATGCACCGACTTACTTTGTATGCGTTACCCTCCTGATTGTATTAATTTTGGATTTGTTATTTTTTTCAGGAGTTTTTTCAGATTTGTTGCCGGTGCCTGTTCGGGGGCCCGCTCCAGAGACCATGGGCTGACCGCGGGGGCCGGGGTCCGGGATGGAGTCGACTATGGTATCACAGAACGGATGTTTTCATCCCGCGGTCAGTCGTGCTCATGAATGACTTGCGCGTGACATGAATTTCAGCAAATTTATTGACACTTTATCGAAATTATGCTCGAAACAAGGATATGAGCTCAATCCAACGCCCTCGACAAAAAAGGGCAACCTTTAGAATGACTTTTGAAACCAAACTGCAGCTGTCTTATTTTATATTCAACTAAATCAAATGAGCAAATTTCAATTTGCGTAAAACGAGAGTATGCAATTTATATGCAAGACGCATGTTCTTGTTTTATTTACTCATTAAGAACCAACTTCGCAATATCTCAAGATTGTACTGCAAATAAGTGCCACGAATATTTTGGGAAGTGCCATGTTTGGGTTTTATTATTGTTCAACACATCTCCAAAATCGTTCCGTTTTGCTCCAATGCCGGAAAAGTATGCTATTCTAGCAAATCTATGTACTACTACATACATATGTAGATGATACATCGAATCTGCTCCCTTCGAAAAAGCTGTAACATCCAAACTGCCTGCATGCAGGATGTAAGTATTAGCTTCAGGAACTGAGCAATGTTTTTTTTACCACACGCTTCTCGGGATCTTAGCATAGGGGTGTTGTCTAGAATCTTCTTAATTTAAACAAGAATTACATAAATATACAGTTGCCGGTAGTGATGTCCTTTGTGGGCAGACGAGGTGAGTGAGAGAAGAGCCGACCGAGCATCATTGAGAAAGCGCGCAGAACTGACGATTAGCAGCTTGCAATAACGATCCAACATAATGCACTTCTCGTGCCTTTGGAGAATATTCATGATACAGTAATCTTCCATTTTTAACTTAGCCAAATTTTGTTTGCCTAGTCTGTAGAGAATCTACATGTTTGATTTCTCACTTCTAGCACTATTCATATATGTTTATTTGCCTGAAACTTGGGTAATTAAACCAACAGCTTACAAAATCATAGCATACATAAATAAAAGAAAGCAAGCAGTCAAGACAAAGAAAGAATATGAAATGAAATGAAAAAAAAACGATATGGCGCATGTGAAGGCTCAGTAGAATAATTTAGACAGTGAAGATGCAACCCATTGGGCATTCCAATTGTCAAGTCAGGGACCCAATTTTCGGAACACCAAGGGTACTTTTAGGAGCTCTACCCTTAGCACCCAAATGAGGTAATTATAATAACTTTGCATAGCACAAATTTGCATAATGGAATTTTTCAAAGTCTAATAAAAGCAAGGAAATCCTTGCATCACCTGCTTTCCTGTGGATCGTAAGGGCACCTTTATTAGCGTACTCCGCGAGAACATAAATACCGCCTTTCGGGGATGTTCATTTTTTTTTCTTTTGTAAACCATCCAAGGTATTTTTGCCAGAAGAATGAAATTTAATATGCAGAAAATTTTAATTTCAATTAAAGTAGCCTTGACGGTATACAATATATACAAACAAAGTTTGCTGGATTCAAGGATGGGCCTGCCGGTGGTCACCAGGGACGGCTTCCAATTTGGCGCTTTCCTTGGGGAGCCAACTCATACTCTTGGGGCAGAACTCTTCGTGGCACTTCCGCTTGCGCCATCCCCGGAGGATAGCAGGGGTGGTCTCCCCTGGGCGGGTTCGAACTCGGGATCCTTGCTCCAGCTACTTGGTGCTAGGGTATATTGTTCGGCCTATTACGAACGACGTTGAGACGTTGACGCTACTCTCCCGTGAGCATCTGATATTGTGGCAAGTAATCCGTCGACCCAGGCCGAAAAGAAACATTCGGTAGCTAGAAGATGTTAGTATTATCGTCAGCGATTGGGCCGGCGAGTGGAACGAGTAAACGACTACGGATGCTGCGGCAAGATCTAAATAAATAACTCGTAAGAGATGATTAAACCAATATAAATTCAAACGAAAATATTATACATTATATTATGATATTATATATTATAATATGTTATAAAATATTATATATATATATATTTATATATACGAATAGTGTAATTACGCACCGTCATTTTCAATCTTCAATGTCAGCATTGCAATAAGATTGATAATTGGAAAGGCGATGAAGATAATCGGCACACATAGCTAAAAGTAGCAAAAAGATGTTTGATTGTCAAATAAAACAACCTCAAACAAAGGATCAAAATCAACAATCAATGCAATAAAAGATCAAAATTTGATTATTTATTGAATTCACTTATCAAGCCTTTTTCTCATTATCAGTTCAAATACATATAATGTAATTCCCCACACCGTAGCGAGAAGACTGTAGAAGAGTCGCTTTTGATGGGCGAGTCTTCCTTCAGACATGTGGGCTGATGAGGAAGCAGAAGTGATGATGTGGCGCATGTGAAGGCTCATTGTAGTAACGACGACAATCATGCTGCAGCTATTAACGAATATAACACCTACAAATATGTTTATGTATGACAATACAGACTTGGTTTCTTCATTGCTGAGATTGAGCGGAAAATAATAGAAAAGTGGCCTGTACTATGATGTTCTTCTTCCAACGAAAATGCAGTTTTCGCCCCACCAAAACTCACCCATTAGGCCCTGCGCGTGATCCCAGCAGACAAACTGTTCGACTTCAAAGTCGCAGAGATATTCAAATGTCTGCAAGGTCCATATCTAAAATCGATTAAGACGAAAAGTAAGTCTATCTCAACTATTACTGACATACTCACCACAGAGGAGCTTTCAGCAGGCATTGGATGAGCGGCGAATTCGGCAAGAGTGAAAATGAATGCCATTAAACCAAGAAAAATACAAGAGAAGCCGATTAGCGGCCAGCGTGAAAGCCGCCATCGTGAACCGTGCAGTTGGAGATGCTTAGTTAGTAAAATTATTTATCCAATAACGAGACACACCCCGGATGTCTTTTTGTCATGATGGCATTATGTATATGATTGATTTGGAAAATATTTAAAACCCAACAGTTAACCTAATTTAAAACAAAATCGGATACTTCAACAACTCTGAATTTGGGTGGAAAGTTGCTAGTTTGTAAAAAGTCTAATGTATGTTTTGAAGCAAATCACGGGCTACCTGTCGCAACAAAGTAATAGTATAGAAGACACCTAACCATAAGTAAAGGCTTCCGTCCTTCTATTACGCTCGTCCTCTATCATTACTCACTCATATCTCGCCCTCATCTTCTCTCTCACTGTTATTGCTTCCCCATCAAAGTAACCAAGTATTATCAAACACTGGCATCCCAACGCCGGCACCCCCCCCCCATCGTTATCTGTGGATCCTCTCTACCATAATTAATGTAAAATGAAAAGTATAAGTATATTAGTATAAGAGAAACTTACTTGGTGTCGATAAATGAAGCAGTGTATCAGAATTAAGACACAAATTGCTGCGAGAACGAATGTTAACGCCTGAAACATTTTCGAACGTTAGCAGAAGTTTTGAAGGCTGATTTTTTTCACTAATGCTGTGGTGAAGCCAACGAACCAGTCTTCCTGCTGTTATTTGCCATATTGCCTTGAACTTGAACGGGCTATCGACGTAAATGCAATGCAAAGGAGGAAAGAACGTAAGTCGGGCAATGAAATCGAATGCGACGTCGCTAACGATTTGTATGAGCTGAGCTAGTCAAAAAGAGGATGTGAGAAAAGAGGAGGAACGAGACCAATGCCGGAAAAATATGCTAAATGTAAATACATATATGATACATCAAATCGGCTCCCTTCGAGAAAATATAAACATTCAGCGAAATCCCATGAGCAAATTTTGATTTGCGTATGACAAGAGCAAGCAATTTATATGCAAGACGCATATAAATTTTTAATTAACTTACCAACTCCGCAATATCTCAAGATTGTACTGCTATGAAGTGTAACGAATATTTTAGGAAGTGTCATGTTTGGACGCATTTTATTGTTCCACGCATTTCCAAAATCGTTCCGCTGGATTCCAATTCTGGAACAGTATGCTAAATGTATGTACATATATGATACATCAAATCGGCTTCCTTCTAAAAAGCTGTAACATATAAACTGCCTGCAAATGCGAGCGAGAAATACTTGGGAACTATGGTGTATGTAAGTATTCGCTTCAGGGACTGAGGTGAGCAATTTACTAAATGATTCTCGGGATCTTAACATAGGGGCGTTGTCGAGAATCTTGTTAATTTTAATATGAATTAAATCAACATACAGTTGCCGGCAATAAAGCTATGTGCGAGCAAACGACGAGAGCGAGAGAACCACCATGACTGATGGTGAGAGAGCGCGCAAAACTGACGATTACCAACCAGCAACAACCAGCAATGACGATCCACCAGAATGCACTTCTTGGGGCAGTAGTAGTCAGTCTCTCAATCAATCGTTCAAAACAGCGTGTATTGCGAAAGGCAGTTGCATTCCAGCGAGAATAAAACAGGTCGCCGCAGTAAAATTTTCGTTAACTGTTGAAAAAAAGTGAAGTTTATGAATAAATGCCGGAAGGCATAGCGCGAAGCACATGTGTACACACATACATACATTCATATCTACATATGTATGTACATATTGTATGGCCAAAATAAACATTAGGGTTTACCGTATTTTCTCTATTAATACCCCCTTTATTAGAACCCCCCCCCCCTCTAATAGTACCCCCCTCTGAAAATACCATTGAAAAATAGAACCCCTCCCCCCTCCAATAGTACCTATTACTTCAGCTCTAGAAGTACCTCGTATACCAATGATCTGATAAATCTGTTGTAAAACGGATATTCCAGTGATGATTCCATTGAATTCGGTCTACGATTCTTCTTTTTTTGGGAGTGAAATGTTGTTATTAAACTTTTAGTGGCTCACATTGAAAAATAGAACCCCTCCCTCTAATAGATCCCCTCCCTCTAATAGTGCCCCCTTCTGGCAAGGGTATTGAAAAATAGAACCCCCGGGGGTACTAATAGAGAAAATACGGTATTATATATTATTAGACGAATCAATGCAGAAACATAATAGCACAATGCAAGTAGTGATTTATGGCAGCAACATGTCAGTGGTACAATGGATGTGAAGAAGAAGTGATAGATTAGAAAGATCAGCCAGAGGCGTGGCCTTGGGCGAGGCTATTCCCCGCCCATGGTTCGCCAGACCATTACTTGCATTTTATATAATAACATGCGCGGACATGAATTTCAACGAATATATTGACACTTTATCGAAATTGTGCTCGAAACAAGGATATACAATCAATCCAACACCCTCGACACAAAAGGGCACGTTTTAGAATATCATCATTCATGACAGCATTCGCACGAGAATAAAACATGTCGCTGCATTAAAATATTCGTGAACTGTTAAAAGAAAAGGTTAACTTTATACCATGAATACATGCCGGGAGGCACAGCACATCCAAGTCGTGTCTTAAGTACATACACATGTACATACATGCATACATATTGTAAGGCCAATAAACAAAAGTACAAACAAAGTTAGCTGGCATCAAGGCTAAGCCGGAGGTCAACAGTGACGGTTTCCAATTTGGCGCTTTCCCTGGGGAGCCAACCTATACTCCAGGAGCAGTAATCTTTATAGCATGGCTACTTCCACTTGCGGCATCAACGAAGGGTGGCAGGGGTGGTTGCCCCCGGGCGGGATCGAACTCGGTATCCTTGCGTGCTAGCTCCAGCCAGTTGGCGCTAGGGTATATTGTTCGGCCTCATTACGTTCGACGTTGAGACGCTGACGCTACTCTCCCGTGAGCATCTGATCTTGTGGAAAGTCAGCCGCCGACAAAGGCCGAAGAGAAACGTTCGGTAGCTAGAAGATGTAAGTATTATCGCAGCTATTGGGCCGGCGAGTGGAACGAGTATGCAACTACAGAGGCAGCGGTAAGATCTAAGAAGAACATTTCTATTTTAAATAAATAACTTGAAAGAGATGATTAAACTCATATAAATTCAAACGAAAATAATATACCTTATATTATTATATTACATATTATAATATATTATAAAATATTATATATATATATATCTATATATACAGTACCGCCCAACAACCAGGGGTGCAGGAACTTTCGGAACTTTCAGAAAGTTCCAAAATGTCCGATCAAATTGTGCGCTTCTGGATAATCGCACGTCGATTTGGTTTGCATATTCGGATTCAGGCACTCGGGTTTTCCCATAATTGAAAAAAAAAATTTCAAAATAATGCAAAATGAAAATCTTGTGAATTCGGTGGTGCAAGACCAGTATAGACCTACAAACAATTTTATTAAGCATTAGACGTTGTTTTTAAGAGTCGTTAGAGTCCATGCCACGAAAATTCCACTCCTTCGAAGTCATCCGCAGCAAAAGATTTACTGCGAGTGGGGCCCGAACCTGTGACAAACGAAATTGCAGGCTAACGCGTAAGCCACTGGGCCATACCAATCATATCAAACCGCTCGAACAAACGAATCCTTGCCAGTTGGTCAGTTACCTACTTCCCAACTTCCCTTTCTCTCTCTCTCTCTCGCTGTTACTTCTTGAGTTGTTCTCTCTTTGCTTCGCTTTGAAAGATCCCCCACGTTGGGCTATCATTCTGACTCTACTTCTTTTTCCTTGTCAAAACATTCGTCCCGTTTGGGATTCGAACCTGCGACTCTCAAAATTGCAAGCAAGCGCGCAGCTTACTGCGCTACGCAGGCCATGTCTTTTGTATCAAACTCGAGAATGATGATCTCTCTCTCTCTCTCTATCTCTCATTATTTCCCGCAGATTTCGGGCACTTGAGTTTGGTTGTAGCCGGGGCTGTTCCATCTCTGGTCTGTACGACCCTTTGGGCCTGGATGGAGAAAGAGAGAGATAGAGAGAGAGAGAGAGAGAGAGAGAGATAACGAGAGAGAATAACAATAAGAGAGCGTCGCAAGTTCGAATCCCAAACGGGATGAATGTTTTGACAAGGAAAAGGAAGTAGAGTCAGAATGATGCCCAACGTGGGGGATCTTTCAAAGCGAAGCAAAGAGAGAACAACTCAAGAAGTACCAGCGAGAGAGAGAAAGAGAGAGAGAGAGAGAGAGAGAGAGAGAGAGAGAGAAAGAAAGTGAAGTTGGGAAGTAGGTGGCTGACCAACTGTCAAGGATTCTGTTGTTCGAGCGGGCTGATATGATTGGTAGGTGGCTTACGCATTAGCCTGCAATTTTGTTTGTCACAGGTTCGGGCCCCACTCGCAGTAAATCTTTTGCTGCGGATGACTTCGGAAGGAATGGAATTTTCGTGGCATGGACTCTAACGACTCTTAAAAAAAACGTCAAATGCTTCCTAAAATTGTTTTGTAGATGTATACTGTATGGCTGTGTGGAATATTGGTATGCTTGTAAGAGTGTGAGCCGAATGGCTGGTGTTCGATTCCTCTTTTGAACCAATTTATTCAAATTTCTTTTGCAAGATTTTTTGGACGTAGTTTTTTACTTGTAACAATAAAAGTCACTAGATAAGAAAAAAGATGCTAAATGACATCTGAAACTGTAATTTAAAGTAATTCTGTTCGTGCAACTGCCTTCATAAATTGCACTGAAACGATTACACATTGACACACTACGAATTGTGATGGTCCTGCACCACCGAATTCACAAGATTTTCATTTTGCATTATTTTGACATTTTATGCTCAATTATGGTAAAACCCGAGTGCCTGAATCCGAATATGCAAACCAAATCGACGTGCGATTATCCAGAAGCGCAAAATTTGATCGGACATTTTGGAACTTTCCGAAAGTTCCGAAAGTTCCTGCACCCCTGGTTGTTGATCGGTACTGTATATATATATATATATATATATATATATATATATATATATATATATATCTGTATGTATGTATATAATATCTGTAATATAACATACACAAAAATGATAGTAAATAACTTGAAAGATATGATTAAAATAGTGTAAATTCATACGAATATATGTGGCATATACGCACCGTCATTTTCAATCTTTAATGTCAGCATTGCAACAACATTGACTACTGGAAAGGCGACGAAGATTATCGGCACGCATAGCTAAAAGTATCATAGATGTTTGATTGTCACCCAAAACAATATCAAAACCGAAACAAAGGATCAAAATCAACAACGAATGCAATAAAAGCAGTCAGTACAAGGTGCCCCGGCCGAAACCCACAGAGCGTTAATTGCCAGCTGCGCTCGCCCTCCGCCCACATTTTGAATGCCTTAGATATATTGGAAACTGCAGCTGTCTATCGACTTTTATATGCAACGAGGAAAGCCCATGTGTTCATTTAAATTTGCGTACAACGAGAACAAGAGGTTTTTAAACTAAACTTTGATGAACGTACTGTTAAGAAGAAACGAATGTTGAAGGAAGTGTGATGTTTGGGACGTCTTTTATTGTTAGACGACGCTCCCGCGCATCGTTCCGTTGGATTCAAATGTCGGCTAATCTTCTGGATTCTAGCAAAGACAGATAATGTGATGAAATTTTATTCGCTTCGAAACAGCTGTAACATCTAAACTGCCTGCAAATGCCAGAGAAGAATTTGCGATAGCAGCTGGATCTAATTGTAAGTATCAAGCGAATGAAACGCGTAGAAATAAATGATGTGTTCATACATGAATTTGCTACATTCTTAATTTTTTAATTACAGTGGAGCCAATGACTTTTCTGCGTAGGTTCGCTTGTTTATTTCATCGTAGAATATTTTTAGGTGGAAACTCCTTTAAACAATGTTTATAAGTCGCGCAGCTGTTCAAACGCTTTTCCCAGATTAACCGAAATGCGAAACAGTATATCTAATGTAGAACATGCGACTTGCACTGGCGGCGGCCAGCAATTCCCCCGGGCGCCGGTGTCTTCGCGGGGTCCGTGCTGAATTACTTCTTCCACTGCAATCGTTTGTTTCAAGAGATACTCAATGAATACGAACTTGCGCTTCTTCTTTGGTACGCCCGCTGAAAAAGGTGCGAAGATCGGAGGGATGATCAGACGACCCTTGCGGAGGTTGCGGAGAGAACACGTTGCAAGGGAGTACGATTCAGGAGTTCTGAAAGGGGAAAGAGAGTGTGTGTGAGAGTGAGAAAGAGAGAAAGAGTTTTGGGGAGAGGGAATGGGAGAGGGTGAGAGAAATAAGTGAGTAATTGACTAGAACTCGGACCCAGTGGCGTTCGCTCCGAGTGTCGTCCCCTGAAGCTGCACCGCTTAATTTTCCGCCTCAACTAAAGAAAAAAAAATATGTTTAAATCTGCAAGAATTATTTATAAATATAAGTAATTTCGCTGTATTTTCGATGTTTTCTTCCTTAAACGAGAATTTTCTTGATTCTCAAATTAAATAAAAGTACTTTGTTATAGAGCAAAGTTGTTCTCTGCTGGGAAGAATCTGACCCTGCTGTCGATTCTGAGCGTACAGCCAGTAGACTGCGACTCCTCCCGCGCTCGCTCCGACCAGGAAGGCTCCGAACAACGACAGTGCCATTCATGGCGAGGGGCTTGTACAAGTTGAAGAAGAAAAAAAACAATTCATTTCTAGTTCGTCCAATTCAAAGGAATTATACTATTGGCGGTAATCTTTAGAAGTCAACCTTTTTGGAGATGGGAAAATCTGCGAATTAGTCGCCTCGTTACCAGGAAGAGAAAGCTTCCGGCCAGCTGCGACGAGATGCGAAAGTTGAAATGAAAGAAATAGGAGCGGAAGATCGACTCGTCGACTAAGTACTACATATTTAGTACTTTGGGAACATTACTGTATTAATCAAAATATGCATTAGTTAACTCTCTGTTCCTCACGTTTTAGCCGCCGTTGTCCAAATCATAAAGGAATATGGTAAAGAAGGACATAGCTTCCAGTTTCCTCATGAGATAACATTCCTCTTCGCTTCTTTTCTATTCCATTCCGCGAATTACTATTCATTTTTAAAGGAATTTTTATCCCAACAATTCAAAATGTTCCTTTCAACTCGTCCCAGGAATCGGAAACCGTCGTGAAGAGCTTGACAAGCCCGCACATCCTATTTTCTTGTATTGTCCTGAATCGCCGCTCGCTCTACAGTAAGTTCAGAGCGTTGTTGCTGAGCTGGCATCTCCCGCCAGTCCGGCAAGCTGCCTTGCTTCGTTTGCCACTCTTTTGGCTCACACCCATGACAAATGCAGAACGCGTCAAAATTTATGCGAACAACCCTTTGAATCGAAACAAGCTTGAAAGCTAGAAATCGCAATCATCAACCCTTATTTGTTGTTCTTGTTCAATCTCTCTCATTATTTCTGCTCCTTGACCATTTCTAGAATGAGTTCGTTCACGAATGTCACGTTGGGACTGGTGAGAAATGTGACAAGTCGCTTCTTGCCAACATCCGCGTCACCCTCCGCTTCGTTTCCGTCCTCTTTCTCGTCGTCAGATTCGACTCGGCCGAACCAATCGACCACCAATTGAGCTCTACAACGAATGTCTTTCAATTCAGAGATTTTGTTTCATTTTGGCCCGATCACAAAACAAGTTTACCTCCGGAACAATAAATATTATAGTTTGCTTTTTCTGAAAACTTATTAGAAGCCCGGTCAAATATTTACTCGAGTAGTGAAAAATTGATCGACCGAACGAACCTGCTGAATTTCCCGGCAAGCTCAATGTAAACACGAAGCTTCTTGAACTCTTGCATCGTCTTATCGGGGGCGAAGGCCATTGCCACGGCAATTTCATCGCAATAAGTGAACTGCAGTTGGCTGCAAAACGTCATATTTACCCATTGTTTAGAGCTTAGATCGACTTTGAGGATTAAACAACTTTTCTATGTCATCTGAATTGTTAAGAACTTTTGTGATGAATGTACCCATTAGTCTGCTTCTCAATGAATTTTCGAGGTATTTCGAATGCAGCGTTCAGATATTTCGATAGCAGAGTTGGCTGTCAGAAGTTTTCGTAGTAATCGATTCCTTTATTCTGAAACATAGGCCCATTTAAAGATTTCTCTTCAGAATTAAGGACCATTTATATTCGTGTAACAAAAGAATAGAATGAACCTCTTCGTGATGAAGCGAGATCCCATCCCACGGCACAACTGTGATGGCCACATTCATCTCAGCCAAGACAGCCGACGCAGCTTCTGGGTCTTCGTAGAAGTTCGATTCAGCTGACGAATCCACAAGAACATTTCCAACGCCTGAATTAAACAATGGGGTGTATTCCTATTTTTTTTATATGCTTGCCAAAGTAGTTGCCACCCATGATGACCACCTTCCTTGGCCGATTCGCAAAGTCATCGTCGAGTTTGAGTGCGAGGGCGACGTTGGTGAGCGGGCCGAGGCAGACGAGGATAGCATCTGGATGCTCTTTAGTTAGACGGATCAGAGCGAGAGCGGCCGTCTCATTTCTCACGTATTCCGAGACCTCCTCTTCATGCATCGTCTTCAAAAATATATTTATTGACGTTGAAAGTAAAAGTTAAAACTTCTATAAAAACAGACCGGAGGTTCAGCATAGAGTTGGTCGCTGAGCCCATCTACTCCGAAAATATCCCTGTAGTCGTTCAACTTTTGTTTGAGGAGAGCCCACGAGGCTCCCTGGTAGATGGGCACCCGTTTCTGTAGTTAAAGGTTTGTATTTGGAAAGATTGTGTGTTACCACTTGTTCAATTGTTTCTGTATGAAAACGGTTGTTTTTTTTAGTTGTTCTGACCTTGTTCGCAACGAGAGTACGGGCAATGTTGGCAGTCGCCTGCTTATACTATTTATATTATTTATATTAATACTATTTATATTATTTATAGCGGACCCAATAGTGTTGTGCGGGATTTTAGGTTTTCCTGTCATTTCGGAAATATGTATGATGACAAAACAGCGAAAGGGCTCTTCGTCTCTTCCATAGCCCTCTCTCTATCTCTCTATCTCTCTATCTCTTTCTTCTCTCTCTTCTCTCTTTCTCTTATTGTTTGAACCTTCCAAGCCGTTAGTTGACTGGCTTGCTACCGGTCAACGAGGACGGTGAGGGTGGCATTGTCCGTGGTTGGCTTTTCGCTGTGAAGATATATCCAGAGCATGAGCAGGGCAGTCGGGTGCACTAACTCGAGGTTCCGGAGCCTCTTTTGCCTCCTCCCCAGAAGTGGCCGGGCCGGGCCCCGGCCCCTCGGTGGCCGGGGCCGGGGGCTGGATAATTGAATGAAATTCTATCCTAGTTGAACAACATGAGCCAATTTATTGAAAAGTACCCCAATTTATTTCGTATGCGTCACAGATGTACAAATTTTCTCAATTTGGATGAATGTTTCCTCCGACGCAGATATTTTTTTAGGAGAATTTTAAGATTTGGGGCCGGCGACCTCCTTCGAGGCCGACCTCGGGGGCCGGGCACCTCTACTCCTCCCAGACAAAAACGTCCTGTTTATGTACATATGTATCGTAGAAGACTGGTATAATGACTGTCATTCAATCCCTCATAAATTAATAATAAAAAAAGTGCAAACTGTGTAAATCTGAAGATAAGCGTCGTATCGAAATATTTGTTTTATTCGTATATATATAGAGAGAGAGGGCGAAATGTTCAGAGGGAGAGGGAGATAGAAGGAGAGCGAGAAAGAGAACAATATGAGACCAAAATGAAGAGAGGAGAGAGATCTCCATGAAACAATGAGATAATAAGAATAGCAACACTTCCATCTCTTACCTTTTGAGTCTCGACCTGTCTCTACTACAGACACAAAAAGAGCGCGGCACAACCATAAAATTAAATGTTACCCAGTCATTGTTCCCTTTATGTTCATTCTCCTACAAAAAAGAATGCGAAACGCAAGATCATAATTTTTTGATTTCTTTTGATTTAATTCATCTGCTGTTCGCCACGCATCTCCGAAACTCAACCGTAATCAATCAATTTCCATTTTCCAGACTATTCTAGACGTGTCTCTTTAAATCACATGTGGAGCTAATTCAACTATATGACGTTTCGATTCCTTAAGCTTCTAAAATGAAATATATTCTTCGCGCTTGCAACCCCGCCGCATGCGTCTGGGTGGAGGCAAAAGAGGCTCCGGATCAACCCGGCTGGCCTGCTCAATCTCTGTCGTAGAAGTATATTCTAATTTATTTCATAAGGATTAATGAAATCGAATTGCATAATGTACATCGAATGTATAATGTGAATGATTACAATTTGGTAAATATATCATAATGTAGATTTGTAAGTTGATATAAGGATAACATAGAAATACGAAGTAAACGACGTGTTATGTAATATGTAATTATTGTCTATCTGTCTCTGATTATGGAACAAATTTTGAAAAATTTGAATCTGTATTCATTTTCATCTTGCTTGATTACCGAATAGTCCTGAGTAACGAGAAGGGATGAATTGTCTTCATTTGCAGTTCATTTGTTGTGTGTATTAAAACCATATGTTATGTGTATTAAAACGTTCAAAAACTTTTTGAAAATTGATCACAAATATACGCCTACAAACTTGCTCGTAAGGCGCGGTGAAAACTGGGTACAAACCTTGTAAAAAAAATTCAGCTAACAGCGCAGCTTTGTCACACTGTCAGATGTTTGTCATTTCGGCATATTTTGGAAAATGGGTTTTCTAGGGTTCTTCGCCGTGAAAACAACATAAAATTTCACAAAAAAATCGCACGACATATCCAGTTTGAGTTAATTTAATTAATTTAATTAATACTATTAATTCCGGACCCGACAATGTTAGACGCTACTGTAGGTCGGGACCAATGGTCCGCGGAGCAAAACGCTACGGCTGAAAGAGTATTTAGAGAACTAAGAAAATTCAGTACTAAATGCTCAGGCTGAATCCCAAATAATGTAGGTTGCTCGACTCGCTCGCACGCGCCTCAATTTGAATTTATATCCGAGTCTATTAATGCCGACGATGAGGGAGGAGTGAAGGAGATTCGCGGAGTCAAAAGAACGACGCGGGAGACGAGGAAAGAAGAGCGAATCTTGTTCCGCCCGGACAGAGTAGAAAATGAAACGAGAAATGAAGGGGGCTTCTTTCATTTTTCTTGCACTTTTCGGACACCAAATTTTTCTAAACAAAGGAGGACATGTTGTGAAATTAAATTTCCTACAACCTTTTGTTGCATTTGCAAAAAAAATAAATTTAAATAAACATGCATGAATTATTAATGAAGTGATATGTTCAATTTACACGACCTTTTGTAAGGAAAAAAGTTGAAATTTGTATAAAATCGATTAAAAAATTGTTGAAAATCGTGCGCATTTCGAAAGCTCACGGAATTTCGTCATCATTTTATGCAAAGGTGTTCGTAAGCTTCATTGATTTGCTAATTTTTGTCCGAAAGTGCAAAAAAATTTCGTATAAAAGCCGGCTGCCAACTCATTTCTCATGTCATTCTCAGTTCTCTCCGGTCGAAGATGCTTCTCTCTCCTCGCCGCCGCCGCTGCCGCCGCCCGCGCCCTTCTTCTGGCTCCTCGGACCGCCTTCGCCTCGCCCTCTACATTGGCGCTGTCCGATTCGTGGAATTTTTGGCCTACGAAATTTTCTATTCCCTCCCCGAGGTGTCTGATGGAACCCACAATTTAGAGCCTGGATGATGCTGAACTTCATTCCCTTTCTATTACATTTTTCTACTTTCAGCTATCCCTTGAAAAGTAGAATGTTTTATTTACTATGTAGCGGGATGAATTGAGAGGGAAAGATTTTTGTTTGCTTACAAATAATAACATTTCTATCAGGTTGTGATTGGCGTCGTCCACGTGGCTTCGCAGAATTCACCATCCACCGTAACTACTCCAAGTACCCATGGGACGACGACTAAGCCACCGTTCGCGTGCCCCACGGATGGAGGGAATGAAGATTGCCCCGCGGACGTGGAGCAAACTTGCCGTTATATGAAAAGCTTCTTTCGCATCAGAACTCAGTCGGACAAGAAATTGGGCTGTATGCCAACAGCGATGATGGAAAAGAGTACTATCTGGACACAGGAAGGGTCCGTATTCTCTGTTCTGGATTATTATTTCTTCATCGAACGGTGTTATTTGGTATGCCTTCTCTCTGGTTGTTTTTTCAACAACCTTTTTTTTCCAGCCTGAGCATCACGAGTAATTTCACTGAACCCAAAGATGCGGAAAAAGCTGGCGAACGGGCAAAAAAGCTCCAAAGCGATTTCTTGAACCCAACCACTTCCAAGGTGTCATAATGAATTCTTCGTATGTTTTTGTTCTTTGTTCTACTTGGTTCCTTGTTGTCTATTTTCCTCCCAAATTTCTACAATTTGGAAATCTATATACATATATTATAAATAAATTTAAAAATATTCAATTACAGATCGCAGCCTGCTCCTCCGCAAACTCCTCTGTAACCTCCTCAACCGTCTCCTCCCCAACAGTCTCCTCCGCCGTCAAGATCCCACAGACCACCCTTTAGTACGATGCTGAATAGTGCTTCAAGTTTTTTTTACAACGCCGATGAAAAAAAATATATGATATTATAATTAATTTCCATTAATTAAATAAATAATTCAGCGAACGTCACAGCACACTATACATCGCGTTGGCCGCGGTGGCCGTGGTGCTGTGCTGGGGGGCCAACGCGTACGCCATCTACTGTGGGAGGGAGACGAAGAAGATCATTGCCATGCGTGATGAGAAGCGAGCGAAATGTCAGATTTCTTTTCTTTTTTTAAGGCTTTGTTTTAAGCTTTATATCATTACAAAAGTAGCAATAACCAACAATATAAAGTAATTTTAATGTTATCCTTCAGTGAACGAGCTTCTGGCGGAGAAGGAGAAAGCGAAGCCGAATCAGTTCCGCATCACCTCCAAAGACGTCACCTTTGGAGGAAAGCTGAAGATGCAGGGCCATATTCGCAAGGACGAAATGGTTTTTTTTAATTTCGTTATTACAATATATCGGAAAGAAAGACGGATACTAATAAAAAAAGAGTACTATTAGTACGATTTAAAAACAACTACAGTAATCCATTTCGTTCCAGGAGCATTTGTTCGATCGCGAAGGCGCCGTAGACGAAAAGACGCAGCCCATCGAAGAGCTCAAGATGAACCCGAAGCTGAACGTCGTCTTCGAGGTCGGCAAGGGCATCGAGACATATGAGGTACGGGCAGTTGCAAATGTTTTTTTAGGAATTTAAATTTAGATAAAATCTTTTCACTTTAAAAAAACAATTTAATCATAAAGAAAACTTTCTGCTTGCAGTCCACGACCTGCGATGAGTCGACGGCGACGCTCAACCAGTCCGAGTTTCTGAAGGACGTCGATCTCGAAGCGGTCATTCCGCTGAAGCCGCCGGTTCCAATTATGATTTCGCATTTTCATTGAGCAATCAATTTTATATCGTCATTTACGAAATATTTAGTAGTATTTTCGAGCTAAAATTTTATTATTCGAATTTCAGGCCAAACCATCCAAGAAGACTGGCTAAGTCTGCACGGCCACTGATTCTCTCCCTTCTTCCCCTTCTTCCTCGCTCCATCCTCTCCTCTCTTTCCTTTCCATCGCATCCCACTTCATCCCTCCTTGACGCCACAGTAGGCAAGACCCCTCCTTCCACTCCCTCCCTCTTTCCTACATACTGAATAAAGTAGGGACACTTTTTATTGCATTTTTTCATCAAGAAGAATGAAGGAAAAGAAACAGGAAATGATGGAATGGGATGGAACGAGTTAGGAATGGGATGGAACGAGTTTGATTGATAAGAAAAAATAACATTATCAACCAATATTCAGTTCAATTAAAACTTGTAAGTGTTATTCTAATTTTATACAAAATGTCAGACAGTAACACTTCTTAGTTGTCATTCTAGTTCAATACTAATTTTCATACATTTATTAAACGCATACTAATTTAAAAAGTATAAAGTTGCATAATAGTCGTTTTAAAAGTCTAATAAAACTGAGAAATCCTTGTTTTCCCTGCATTCCGGGTGAACAGAAGGATTCTGTTCTTGGCACAACTGCGCGAAAAAAAGTGGAGTCTAAGAATTTTCGTAAAACTCACATCAGTGAAAATGCCTTGTAAATCCCTAGTTAGCATAAAGTAAAGCGCGTTTCACTAAAATTAAGGGAATTAGAGATAACAGTATAACTTTTTTGATGATCGCATCTATAACAGTTTTGCTCGCATCGCATTTATACTTTTTTCAATTTTCTTGCGAATTCAAAGAGTGTCGACTGATGATCTGCACAAGGCTATACACCATTTGTTCACAAAAATCATCACACATATCCCTCTTACTCTTTCTCGTACTCTTTCTCTCTCCTTTCTTTCTTTCTCTCTCACTCTTTCTTGTACTCTTTCTCTCTCCTTTCTTTCTTTCTCTCTCACTCTTTCTCGTACTCTTTCTCTCTCCTTTCTTTCTTTCTCTCTCACTCTTTCTTGTACTCTTTCTCTCTCCTTTCTTTCTTTCTCTCTCACTCTTTCTCGTACTCTTTCTCTCTCCTTTCTTTCTTTCACTCTTACTCTTTCTTGTACTCTTTCTCTCTCCTTTCTTTCTTTCTCTCTCACTCTTTCTCGTACTCTTTCTCTCTCCTTTCTTTCTTCTCTCTCGCTCTTTCTTGTACTCTTTCTCTCTCCTTTCTTTCTTTCTCTCTCACTCTTTCTCGTACTCTTTCTCTCTCCTTTCTTTCTTTCTCTCTCACTCTTTCTTGTACTCTTTCTCTCTCCTTTCTTTCTTTCTCTCTCACTCTTTCTCGTACTCTTTCTCTCTCCTTTCTTTCTTTCACTCTTACTCTTTCTCGTACTCTTTCTCTCTCCTTTCTTTCTTTCACTCTTACTCTTTCTTGTACTCTTTCTCTCTCCTTTCTTTCTTTCACTCTTACTCTTTCTCGTACTCTTTCTCTCTCCTTTCTTTCTTTCTCTCTCACTCTTTCTTGTACTCTTTCTCTCTCCTTTCTTTCTTTCTCTCTCACTCTTTCTCGTACTCTTTCTCTCTCCTTTCTTTCTTTCACTCTTACTCTTTCTCGTACTCTTTCTCTCTCCTTTCTTTCTTTCTCTCTCACTCTTTCTTGTACTCTTTCTCTCTCCTTTCTTTCTTTCTCTCTCACTCTTTCTCGTACTCTTTCTCTCTCCTTTCTTTCTTTCACTCTTACTCTTTCTCGTACTCTTTCTCTCTCCTTTCTTTCTTTCACTCTCACTCTTTCTCGTACTCTTTCTCTCTCCTTTCTTTCTTTCTCTCTCACTCTTTCTCGTACTCTTTCTCTCTCCTTTCTTTCTTTCACTCTTACTCTTTCTTGTACTCTTTCTCTCTCCTTTCTTTCTTTCTCTCTCACTCTTTCTCGTACTCTTTCTCTCTCCTTTCTTTCTTTCTCTCTCGCTCTTTCTTGTACTCTTTCTCTCTCCTTTCTTTCTTTCTCTCTCACTCTTTCTCGTACTCTTTCTCTCTCCTTTCTTTCTTTCTCTCTCACTCTTTCTCGTACTCTTTCTCTCTCCTTTCTTTCTTTCACTCTTACTCTTTCTTGTACTCTTTCTCTCTCCTTTCTTTCTTTCTCTCTCACTCTTTCTCGTACTCTTTCTCTCTCCTTTCTTTCTTTCACTCTTACTCTTTCTTTTACTCTTTCTCTCTCCTTTCTTTCTTTCTCTCTCACGCTTTCTCGTACTCTTTCTCTCTCCTTTCTTTCTTTCACTCTTACTCTTTCTTGTACTCTTTCTCTCTCCTTTCTTTCTTTCTCTCTCACTCTTTCTCGTACTCTTTCTCTCTCCTTTCTTTCTTTCTCTCTCACTCTTTCTCGTACTCTTTCTCTCTCCTTTCTTTCTTTCACTCTTACTCTTTCTCGTACTCTTTCTCTCTCCTTTCTTTCTTTCTCTCTCACTCTTTCTCGTACTCTTTCTCTCTCCTTTCTTTCTTTCACTCTTACTCTTTCTTGTACTCTTTCTCTCTCCTTTCTTTCTTTCTCTCTCACTCTTTCTTGTACTCTTTCTCTCTCCTTTCTTTCTTTCTCTCTCACTCTTTCTCGTACTCTTTCTCTCTCCTTTCTTTCTTTCACTCTTACTCTTTCTTGTACTCTTTCTCTCTCCTTTCTTTCTTTCTCTCTCACTCTTTCTCGTACTCTTTCTCTCTCCTTTCTTTCTTTCTCTCTCACTCTTTCTCGTACTCTTTCTCTCTCCTTTCTTTCTTTCACTCTTACTCTTTCTCGTACTCTTTCTCTCTCCTTTTTTTCTTTCACTCTTACTCTTTCTTGTACTCTTTCTCTCTCCTTTCTTTCTTTCACTCTTACTCTTTCTCGTACTCTTTCTCTCTCCTTTCTTTCTTTCTCTCTCACTCTTTCTCGTACTCTTTCTCTCTCCTTTCTTTCTTTCTCTCTCACTCTTTCTCGTACTCTTTCTCTCTCCTTTCTTTCTTTCACTCTTACTCTTTCTTGTACTCTTTCTCTCTCCTTTCTTTCTTTCACTCTTACTCTTTCTTGTACTCTTTCTCTCTCCTTTCTTTCTTTCTCTCTCACTCTTTCTTGTACTCTTTCTCTCTCCTTTCTTTCTTTCTCTCTCACTCTTTCTCGTACTCTTTCTCTCTCCTTTCTTTCTTTCTCTCTCACTCTTTCTCGTACTCTTTCTCTCTCCTTTCTTTCTTTCACTCTTACTCTTTCTTGTACTCTTTCTCTCTCCTTTCTTTCTTTCACTCTTACTCTTTCTTGTACTCTTTCTCTCTCCTTTCTTTCTTTCTCTCTCACTCTTTCTTGTACTCTTTCTCTCTCCTTTCTTTCTTTCTCTCTCACTCTTTCTCGTACTCTTTCTCTCTCCTTTCTTTCTTTCACTCTTACTCTTTCTCGTACTCTTTCTCTCTCCTTTCTTTCTTTCTCTCTCACTCTTTCTTGTACTCTTTCTCTCTCCTTTCTTTCTTTCTCTCTCACTCTTTCTCGTACTCTTTCTCTCTCCTTTCTTTCTTTCACTCTTACTCTTTCTCGTACTCTTTCTCTCTCCTTTCTTTCTTTCACTCTCACTCTTTCTCGTACTCTTTCTCTCTCCTTTCTTTCTTTCTCTCTCACTCTTTCTCGTACTCTTTCTCTCTCCTTTCTTTCTTTCATTCTTACTCTTTCTTGTACTCTTTCTCTCTCCTTTCTTTCTTTCTCTCTCACTCTTTCTCGTACTCTTTCTCTCTCCTTTCTTTCTTTCTCTCTCGCTCTTTCTTGTACTCTTTCTCTCTCCTTTCTTTCTTTCTCTCTCACTCTTTCTCGTACTCTTTCTCTCTCCTTTCTTTCTTTCTCTCTCACTCTTTCTCGTACTCTTTCTCTCTCCTTTCTTTCTTTCACTCTTACTCTTTCTTGTACTCTTTCTCTCTCCTTTCTTTCTTTCTCTCTCACTCTTTCTCGTACTCTTTCTCTCTCCTTTCTTTCTTTCACTCTTACTCTTTCTTTTACTCTTTCTCTCTCCTTTCTTTCTTTCTCTCTCACGCTTTCTCGTACTCTTTCTCTCTCCTTTCTTTCTTTCACTCTTACTCTTTCTTGTACTCTTTCTCTCTCCTTTCTTTCTTTCTCTCTCACTCTTTCTCGTACTCTTTCTCTCTCCTTTCTTTCTTTCTCTCTCACTCTTTCTCGTACTCTTTCTCTCTCCTTTCTTTCTTTCACTCTTACTCTTTCTCGTACTCTTTCTCTCTCCTTTCTTTCTTTCTCTCTCACTCTTTCTCGTACTCTTTCTCTCTCCTTTCTTTCTTTCACTCTTACTCTTTCTTGTACTCTTTCTCTCTCCTTTCTTTCTTTCTCTCTCACTCTTTCTTGTACTCTTTCTCTCTCCTTTCTTTCTTTCTCTCTCACTCTTTCTCGTACTCTTTCTCTCTCCTTTCTTTCTTTCACTCTTACTCTTTCTTGTACTCTTTCTCTCTCCTTTCTTTCTTTCTCTCTCACTCTTTCTCGTACTCTTTCTCTCTCCTTTCTTTCTTTCTCTCTCACTCTTTCTCGTACTCTTTCTCTCTCCTTTCTTTCTTTCACTCTTACTCTTTCTCGTACTCTTTCTCTCTCCTTTCTTTCTTTCACTCTTACTCTTTCTTGTACTCTTTCTCTCTCCTTTCTTTCTTTCACTCTTACTCTTTCTCGTACTCTTTCTCTCTCCTTTCTTTCTTTCTCTCTCACTCTTTCTCGTACTCTTTCTCTCTCCTTTCTTTCTTTCTCTCTCACTCTTTCTCGTACTCTTTCTCTCTCCTTTCTTTCTTTCACTCTTACTCTTTCTTGTACTCTTTCTCTCTCCTTTCTTTCTTTCACTCTTACTCTTTCTTGTACTCTTTCTCTCTCCTTTCTTTCTTTCTCTCTCACTCTTTCTTGTACTCTTTCTCTCTCCTTTCTTTCTTTCTCTCTCACTCTTTCTCGTACTCTTTCTCTCTCCTTTCTTTCTTTCTCTCTCACTCTTTCTTGTACTCTTTCTCTCTCCTTTCTTTCTTTCTCTCTCACTCTTTCTCGTACTCTTTCTCTCTCCTTTCTTTCTTTCTCTCTCACTCTTTCTCGTACTCTTTCTCTCTC
Organism: Allodiplogaster sudhausi; assembly: GCA_945643635.1. NCBI lineage: Eukaryota > Metazoa > Nematoda > Chromadorea > Rhabditida > Diplogasteridae > Allodiplogaster > Allodiplogaster sudhausi. The sequence continues at coordinate 2,417,938 of CALZFC010000354.1, forward strand.
CTTTCTTTCTTTCACTCTTACTCTTTCTTGTACTCTTTCTCTCTCCTTTCTTTCTTTCTCTCACACTCTTTCTCGTACTCTTTCTCTTTCCTTTCTTTCTTTCACTCTTACTCTTTCTTTTACTCTTTCTCTCTCCTTTCTTTCTTTCTCTCTCACGCTTTCTCGTACTCTTTCTCTCTCCTTTCTTTCTTTCACTCTTACTCTTTCTTGTACTCTTTCTCTCTCCTTTCTTTCTTTCTCTCTCACTCTTTCTCGTACTCTTTCTCTCTCCTTTCTTTCTTTCTCTCTCACTCTTTCTCGTACTCTTTCTCTCTCCTTTCTTTCTTTCACTCTTACTCTTTCTCGTACTCTTTCTCTCTCCTTTCTTTCTTTCTCTCTCACTCTTTCTCGTACTCTTTCTCTCTCCTTTCTTTCTTTCACTCTTACTCTTTCTTGTACTCTTTCTCTCTCCTTTCTTTCTTTCTCTCTCACTCTTTCTTGTACTCTTTCTCTCTCCTTTCTTTCTTTCTCTCTCACTCTTTCTCGTACTCTTTCTCTCTCCTTTCTTTCTTTCACTCTTACTCTTTCTTGTACTCTTTCTCTCTCCTTTCTTTCTTTCTCTCTCACTCTTTCTCGTACTCTTTCTCTCTCCTTTCTTTCTTTCTCTCTCACTCTTTCTCGTACTCTTTCTCTCTCCTTTCTTTCTTTCACTCTTACTCTTTCTCGTACTCTTTCTCTCTCCTTTCTTTCTTTCACTCTTACTCTTTCTTGTACTCTTTCTCTCTCCTTTCTTTCTTTCACTCTTACTCTTTCTCGTACTCTTTCTCTCTCCTTTCTTTCTTTCTCTCTCACTCTTTCTCGTACTCTTTCTCTCTCCTTTCTTTCTTTCTCTCTCACTCTTTCTCGTACTCTTTCTCTCTCCTTTCTTTCTTTCACTCTTACTCTTTCTTGTACTCTTTCTCTCTCCTTTCTTTCTTTCACTCTTACTCTTTCTTGTACTCTTTCTCTCTCCTTTCTTTCTTTCTCTCTCACTCTTTCTTGTACTCTTTCTCTCTCCTTTCTTTCTTTCTCTCTCACTCTTTCTCGTACTCTTTCTCTCTCCTTTCTTTCTTTCACTCTTACTCTTTCTTGTACTCTTTCTCTCTCCTTTCTTTCTTTCTCTCTCACTCTTTCTCGTACTCTTTCTCTCTCCTTTCTTTCTTCTCTCTCGCTCTTTCTTGTACTCTTTCTCTCTCCTTTCTTTCTTTCACTCTTACTCTTTCTTGTACTCTTTCTCTCTCCTTTCTTTCTTTCTCTCTCACTCTTTCTTGTACTCTTTCTCTCTCCTTTCTTTCTTTCTCTCTCACTCTTTCTCGTACTCTTTCTCTCTCCTTTCTTTCTTTCACTCTTACTCTTTCTTGTACTCTTTCTCTCTCCTTTCTTTCTTTCTCTCTCACTCTTTCTCGTACTCTTTCTCTCTCCTTTCTTTCTTCTCTCTCGCTCTTTCTTGTACTCTTTCTCTCTCCTTTCTTTCTTTCTCTCTCACTCTTTCTCGTACTCTTTCTCTCTCCTTTCTTTCTTTCTCTCTCACTCTTTCTTGTACTCTTTCTCTCTCCTTTCTTTCTTTCTCTCTCACTCTTTCTCGTACTCTTTCTCTCTCCTTTCTTTCTTTCACTCTTACTCTTTCTCGTACTCTTTCTCTCTCCTTTCTTTCTTTCACTCTTACTCTTTCTTGTACTCTTTCTCTCTCCTTTCTTTCTTTCTCTCTCACTCTTTCTCGTACTCTTTCTCTCTCCTTTCTTTCTTTCACTCTTACTCTTTCTCGTACTCTTTCTCTCTCCTTTCTTTCTTTCTCTCTCACTCTTTCTTGTACTCTTTCTCTCTCCTTTCTTTCTTTCTCTCTCACTCTTTCTCGTACTCTTTCTCTCTCCTTTCTTTCTTTCACTCTTACTCTTTCTCGTACTCTTTCTCTCTCCTTTCTTTCTTTCACTCTCACTCTTTCTCGTACTCTTTCTCTCTCCTTTCTTTCTTTCTCTCTCACTCTTTCTCGTACTCTTTCTCTCTCCTTTCTTTCTTTCACTCTTACTCTTTCTTGTACTCTTTCTCTCTCCTTTCTTTCTTTCTCTCTCACTCTTTCTTGTACTCTTTCTCTCTCTTTTCTTTCTTTCACTCTTACTCTTTCTCGTACTCTTTCTCTCTCCTTTCTTTCTTTCACTCTCACTCTTTCTCGTACTCGTTCTCTCTCCTTTCTTTCTTTCACTCTTACTCTTTCTCGTACTCTTTCTCTCTCCTTTCTTTCTTTCACTCTCACTCTTTCTCGTACTCTTTCTCTCTCCTTTCTTTCTTTCTCTCTCACTCTTTCTCGTACTCTTTCTCTCTCCTTTCTTTCTTTCTCTCTCACTCTTTCTCGTACTCTTTCTCTCTCCTTTCTTTCTTTCACTCTTACTCTTTCTTGTACTCTTTCTCTCTCCTTTCTTTCTTTCTCTCTTACTCTTTCTCGTACTCTTTCTCTCTCCTTTCTTTCTTTCTCTCTCACTCTTTCTCGTACTCTTTCTCTCTCCTTTCTTTCTTTCACTCTTACTCTTTCTTGTACTCTTTCTCTCTCCTTTCTTTCTTTCTCTCTCACTCTTTCTTGTACTCTTTCTCTCTCCTTTCTTTCTTTCACTCTTACTCTTTCTTTCTTCAGTGTCGCAGCAGTGTTGAGGAAGACCTCCTGGCCTGCTAGCAGCACGGCTTTGACCAGGATTGAAAGATTAGTCCCTGTAGCCATCCGTACTTTTCCTAATGTCATAAAGAAGCTCTCGTTTCGTTTTCCAGAATACTGGTGACTCGTCTAGCTGCCTTCTTCGAATGTCCATTGCAAGAGCAACTTCGCCATCTATGAGGTTAGCATGAAGGGAGGGGTTTATGTTTTGGGTTCCAGCATCCACATTCTCGGGTATTTCTTATCTAACTTTTTGTAGATAGATGTCTCGTGCTGCTTGAGAAGGAGGCTGATGCGATCGGCACCTTGCTGGGCTCTCCTCGTCTGCAGGTTTGTCTGCTCATTGATTGCATTAAGAGAGAGAGAGAGAGGGAGAGAGTATAGCTAGTGAGAGAGAGAGATGTTACTTGTAAAGATCTTGTTTAACGGTAACATCCTTCAGGACGAGGCCGAACATGGCGCAATCGCCGCATCGTCTACGAGAGATGGGCAGCCCATCTTGCTCGCAGGTTGGTAGAGAGAGAGAGAGAGGGAATAGAGAGAGAGGGAATAGAGAGAGAGAGAGAAGAGAGCGAGCGGGAGAGAGAGAGGAATTGTCCTCATTTCCAGAGCAAGATCTTCGAGGGCTCGTCCAACTCGTCGATCAGCAGCGGATGCACAGCGCCCTTCTTGCTTGCAGGTATGGAAAGAGAAAGAGAGATAGCGAGAGATAGGGAGGAGAGAGCGAGAGTGAGAGAGAGAGAGAGACAGATAAGAGAGAGAGAAAGATAGTGGTGGAATCACGGAAAGTGGTTCGAAGAGAGCTTAATAATAACATTTCCAGAGCAAGATCTTCGACGAGCTAGAGCATCGGCGACCAGATGCTGCAGAAGCGGCTCTTCCCCCCAAAATCCCCTTGTTGTTTCCCTTTGATAGCTTGTATTTTTCTTTTTTTTTCTTTAATAAAGAACTTTAAATGGCTTTCTTAACTTGTGTGTAGTGGCCGCTTTTTGAAATAGAAAAGCGCGTTCTACTCACTTGTTAATTTGGGTTTCATATTTTTGTTTTGTTCGGTATAAAGAGTTTTTTAACGTTGTAACCTGTAGAGAAATGACTGCTGAAATATGCTGTCAAATCTCTTCTCCTCCTCTGACCCGCTCACTTAATTTGAGCTGGAGCTATTTACTGGCAAATTGCCAAGGTTGGAGTCCGTTTCTTTCGTCCTTGAAATAATTCAAGGACGAAAGATTGTTTGGCTCAAGTGGATGAGGCAAAGTGCTGTGTAGTACCGTTTCTTCTTCATAAAATGTGCCTATGTAAAATATATAAAAAAAAGTAATAAAAAGTGCCCCTCCTTTATTCAGTATAGGAAAAAGGGATCTAGTGGAAGGAAGGGGCCTTACAGACTGTGGCGAAAAGGAGGGAATGTAGTAGAAGTGGGATGTGGAAGGGAAAAGAGGTGGAGGTTGCGAAGGAGGAGGTTACAGAGGAGGAGTTTGCGGAGGAGCAGGCTATGATCTGAAAATTGAATATTTTTTTAAATTTATTTATAAATATTTATAGATGGCCAAATAGTAAACAAACGAAAAATTTATTATGACACCTTGGAAATGGTTGCATTAGCGAACGAGAAATTGCTTCGGAGCTGTTCAATCCCTTTGTCACTGAAGGCTTTATCCGCATCTTTGCAATCACTAAAATTATTCGTGATGTTCAAGCTCAAAAAGGTTGCTGAAAAAAGGAAACAGAAAGAAGGCATACAAAATGAGACCCTTAGATGAAGAATTAATAATTCAAAATAGAGAATACGGACCCTTCCGGTCTCCAGACAGTACTCTTTTCCGTCATATTTGCTTTCACACAACTCGAGTTGGTGAAGGGCTGAGTGAGTTCCATTGCGGAAGAGTCTGCTCATATAATAACAAGTAGCGTCGTCCAGGGAGCAATGTTGAATTCCTTCATCCGTGGGGCACACCAACGGCAGCTTGTTCTTGGTCTCAGGGACATCGCCTTCATTGGCTAATGAATTCTGCGAACCAACGAGGACGACGCCAATCACAACCTGATTGAAATTTAATTTTTTTTTGTTTGGCAAAACAAATCTTCCACTTCCAGTTCATCCCAGTTCCCAAATGGTTTATATTTTCATATTCAACCCGGGATAGCCGAAAAGTGGATAATTGAAAGAAAAATAAAAGGAGAGAAGTTCTTCGTCAGCGTTCATTTCGAAAATTCTGGGGGTCAAACAGTCATAATTTGTGCTGAATGGATCAGAAAATTAGCACGGGGTGGGATAAGACATTTTCGCAAGCTAAAAAATTGCCCGAATCTGACAGCGCCAATGTAGAGGGCGAGGCGAAAGCGGTCCGAGGAGCCAGAAGAAGGGCGCGGGCGGCTGCAGCGGCGGCGGCGAGGAGAGCGAAGCATCTTCGATCGGAGAGAACGGAGAATGACATGGGAAATGGGCGGGCAGCAGAGGTGCAAAGTGGCCGGCCCGGCCCGGCCCGGCCCGCAGGGCCGGCCGGCCCAAAATTCCAGGGCCCGGGGCCTGGCCGGGCCGGGCCCAAGAAAAGTGTGGCCGGCCCGTAGGCCCGGTTGGGCCCGTTTCCCTCGTTGGTGTGCCAGATGGTGCACTGGTGAATGAATTATAATTGCACTAGTGGATATCTTGAAGTCAGAATTCCAAATTGGCAGCATGAAAGTGCGCGGGAATTCTTTTAGCATTACTCCGTAAAATTCATTCTGTTGTTATTTTATGTTATCTTTGTAAGTTTAATATAAAATTATTTCAGGCTTACGATGTCAGAGGCGGTTAGCGAGACTGACGAGTTACCGGAAGAAGACCAAAGGATTCTAAAGAGAATTTTCGGTAAGATGTCTTCACTTTATTAAATAAGGATGATTTCATTTTCTCACATTATTTGGGCATCTTGAGTTATTCTGGTGATTTTATTTACTCTTATTATTTAGGTAAGCAATTTGGAACCGAGACTTACTCCAAAGAGCAGATTCAGCTACTCGCAAATGCGCATCATGAACGTCTTCTCAAGCGAGAGTACCTCTTCTTTCGAAAGCGGAAGAAGGGAGAAGACGACTCCATCGTGAACATTCACTACTCCTGGCATGGACAAGAAGCTAGCGCTTCCGCTACACAGCTTCTGATGTGCACGCGTAGCGTGGTTGTGATGACAGGCGGCGGAAACGTTAGGTATTCTTTTTTTTCGAAAACTGCTTTTGGAGCTGAAGGGAGCAGAGAGAGTGTATATCATTTTCAGTCGGCACCAAGAGAAGTGTTCTGCGAAGAAATCGAAGAAAGCGGAAAGTGCATCTGGATCGCAGAGGAGAATCGATGGATTCATGGCAAGTGTCAGCGTCCAAGGCACTCTCGAGGAACAACAGCAGATCTCGACAGTCATGGCGAAGTGGGTGGCTACGAGCTCGAGGCCATTCTCTATCGCGGAAGATAGCGGCTTGAAGGAACTGATATCAGTCGCACTGCGGATTGGGTTAGGCTCGTTTGAAAATAATTTGGTCTTCTTCACGTTTTTTGAATGTTTCATAATTCAGTGCCAGACGTCGTAACGTGGACAATTTGGATGTATCGAGCATCATTCCGACTCGGCAGACGGTGACGAATCGGTTGAACACCCTTCAATCCGATCTTCTTGCGAAATCTGGAGCAGAAGTCGTAAATCATTTGGCAACAGTTGGTGGAGCATTCTCTGCTGACTACGGAAAAAGAAAGGACGACTATCTGACTCTTGTCGTACACGTGGTTTACAACTGGTTAGCTTCTTCAATGTATTGCCGTGATATTAAATATCTAATGTTTATTCACTTTTAGGCGATACTACAGCATTCATGCTGCAATAAGGCGATGTGACGTAGCAAGAAAGGACAACGTGCAAGTCTGGACCGATATCGTGCAGGCGGGAAAGTCATTCGGCTTGACAGACGCGATTCTTCGTCAGATCTTCAGTGCATCCGATGAAGGCTCCAACATTACGAAAGCGCTTCGTTTAAACAATAAAAAAAGTGAGGAATATGCATATTTTTACTATCATTTTCTTCTTTCCTTTTATTCAGATGTTAACTGCATCTGCCATGAGGCCAACAATCTCTGCAAGCGGACCTTCAGTCCATACAAGGATCGAAGAGGTCTTCTCTTCGAGAACGACCTCACGGATGAAGATAAGAGTCTGGTACAGCGAGGCAGGCGGCTCCTCAGTGAATTGAAGCTGGTTGTCAATGGAATCCGGGGCAGTGAAGTCGGCCAGTCACTCCGAAGGCAGCTTCCTCTTGAAGTCGAGACAAGATGGCTCTCCAAGCTCCGCTCTGCTAAGGCATTTCGTGAGTGTGCAGACGAGCTCTACAAGTACAAGGATCGCGGAAAGTTACCTGAGGTACACTGAGAATATATAGAAATAGCATGTAGCAACCTTCATTTTTTTTCCAGAACGTCAAACAAGGCCTACGCTACCTCTACGACCACAGCTCAGATTTCGATGATGCCTACAACATTCTCCTTCAGTTCGAGGAATTTGTACAGTTTTTCCAGGTACGGAGAACATATTTCCAAATTACCGTACCACATTTTCAAATTCTGAACATTATTTAGAGAGATACGGCAGTGATCTACGAGGTCTGGCCCAGATGGAATGAACTGAAGGAAAGTCTCAGTCAAATTGTCATGACTTCTGATTCCTCGATGCAGACCTCTTTGGCCCGAAGTGCATACAAATGCATGTTGCGGAAAGAAGACGACGGTGTCATCTCCATGTTCCATAAGATGCATCCATTTTCTGTTATTCGCTCTCTTAAAGAGGCATTGCGTTTCAACGTTTTATTTTCAGTATGAAATAAACAATCTAACGACGTGCTAACGATTAAAAGAATGAAGTGTTATATGCATAGACAAATAGCTACAACTTTCAATTTTTTTTCGAATTTTTGAAAATCGGGCTCAAACGGGCCCACGGGCCGGGCCGGGCCGGGCCGGGCCTAAAATTCTAGGGCCCGGAAATGGATCGGGCCGGGCTGGCCGAGTCCTTGGGCCCGACGGGCCGGGCCGGCCCAAAATTTTTGGGCCCGTTAGCACCTCTGGCGGGCAGCCGGCTTTTTACGACATTTTTTGAACTTTCGGAAAGGAAATTAGCAAATCAACGAAGCTTACGAGCACTTTTGCAAAAATGATGACGAAATTCAGTGAGCTTTCGAAAGGTGCACGATTTTAAATAATTTTTTAATTGATTTTATACACATTTCAACTTTTTTCTCACAAAAGGTCGTCTAAATTGAACATATGACTTCATTAATTATTCATGCACGTTAATTTTCTTTAAATTTTTCTGCAAATGCCAGAAATGGTTGTTGGAAATCCAATTTCACAACATGTCCTACTTTGTTTAGAGAAATATGGTGTCCGAAAAGTGCAAGAAAAATCGAAGAAGCCCCCTTCATTTCTCGTTTCATTTTCTACTCTGTCCGGGCGGATGGAGATTCGCTGTTCTCCCTTCGTCTCCCGCGCCGTTCTTCTGGCTCTGTGCATCTCCTTCACTTCTCCCTCATCCTCGGCATTAATAGATTCGGATAAAAATTCAAATTGGGCCAGTGCGAGCGAGTCGAGCATTTATTAGTTCTCTAAATACTCTTTCTGCTGTAGCCTTTTGCGCCGTGGGCCATTGGGATCGAACTACAGTAGCGTCCAACATTGCGGTTTCCTGAATTAAAAGGATTAATTAAATAAATTTAAATATTTCAAATTGGAATTTCAAATCGATGAGGGCATGCCGTGCTATTTCTTCGTGAGATTTTATGTTGTTTACACCGCGAAGGACCTTGGAAAACCCGTTGTCAAAATATGCCGAAATAACAAATATCTGGCAATGTGACCTAGCCACGCTGTTTAGCGGATTTTTTTTACGAGGTGTTTGGCTGAGATACGAGCTGACTTTTCTATTGTTTTTGAGCATTTCGTCTATTTTACGGCCGGGTGGGTTCTAACGAGCAGCTGAGATGAAAGAGGAGAAAAAATGACACAAGATATGTTTTTATGAAGAAAATCGAGGGATACATATGACGCGATTTGCGAGAGAATCAAAAAGGCCGCGGACATAGCCAAAATTGACCATCCTAGATTTTGCTCAAAAGTTCCTTATGTATGCTTTCTGATACGAGGAATCGATTGGAGATGGTCTGGAAGTCTGAAAATGCCTTATTTGTTTGCTATGACGGCTTGAATTATAGGGCTCGCCGCGCTGGGAGGCGAGTTGGACGCACGTTTGAGGTCACTGCACCGCACCTTGCTGAGATATAGAAACGTAATTTTGCACCATAATTGTTAAGATATTTCTCTAAATAACGAAAGAAAGGAAAAGTGAAAATTTCCAAATTTATATGTTTTATAGACATTAATGTTTGTGGGAGCATAGTAAACGCATTACTCATTTTACCAGAACCGTACCTACACGGTTGAATAGAGCATGAAAATAGCTTTCGAACGAAGTATTTGATTTTGAAAACTTAGGAAATCTTTGATGTTTCCTGATCGATTATCCCGATGTGACTGTACAAATCAGAACGCCCGCGGATTAAAAAAGGCGCCTCAAAATTTTTTCGCGCGTCCAAACATACTCAAGAAGAAAGAGCGCGAAATTTGCTCTAAATTGACCCCTTTCAACAGAATTCCAAGTCTACGATGTTTTGTTATAAGTTAAAAGAATAGGGCATCTGTTTATAACAATTCTTCAAGGAAAGGCGTTAAAAAAATAATTGGAATATTCTAATTCGAATAACCTAAAAAAAGATTAATTTTTGGGCGCAATGTGTGGTACTACCGGCCCTAATTATATGACTTATAACAAAATACCGAAGACTTGGAATTTTATTGAAAGGGATTCACTCTGTAGAAAATTTTATTCTCTTTCTTCTGGTGTACGTTTGGACGCAGGGAAATGATTTCGATGTGGTGATTTGTACAGGCACATCGGGATAATCGATCAGGAAACATCAAAGAGCTCCTAAGTTTTCACAATCCAATAGTTCGTTCGAAAGCTATTTTCATTCTCTATTCAACCGTGTAGGTCCGGTTTTGGTAAAATGAGTATTGCTTTCACTATGCTTCCTCAAACATTAAAGTCTATAAAACACTTAAATTTGGAAATTTTCACATTCTTCTTTTTTTGTTGTTTAGAACAATATCTTTGCTATTATGTTGTAAATTTTTGTTTTTATATCACAACAGATCGCGGCGTAGCGACCTCAAACGTGCATCCAACTCGCCTCCCTGAGCTGCGAGAAACATGATTCAAGCTGTCATAGCAAACGAACAAGACATTTTCCGACTTCCAGACCATTTCCAACGATTCCCCGTATCAGAAAGCACCTATAAGGAACTTTTGAAAAAAATGCAAGCTGGTCGATTTTGGCTATGTCCGCGGCCGCTTTGATCCATTTTGATTCTCTCGCAAATCGCGTCATATGTACTCGAATTTTGACGTGAATATGGTGCACTGGCACTTTCGCTGGACTTGATGAATCAGTCTAACTTTTTTTATACTCATGTTTTTGATCCAATTTTAATTTCATCACATTCGCTATTCACTCCTCTACAAAATGGTCTATTACGCATCTGCCTAATGCCACCGGGGAACTCAGAAAATACAATTTTCTTATTTTCGATCAGAAAATAAATGGATAATAACTATTGTGACCCTATTTACGGGCCAAAGAGATGACGGGTGGCCATAAACATCAACATTTTTGATAGAGCGAAGAATGCTGTATAACATATCATCGTTTCATGAGATTCGAAGGATAAATATTTCTCTTTTTCGAGCAATAAAGAAAAATTTCCAGCATCATGCCAGCGAACCAGAAGCAGAAAACTCAAGGGTGCATGTTTGAGCCACAATTGGGGTTTGAATGCGCGCCCTCTCAGAGATGAGCAGAGGGGCGCGAAGCGGTAGCGAGCGGATTAGCACGTGAGTTATGGGTTATGAAATAGCAAGGGGGTTAGTCTTCATTCTACGCTCAAGTGTCCGTAAGAGGTGGTGTGGTTATTTTTGACACCTCTTGGTTTTGGTTTTCGTCAGTCTCAGTTATGGAAGGACAGCAAGACGGAAGAGGAGAGGATGCCCCAGGCACATCCGCATCTTCCGCCCCGGCCTTTTCAGAGGAACAAGTCAAGAATCTGGCGGACCTCCTCAAACCCCATTTGGCCCCCGCCTCACAGCCAGCCCATCATGTCCCCCCGCGAGTCCGTTCAGTGTCGTACCAGGCCCAACTGGACTTCAATGTGGCCATCTTGAACCACATCGAGAACGCTATGGCGCTGGCGGGACAGCTAAAGCCGTTGGTCCTTGCATCGGAGGAGCTCAAGGGTAGGAATTCCCTTCTCACGGCGGCAGACAAGAATTCCGCTGGCACGACCAAATGAAGACTTTCGAGACGACGGGGCCTTCTTCCAGCGGGAGCTCTGCCCCTGCCATGCAGATGGCTATGGTGGCTGCCATGGCTGCTTCCTCTGCCTCTCCCGCGAAGCGACCTCGGTTCTCCCCTCAGCAGCCCTTTCGTCAAGGAGGCGCAGCCGATGCGCAGGCTGCGCCCCGCTTCTACCAGCGCCGACAAGAAGACCAGTTCCGGCGCCAGCGCAGTGGCCCGCTCTGCTATCGTTGCAACCAGTATGGGCACATCAGTGCGGAATGTACGGCGGCCCCAGCTACTTCCAGGTTTTGAGAAGGCGGTGGCCTTTGTCAGTCTACGAGAAAGAGTTGGATTTTGGGAGTCTATCGGGGCCTCTGATTTTGTCCTTGGAGTTATTCGGTATGGATATCGTTTGAATTTCAACTGTGACAGAAATGTTATTCGTGTGACTTTTCCAGGCAATAGAGAGTCCGCGAGAAGGGAGGAGACGTTTCTGGTGCAGGAGGTTTTCAAGTGGCTGAGCACGGGAGCAGTTAAAGAGGTGCAGAGCAAGCCAGCAGTGGTGTCTCCCCTCTCAGTGGTTACGACAGGTAAGAAGCAAATGCTCATTCATGACCTCAGTGCCCTCAACAAATTTCTCCACAAGACTTCTTTCCGTTATGAGGATTTGTCATCCATCTGGTTCGATCTAGCGGACATGAAGTTCATGGTTACCTTCGATTTTGAAACTGGGTATCATCATCTTTCGGTGGCTGAGGAGGATAGAAAGTTTCTTGGTTTCTCCCTGGAGATAGATGGATTAACAAAGTGGTTTCAGTTTGCGGCTTTTCCCTTTGGACTTAGCTCGGCGCCTTTTGTTTTTTCTAAAGTATTCCGCACCCTGGTGAAGCAATGGAGGGGACAAGGGATTTGTTGTTGTTTGTACCTGGATGATGGAATTGTTCTAGCCAAAACCGAAGCTGAGTGCGAAGCAGCGGCCAGAAGGGTGAGAGCGGATCTGGATAGGGCAGGGGTTTATGTGTCAGAGGCTAAGTCGCACTGGACACCATCTACTGCAGGAAGATGGTTGGGTTATGATATCGATTTACACCAAGGCAGAGTTTCAGTGTCCAGGGAACGATGTGAGAAAGCCGTGGCGAGACTGCGAGGTCTCTTGTCAGGAGAGCAACAACAGGGCCAGACAGACATACGGAGACCCACTGGGGTTGTCACCAGAGGCGCACTGGCGCCGCCGGCGGAGCCCGGCCTGGCGGATGCACTGGCACCGCAAGAATTGGGCGCACTGGCGCCGCCGGCGGGGCCCGGCCTGGCGGATGCACTGGCACCGCAAGAATTGGGCGCACTGGCGCTGCCGGCGGAGCCCGGTGTGTCGGGAACGCAGGCCCCCCTTCTAGCTTTTATCCCAGGGGAGACGTGGTATAATAGTAACGCCCCAACGGTATACGATAGAGAGTGTGTGCTAGGAACCATTCATTCCTGCCATATCGTTCTAGAAGATGAAGCTCCGCGGCACTCGAGGACATTGGCGGCTACGGTGGAGAGGGAGCTAAACAGTGGGACGAGCAGGCGTACCAAGGTCCCTCTTTCCCCAGGTGAGAGGGAGGAAGTGCGGTACTGGATCAATAGATTTGTCGAAATCCCTTCCCGCAGTGTTTGCCTCATTGTGCCTGACGGGTCATGCACTCTAGAATGCGATGCGTCAGCTTCAGCAGCAGGGGCGGTGTTGAAGATCGCGGGGACAGTACACACAGCAGCGAGGAATTTCACAGTTGAAGAGCAAAGCGAATCCAGCACTTTCAGGGAATTGGTAGCGGTACTATTCGGCATCCGTTCTTTCCTTCATGTTATTCAGGGACAGGCCATTACCATTTTTTCTGACAGCCAGTCAGCGGTTCAAATTATGAAAAGAGGAAGCATGAAAGAATACCTGCATCAATTCTCTGTGGATATTCACGGTCTTTTAGAGAACCATGGTTGTGTGGCGAGTTTTGCTTGGGTGGCAAGGGAGTAAAATGTAATGGCAGATTCCGCTAGCAGGGATTACGATTACGATGATTGGGGAATCCAGAAAAGAATTTTTGACATTTGTTCACGGAAATGGGGCATGCCCCAGTTTGACATGTTTGCACACGAGAAGACAGCCAAGTGTACAGTTTTCTTTTCCAGAAGATGGTGCCCTGGAAGTAGCGGTGTCGACGCGTTCAAGCATGGCCAGGACTGGAGTTCCGGCGCTCTTCTCTGGTTGGTGCCACCAACTTCTGTAATCTCCAGAGTGTGGCTCTTCATATTGAGATGCGTCCTGGGCATTCCAATGTGGCATTCGGCCCCTTGGTTCCCTAGTTGTTTTGCACACAATTCATGGGCAAGGTTTGTGGTGGACTCTCTTGTTTTTGGGCAAGATGCAGACATTATCATTCCCGGGTCATTCGCAGAGGGACCCTTCTCGACCAACTTGGCCAAATCCGGATTTGCATTTCTTCTTTGTGATTTTGGAAGGCAGTAGTTGAGCATGGCCGCCTCTACTTTGGTTCTACAACTGTAATTGTGCGAGTCTCTGAGAGGGGAGGGGTTCAAACGGAGATTATGGGGAGCGACGGAAGGAGCGTAGCGAACTGTAGGAGCACCCATAATTGGGGTTTGAATGCGCGCCCTCTCAGAGATGAGAGGGGCGCGAAGCGGTAGCGAGCGGATTAGCACGTGAGTTATGGGTTATGAAATAGCAAGGGGGTTAGTCTTCATTCTACGCTCAAGTGTCCGTAAGAGGTGGTGTGGTTACCCGGCCCGCCCCCACCCGTTAAGCAATGAAAGGAACCGGCTCGAACTGTATGGAGTTTGGTGTTATATTCCCAGGTCCGAGGAGGACGTTCTTGACGAAAGGACTAGCCGGTCTTCCCACAGAAGTGACGGATGCGATTTGGCGAGCAGCAGGGCAGTCCATGGCAGCAAGCACGCGAAAGATGTTCGAGGGTAGCGAGCGAGCTAGGATCGCTTTCTGCAGAGGAATCGGGATGGACCCGGATAGCCCTCTTGCGCTGTGTGCATATGTTGCACGCAAGTTTGCCGACGGAGCTTCGGCGGCGACATTGACGACTGCGACAGCAGCATTCAAAACGGCGACTGGGCAGGCGGTCAACCATCTCAGAGAAGGGGCGGTTGTGGACATGGTGTGTTCAAGTTATCAGATCATTTTACTCTAGTTCTGTTTATCGCGGCTTTTCAAGAACCCAGGAGTTCTCTCAGGTGAAGGCGGCAGAAGGCTGCTCGCCATCATTCAGCGGCCGAGAGGGCGGATGTAGACAAGCTGATCGCATGGGCGTTACGGGAGGGTTCGAAGCAGGAGGACATCCGGATTGGGCTCTTTGCAGCCTTGGCCATGGCGGCACTGCTCAGGGTGTCGGAAGCGGTGGCCCTGCAGCGCAAGGATGTCAAGAAGGAAGGTAATGTCGTGGAAAATTTCCATCCGCGGAGCCAAGAACGACCAGAACAAGGAGGGAAGGGTGACGAGTGTCATTGCTGAAGCCAACTCGCTCGGTGAGAGGCTCTTCAACTCACATATGGACTGGGTCCCGTCCCATGGTGAAGCTTACATTTTTGCGAGTAGAAGTACCGGAAGGCCCCTCACCACTTCTAACATGAGAAAGGAACTCGGCTGAGCTTGTGATGAGGCGGGCATTGCTCGCATCACCCCGCATCAACTCAGAGTGGGCGGGACGTCAGTCTCGATCGTATCCGGCGCGACTCTGGACCAAATCCGTATCCGAGGTAGATGGCGCTCAGTGGGAGGCATGAGTCCGTACATCAAAGACTTACTGCCGGCGCAAGGGGGCGCTCTTTCTCTTTAGGCCAACAAGTTTTGGGGAGTTGTACAATAGCTGAGGTGTACATAGGCTGTTTTTGTTTTACCCTATGAGGACAATTTTCAGTTGTATTGACAGCGTCATAACGAGAATTGTAAATACTGTGTTTGGCTGCTATAGCACTGTATTAATGTCTTCCACAATGTGTAATGTGTACATATTGTTGTACAGGTTGTTGTTCATGGTGCATTATCCCTGGTCATGGTTTTGCCAGTGTATATACGGACACGGACGATAAAGCGTAAAACAACTGTAATTGTGCGAGTCTCTGAGAGGAGAGGGGTTCAAACGGAGATTATGGGGAGCGACGGAAGGAGCACCCACAATATCATGTTATATGGTGCTTTTTGATTAGGAAAACGAATATAATGTTTATCGTTGGGCACTCAACTAACAAAAAAGATTTATCAAAACTGAATAATATGGTTTCGTATTATTTTTATACGACTAAACTACATTAAAAGTTCTTCTTTTGCCTCCTTGCCAGAAGGGCGTGAACATCAAATTCCCCGAGTCATCGACAGAGTTCTTCATCCTCATTTCTGCTGTTCTTGGGTCCACCTTCGCTTTTGTGCGCCATCCTTCATCAAATATTTTTCTGATATATTCCTTCGAACGCTCAGGAAGCCTCTGGCTGCGTTTCCGAACACGTAATGCCCATGCTTTCATGGCTCACTTACCATTATCTGAGGCTCAAGTATGGTTCGAGTTATAAGTTATAGGAAACGTTTGTTAAAAATTCAGGCTGGAAAATCGGCCTGCGACAGAATGTCAGCAGTCATCAAAAGAAAGCTGCATGACAATGTTGATGGCGGAGGAGACGTGAAGAACATAGATGAATTCTTCCGCACTATCCATGCTCGCCTCAAGTCCCTGCCCGGACTCTCTGTTTATATTCGAAAGATTGAAAACCGCAAATCTTCATCGACGAAATTACCTGGAATTTCAACCCTGAACACCTTTGTGTTCGAAGATTCGGGAATTCGATCATACCGACATTCAACAATTGGACAAGGAGTGTTTTTCTCATACGACACCATGCAGCCAAATTCTGGTCGAGGAGTTCAATTGAATTCTTTTATCGCACAGCCCAAATATAGGAGATACATTAATACACGTAGTTAAGATTCACTGTGAGGTCTGGGTCAAGCAATGGAAAAAAGGGAGACAATAGCAAAAAAGAGATATACTGGAGATAATAACAGTCGATATGTAAACAAGAGAGAATTAGAAATTACAGATGGGGATAGATTTTGGCTGATAATTACTTCATTGCAGTAAGTGCGAAACGATGAGATCGAATTGCAAGAGACATGGTGTTCAAGTAAAGAGTTTCACAGTCGGACTACACGATAGGAAAGACATGCGCGCCGAGATCAGAGGGGTTATTGTAGTAGAAGGCGGTGTGCTACCAGGTGATTCGAAATTTTGGGCAGAAATTGGGAAACCACTACGACTTGAAAGAGCTCGGCACGTAGTTGCTGAACATGCAGATGAGACAGAACTCTGCAAGCCTGAAGACTCAGATTCTTGCGACTCATCTCTGCACCTCTATAGGTGTCCAGGGGAAGGATGCGGAGCTGAATTTCTAAGAGCTTCAAACCTTGAGCGTCACTTGCTAATGGGCAAGCACAAGCTGGCTCCTGAACGTTTAACGCTACGAGATCAGTCTCTAAAATATTACGCTGCTGCCCTTGAAGGTGTTCAGGATAAGAGAGCATATCCCGAGGTTGTTTCCGCAATTGAATCACTCGAAGTTAGCTGGTGAGAAAAAGTTTTATGTTGAAATAATTTTATTTGAATGACTTAAGGAAACAACTGATAATGGTAAGCGAGCCATGAAAGGATGCGCATTACGTGTTCGGAAACGCAGCGAGAGGCCTCCTTTGATGAAGGATGGCGCACAAAAGCGAAGGTGGTCCCAAGAACAGCAGAAATGAGGATGAAGAACTCTGTCGATGACTCGGGGAATTTGATGTTCACGCCTGCCGAGCTACTCAATTACCGACAAATCGCAGCTATCTTTAGCCGCTTAGCAGAAGGAGGTTTTGAATAATATATGATCCAATTAAGGCCAAATTCTTTAGAATTCACCTGTGCCCTCCGACTCCACCATTGCATTTTCCGCTGTCGCGGAATTATTTGAACAGGAAGGCGACGAAGAAGAGGAATTTGTCACGGATCCCATGTTTGAATCTACTTATGATATTGCCCGGGAGGAAACACAAGCCCTAGACTTATCAAATGATGCTGAAATACCTCACGCTGGCAATAGAAACACAGACCCTTCTGGCAAGGAGGCAAAAGAAGAACTTTTCAAGTAGTAATGTAGTATATGCACATAGTTTAGTCGTATAAATTTACCACGAAACCATATTATTCAGTTTTGATAAATCTTTTTTTGTTAGTTGAGTGCCCAACGATAAACATTATATTCGTTTTCCTAATCAAAAAGCACAATATAACATGATATTGTGGCTCAAACATGCACCCTTGAGTTTTCTGCTTCTGGTGTCGCTGGCATGATGCTGGAAATTTTTCCTTATTGCTCGAAAAAGAGAAATATGTATCCTTCTAATCTCATGAAACGAAGATATGTTATACAGCATTCTTCGCTCTATCATAAAATGTAGATTTTTATGACCACCCGTCATCTCTTTGGCCCGTAAATAGGGTCACAATAGCTATTATCCATTTATTTTTTGATCGATAATAAGAAAATTGTATTTTCTGAGTTCCACGGTGGCATTAGGCAGATGCGTAATAGACCATTTTGTAGAGGAGTGAATAGCGAATGTGATGAAATTAAAATTGGATCAAAAACATGAGTATAAAAAAAGTTAGACTGATTCATCAAGTCCAGCGAAAGTGCCAGGGCACCATATTCACGTCAAAATTCGAGTACATATGTATCCCTCGATTTTCTTCATAAAAACATATCTTGTGTCATTTTTTCTCCTCTTTCATCTCAGCTGTTCGCTAGAACCCACCCGGGCCATGCTCAAAAAATCAATTTTTGAAAAATTAATATGCAAAAAAGTGGTTAAAAATGAAAGTTTTCAAATAAGTGTCGTACACCTTTTTTGTGCACTTTCCAATTACGCATGCACTGAAAAAAAATAAATTTGAAAAATATTAAGTTTGAAGAAAGTTATGGGGAATTAACCTTTTTCCATACTTTTGCATGCACCAACAAGAAAAAAATTTTGGAACAATTTTGACCTACCAGTTTTACTCACAGTGGGTATAGGTACCCCCCATAAAAATTTGGTTCTCAAATTCCGACATTTTCCCCCCGGGGCAGGGCCACCTTGACCCTTACAGAGAGGCTCTCTTAAAGCAAAAGAAGTACAATATATGCCGATAAGCGCCATCGTGACCCAGGCACTTGGAGATACTTAATGGATCTAGCTATTTATCCTATGTGAATAAACAGCGAAAGTTACTTGATGACGATAAATGAAGCAGTATCCTAATAGTAAGGCACCAATTAATGCGAGAACCAATGCAGAAACCTGAAATAATTTGAACTTTAGAGGTTTTGAAGGCTGCTTTTTCCCTAATGCTGTTGTGAAGCCAACGCATCAGCCTTCCTGATGTTAGTTGCCATATTTTCGGGAACTCGAGTAGGATATCGATGTATACGCAGTTCAAAGGATGGAAGAATGTATAGCGGGCAAAGACGTCGAATGTGATGTCGTTAACGATTTGTACGAGCTGAGCCAGTCAAAAAGAGGAGGATCAGCCTTTGCAAAGGAAACAAGAATTCACAGAACACAATGGCTGCGAGAAGAAATCGATAATTGCTGATCTTCCGGTCGCTGTGCCTTAGAATGGCGACGGCGGCGAGGACGTTGAGAGCGACGCTGCCGACGCAGATTGCTGCAGGCACGACGCGCAGTGAACGCAGCAGAGAACGCGGAAACTCACTCATGCTGCCTTGATCTCAACTGCATTAACACAACATCAATTTACTCAACAGTTACAAGCAGAAGTACACATGAATGACCTGTGGATAACATGAATTTCAACGAATTTCTGGTCATTTATCGGAATTATGGAACAAGGATTTGCGCTCCATCCAACGCCCTTGACAAAAAATGGCAACCTTTAGAATGTCTTTGATATGTACATTGGAAAACTGCTGTCAACAAGATTGGGAATCATGATGTGTATGATCTTTATTTGGTGGACCGATTCTAAGTAAGAGCACAATAGAAAAGGTAACGCGACTATACGGCGCGGTCTATATAAAAGGATCATATTCCCACGCAGTACAACGGCCGTTTTTGCACACATGCGCGTGAGAAATTTGGAGGCGAATATTTCTCACATTTTACTGCTATGATAATGTAGCTTCTTCTAGAAATCTTCTAGAAATGATGCTTACAAGTTGGACACATTCCGAAGAGAAAAAAAAAACATATGATCCACAGTAAAATGAAATGGGCGATATACTTACATACATATTTATGCGGCTAGAGAACGAGGAAGTAATGCGAATTGCCGTTGTAAGCCAGAATTCCGCTGTCGACGACAAGAGAGTGTGTTGAAGGAAGTTCTCGGATTGAATGAATGGCGTTCTCGACTCGAAGGATGTTCTCGAGTGGAATAATGTGCTAGTGGATTTTGCGAATGTGTTGCAGATCAGCAGTGTAATGTCAGTCGTTAATAAATTATTGTCTTGCAACATATATTTATCAGTTAATGAATATGGTAGTATATATGTACATATGTTCACGTCCGCTATTTCAGAAACACTTTTCATAGAATAGAATGTGTTCCTAAGAAGTGATTGGGAAATGCATATTTACGTACATATGAATGTATGGATGTATGGAAGTACATATGAAACATTCGAGAGGGTGGCATATTTTTCATGATGAAAATAGTAAAAGTATATTCCAATTTTATTTCATAAGGATCAATGTAATTATTGTCTATCTGTCTCTGATTGTGGAACAAACTTTGCAAACTTTGAATCTGTATCAATTTTCCTCTTGCTTGATTACCGAATAGTCCTGCGTAGAGCACCGAGAAGGGATTTCTTCATTTGTAGTGCATGTGTTATATGTATTAAACCGCTCAAAAACTTTTTGAAAATTGATCAAAAATATATGCTTACAAACTTGCTGAAAAATTGGCACAAACCTCGTAAAATATTCAGCTAACAACGCAGCTTTGTCACATTGTCAGATGTTTGTCATTTCGGCATATTTTGGAAAACGGGTTTTCCAGGGTTGTTCGCGGTGAAAAATGATATAAAACCCCACGAAGAAATCACACGGCAGGTCCAATTTAAATTTCCCACAACCTTTTGTTGCATTTGCAAAAAAATGAAATTTAAATAAACATGCATGAATTATTAATGAAGTGATATGTTCAATTTAGACGACCTCTTGTGAGAAAAAAGTAGAAATGTGTATAAAATCGATTAACAATTTTTGAAAATCGTGCGTCTTTCGAAAGCTCACGGAATTTCGTCATTATTTTTGCAAAAGTGCTCGTAAGCTCCATTTATTTGCTAATTTTTGTCCGAAAGTGCGAAAACAATTTCGTATAAAAACCGGCTGCCCATACATTTCCCATGTCATTCTCCGTTCTCTCCGGCCGAAGATGCTTCGCTCTCCTCGCCGCAGCCGCTGCCGCCGCCCGCGCCCTTCTTCTGGCTCCTCGGACCGCCTTCGCCTCGCCCTCTACATTGGCGCTGTCAGATCCGGGGAATTTTTAGCTTGTGAAATTGTCTAATTCCTCCTTGTGCTAATTTTCTGATCCATTCAGCATGAGGTAACTAAGGGAGCAATTCAAGCAAAATATTTATCAAAAAAATTAGCCCCATAATGTAAGAGAGTAGAAAATGCCTGGATGAAGACAACAAAAACATAACATTTTCATCAGGTTGTGATTGGCGTCGTCCTCGTTGGTTCGCACGCATCATTGGCCAATGAAGGCCAACCCACTGAGACGACGACTGAGCCGTCGTTGGATAACTCCTCCTCTGCAACCTCTTCCTTTGCAATCTCCACCACGTCAACAAACTCCTCCGTCAAGATCCCACAGACCACCCTTTAGTACGATGTTGAATAGTGCTTCAAGTTTTGTTTTACTGTGCGGATGAAAAAAAATTATGTATATATATATATACAATTTATTTCCATTAATTAATTTAATAATTCAGCGGACGCCTCAAAATGCTGTACATGGCGTTGGCCGCGGTATTTGTGGTGCTGTGCTGGGGGGCCAACGCGTACGCTATCTACTGTGGGAGAGAGACGAAGAAGATGATTGCCATGCGTGATGAGAAGCGTGCGAGATGTCAGATTTCTTTCCTTTTTTAACCCTTTGCTTTATGCTTTATATAATTACAAAAATAACTATAACCAAGAATATAAAGTAATTTTAATGTTATCCTTCAGTGAACGAGCTTCTGGCGGAGAAGGAGAAAGCGAAGCCGAATCAGTTCCGCATCACCTCCAAAGACGTCACCTTTGGAGGAAAGCTGAAGATGCAGGGCCATATTCGCAAGGACGAAATGGTTTTTATTTTAATTTCGTTATTACAATATCTCAAAGAAAGACTATTAAAGGAGGGCGATCACCGAAAAATATTTAATGCAAGTTTGAATGATTCCTCACTCTCATTCTCGCGTGCTATTTCGCAGGTCGCACAAACCCGCTGCGTGAAAATAGCACACGCGAATGAGAGTGCGAATTTGAAATATCACATAATTTTTCGGTGATCGCCCTCCTCTAATACTACAGTAACCCACTTCATTGCAGGAGCACTTGTTCGATCGCTCGGGCTACCAAGACGAGAAGACGCAGACCATCGACGAGCTCAAGATGAACCCGAAGCTCAACGTCGTCTTCGAGGTCGGCAAGGGCGTCGAGAGCTATGAGGTACGTGCAGTTGGAAATGTTTTTTTAGGAATTTAAAATTAAAATAAAAACAACTTACCATTAAAAAAATAGTTTAATCGTAATGAAAACTTTCTGCTTGCAGTCCACGACCTGCGATGAGTCGACGGCGACGCTCAACCAGTCCGAGTTTCTGAAGGACGTCAACCTCGACGCGAACATTCCGCCGCAGAAGCCGCCGGTATCAATTATAATATCACTTTTTCATTGAGCAATCAATTTGTTATAGTTAATTACGAAAGACTTTGTGTATTTTCGAGATAAAATTGTATAATTGCTATTATTCGAATTTCAGGCCAAACCATCCAAGAAGACTGGCTAAGTCTGTACGGCCTCTGACTCTCTTCCTTCTTCCCCTTTTCTCTTATCAGTTCTGCTCGCATCGCATTTATACTTAATCAATTTTCTTGCTAATTCAAAGAGTGTCGAATGATGATCTGCACAAGGCTATACACCATTTGTTAACAGAAATTATCAATTTATTGGGAAGACGTCACAGAAATATTTTGAGAAATATGGAGTGATCGCACGCTCTCTTTTGGGGCACAGAATGGATAGCCATTCGTCATTGCAAAAACAAAAGAGCAAATTCTCTCGTTGTCTCCCTCTCTATCTGTCTACAACAAACGTGAAGGCATCTTGTCTTTATTGTGGATGAAGCGGGCTGGGACAGGGCAAGGAAGGTGAGAAGCACGTGGCGAGCTAAAATTTTCCGCTTGGTCAGTCAGGACAAGCAGAGCGCCACAAGGAGGGCAAACGATTTTCTGAAACAATTAAACCAGTGATTGATTGATTTATTGTTTATTTCAAAAAATTAATTAATTATTCCTTGTTTCGTCAGACCTTCTCCTTGCCGCCGAGGCCGACCGTCGCGATCTCTTTGGCCAAGTTGAGGTTGCCGAAAACCTCGCCATCGCCGTCCGCCAAAATGCACGACGCCGAGTCGTTGACGTTGACGATCTCAGAATGTTTAGATAATTTTGTTCATTGTTTTGAAATGTTTCATTTTAATGCTACCGAGCCGATAACATTCAAGCCTCACGAGTTTTGATTATCAATTGAGAGTTGACTAAGCTTATATTTCCGAGAGCACCATGTGCCTGTACTCCTCAAGAAACTTCTCCATTCATTTTTCAAACGTTATCTCTCGATATCATCACATCAAAAACGACGTACAAACTGCAAACAAAAAGGACGTCAGGAGATTAGTTTGGACAAGAAGAAGGTTTTAAGAGAGCCTCTCTGTATGCCTCCAGTAGGGCTTGCCCCAGATCCAGATGTTTGATTTCAAGAGCCAAAGTGTTGTCGGCCATGGCACTGGGCCCCAGTAACAAGATTAAATGACAAAATTTTTTTTCCAAAAATATTCTTGCGTAAACAGTTAAATGTATGGATATTTTGTGATTTGATGTATCTCGCTTCAAAATCAATATGTTTCAATTTTCTTTTTTTTATTGGCATTCCCATAGAATTCTAAACAAAAGACCTTTAGATGTGTTTCGAAAAATATTTCATTTTCATCTCGAAAAATTATTTTAAATATTTCAATTTGACCGTTGAATACCTTATACTCAAAACGTTTTGGGTACTATAGCATTAAAAACTGTATAACATATCTTCTTTTCGTTTAGCCTGGAGGTCCCCTAAGCTGTTAAAAATGGGCTCAAATAGGGGCACCTGGGAGATGAACGATTCAAGGAATGCGTGAAGAAATGGTTAAATTCTTGTTTAAACATACAGTGAACCACTTCATTCGATTCAGCGCGTGTTTCTTGTCATAATAGCTATATATCATAATTCATAAAACTATCGTTTTCCACGAAAAAAACTCATTTTTCGATTTTTCTACCATGGACAGAAAATGACCTAAAACTATTTCGACAAATTCAAAGACTACAGAATATGACTTCTGTACGCGACGAAATTCTCTACAGCATACATCCTTTACATCTCCATAGGACGTCCCTACCAATGACTATATCGATTTTCCCATGGCTGTCGCGTCAACACTGACAGATCCGCATTTTACAACTTGTCGTGCAATCTTAATGTTTCTTACTCATCCAATACACCATTCTGCTCCACAAAGCATCCTTAAGTCAGAACGGATGTTTATTTTGCATATTTCACGTGTTAAAAGCACGCAAAAGGGTTTGCATGTGCGCGGAATTGAACCTGCGACCTATGACATTCGACGTGCACAACCAATTCGCCAAAATTACATTTAAAAATTCATTTCTCGAGACTCCTTGAACCAATTTTAAAGGTTGAACTATCAATCGATAGCTGTTTTTTCGCTCTATTGAAATAAATATATACGCAAAAAATTGTAAAATGATGGTAAGGCAGAATAAGACGCCAAAATATTGGAACAAAAAAAAATATATATCAAACAATTTATTCATGAAGAAGTGATGTATGGGAAAGTTGTTCGTCTTCGCGAAAGCTATCTAATAGTAGTTTATGAAATGTGGTGATAGGTTGCATATGCGAGAAATAGCGGCTGCGGAACTGGCCTAACAAAAAATTAAATTTGCAAAGCCCCTCAGGGCACTTTTCCTGTACTATTATCAATATTGCGGACATACCATGCCAGCCACTATTTATCTTCCCATTCTGTACCGGAAAAGTGCCCTGAGGGGCTTTGCAAATTTACTATTAGATAGCTTTCGCGAAGACCAACAACTTTCCCATACATCACTTTTTAATGAATAAATTGTTTGATATACTTTTTTGTGTTCGAATATTTTGGCGTCTTATTCGGCCTTACCATCATTTTTTGGAGAATATTTTTATTTCATAGAGCGAAAAAACAGCTATCGATTGATAGTTCAACCTTTAAAATTAGTTCAAGGAGTCTCGAGAAATGAATTTTTAGATGTAATTCTGGCGTGTTGTTTGTGCACGTCGAATGTCATAGGTCGCAATTCCGCGCACATGCAAACCCTTTTCCGGGCTTTTTCTTTTGCGGGAAATATGCAAAATAAACATCCGTTCTGACTTCAGGATACTTTGTGGAGCAGAATGGTGTATTGGATGAGTAAGAAACATTAAGATTGCACGAAAAGTTGCAAAATGCGGATCTGTCAGTGTTAACGCGACAGCCATGGGAAAATCGATATAGTCATTGGTGGGGACGTCCTATCCAGATGTAAAGGATGTATGCTGTAGAGAATTTCGTCGAATAATGCTAGTCATATTCTGTAGTCTTTGAATTTGTCGAAATAGTTTTAGGTCATTTTCTGTCCATGGTAGAAAAATCGAAAAATGAGTTTTTTTTCGTGGAAAACGATAATTTTATGAATTATGGTATATAGCTATTATGAAAAGAAACACGCGCTGAATCGAATGAAGTATGAGGTTTTCAACGGTCAAATTGAAATATTTAAAATAATTTTTTGATATGAAAATGAAAATTTTTTCGAAAGACATCTAAAGATCTTTAGTTTAAAATTCAAAGGGAATGTCAATAAAAAAAAGAAAATTGAAAAATATTGCTATTAAAGAAAGTTATGGCGAATTAGACTTTTTCCTTACTTTTTTATGCCTAGACAAGAAAAAAATTTTTATAACAAAATTGATCTACTAATTTTGCTTACAGTGCGTATGGGTACCCCTAATTAAATTTTGGATAACTGAATCGGAAATTTTTGCGCCGGGGCAGGTTCCCTATTGAGGGCAGCTTGATTCTTACAGAGAGGCTCTCTTCAGGAGTAATGTACATTTCTTAGCTGATGAGGCGAAGAGATATAATCATCCCATGTTCCTCAAAATATTTCTGTGATTTCATCCCAATCGTACAATGGGTGTATAGTTTTGGCAAGATCATCAGTCGACTTTCTTTGTATTCGCAAGAAAATTGAAAAAAAAGTTTAAATGCGATGCGAGCAGAACTGATAAATATGTATGTAAATATATATATATATATATATTGATTCGATTATCAAAAAAGTTATTTTGTTACCTCTCCTTCTTTTAATTTACCAGAACTGATATATATATATATATATATATATATATATATATATTGATTTGATTATCGAAAAAGTTATTCTGTTACCTCTCCTTTTAGTTTACCAGAACTGATATATATATATATATATATTGATTCGATTATCAAAAAAGTTATTCTGTTACCTCTCCTTCTTTTAATTTACAAGCAGTACACCATTACGATGAGGGGGAGTGTTAATAGCGCTGATAGAAAGAAGGAGACAGGGCTCTTCTTTCATTATCGGCGACAGAACATATGTTCTGATCAATCCTTTGCACTTACATGCTTGCACTCACCGATTGATGAAAAACACCCGTAACAAGTTCTGCAGTGTTTCTATGTCATTATTGAATTTTAATTTGATAGTTTCGTGTGTCTCCTTATCATGTGTGTTACTGATTCACTAGAAAGAGAAAAATTATTGGAGGAAGAAGTGTTTTCCCTGAACATTTTTACTCTGTTACCGGCACAAATACTGCCAACGACTCCTTTCTTGGCAAGATTTCGAGAATAACCATTGGTTTTATCATATTACAAAAAAAAAAACATTTTTGAGATGGTTATAACCATACAACATGCACATTCATAAAAGTGTTTTCGTTTTGTGTAATGTGATCAAAAAAATACATTAATAAAGGATATGTGAAGGAGACATGACGGAAAGCTGCCAGAAGGGGTATTCCTGGCGCGATCTTCCAAAGATCCTTAATGTGCTCGAAGAGTTTGTCAAGGAAGAGACCCTGAGTACAGTTGGTCCTTTTTCTTCCAATGCATTAATTTAGTCTACAAGTTATTAGTCTACTTTCGAATTGAAGGATCTATCAACCTATGTACTTTCTTCAGGCGATTGGCATTACGCAAGAGGGAATTGCTGACTTTCATCGCTGGCTCATCGGCGAGTTCATGCGATTCCCTTACAATGTGCTCATTTTCGAAGAGGGCACCAAGCAGGTATCACATTATCTTTAACTTTATTATTTTCAGTAGAATTACAAACAACAACAAAACCCTATGTGCTTATCAGCTGGTAGGCCTTCGCCTGACAAGTGAATAGCATCGGTATGAAGAAGAGACCAACAACGGCGAGAGGAGAGCCCCGGTCATTAGCGACCCGAAGACGAAACTTTTCCGTTAGCGTGCATCGTATTATTATTTTTGAAAATTATTATTTTGTCAGAATACTCATCTGGGCAACGTGACTCAAGTGATTAGCCATGAATATATATACATATGTATCCATATATATGTATGTACACACATACATATATATGGGTATAAATGAATTGCCAGTGTCTGTCCTCGACCATAGTTTGGGCTCAGCAGGCACCCTGAGGAATGGAAAATGATTAGTTGCAAGTGTGGATCTGGCTAGAACAAATCGAATTCTTCTCTCTGCGAGTAGTCAGGAAGAGCAGAAATGGGCATACTTGAGGAAAGGGTGAGTCAAGAGCTTGGCTGCAGGCCAACGCGCCCGGGGGTCCTTCGCGGCAGTCACGGCTGCAAAATGAGCAGCCATCACATTTGCATATTACGTCTGTTTCTTTTGTTTCTTTCATCATTTAAGAACTTACCATAGAAGGAAAGAAACTCAGTCGAATATCTCCCCTTTGCCAGCATATATGTCATGTAACATCCAAAAAAAAAAGAGAAAACACATCCACCAGGTGATCGTACTTCTCCCCTTTCGCAGCATCAGGAGCCATGCTGAACAGGAGAGCGATGAGAATATACAAATCGCATAGAACAGTACGAGAAGCTTAACTTCTGCCAACCGGAGCTATGAGAGAGAGAGAGAAGGAGATTGAGTGGGAGAGAAAGAGAGAGAGAGAGAGAGAGAGAGAGAGAGAGAGAGAGCGAGATACAACGAGAGAGAGATACAACCAGAGCAATGAGAGAGAAAGAGAAGCATGGCTTAAACTAACTGGCGATCCTCGCCGCAGATCTTGCTGCCACTCGGACATATGACGGCGATGCCAAAGTCAATGAGTTTGACCTTAAGATTCAAAGCATTAGCCATAGTCAATTTGTGCGGTGAATCTCTGACATGGCCAGAGTTCGTGAGGACCGTGTTGCGGGCCGCGAGATTGCGATGGATGATGCCCTCGGAGTGGCACTTCACAACGGCCTGTATAAAGTTTCGCTTTGTGTCACTTTAATTATTATAATGCAGATTTGTTATGCTTCGTGCGATCTCTAATCATTGTTCAGGCAGATCAATCTTAATAGAAATTTATCCTAATCTCTTAATCTCTCTCCATCTCTCTCCCTCTCTTTCTCTCCACACTGTATCTTTTTTTTCTCGTTGACCCGAAATTTCTGTATCTTGTGGTGCTATCAATCTTAGAAGATAACGGGGCGAAAGTTAAAAACAAGGTATTAACTCAAATTAGCGACAAAGATTGAGGTTTAAAACTGCAATGAGTAGATTAATATGGAAAAGAGGAAATATGGGCCTAGCTTGCACCAAATCCAATTCTATCTCTAAAAAACATGATCAGCCAAAACGTGGTCAACAAAATAGTCAATTATTCTTCTAACCGCAAGAGTGTACGAAGCGAGAGAGGGAAAAGGAAGCTATGAATCTGTGCTCCGTTTCGTCTCTCACTTTTGCGGACTCTCTCGCAAAGTCATAAAGTTGATCTTAAAGGAGCTGTCCATGGAGATTACAATGTTGCTGAATTTTTTGTTAATACTATCCGGTCCAACTAGAAACATCATTAGGAAAAGTGAGAATGCGTTCTGAAGGGGCCCTGAGGAGAAAAACCACATTTTCCCCACGCCGTACTGTAGAATTTAGGGAGTGACGTCATCACCCCTTGTCTATTTTCTCCGCATGCACACCCTCATTCTATCAGAAAGAAGGTGAAAATTAGGTGCGAAGCGGCAAGCCACGCTTGACATTCGAGGGAAAAGAAGAGAGGCAGAGAGAAAAAGGCACACAAAGTCTAGTTTGTTGTGATGGATACTGTGCTAGCAAACCGCCAAAACTTTTTGCAATATCATGCGCGAATTCAAACGTTAGTTCTGCACAAGCGGCTTTTAAACGCCATGGATAGTTCCTTTAAAGTGCTTCAACTTCATAGTAGCAATTTTTGGAACAAGGGCATTCAAAAAAGTTTTTGAGTGTACTTCACTATTTGGACGCGAACAGTTCTTTTTTGCTATTGGTGTTCATGCCATTTTCATTCTTTATTGCTTTTTGTTCCATTTTCATTGAACGATGCCTTGGGAGTCATTCGGGAATTCGCTAGAGAAAAAAAGCTCATCGCTTCGCTCGACGATACATACGTTCCATGCAAGAATTTTCATCAATGTCGATATCTTGTTCGCGTATTACATCTTGTAGCTTACCCATTTGCTAGGTAAAGAATAAATTTAGCTATCTTCGGATTATGCCGTATGTGCCAAGGTAGGGATTGTCTGTTATGAATAATCACCACAGGAAATCTCTTGCAATCGAGCAGAATAGCTTACGTGTTCAAACAATTATAATAAATAAATCAACTGAATCTTCTCTCTTATCCAACACAATACTGAATTCTATGGCATTGAGTGGGTGCACGAAATTCGAAAAAAAGTTTCAGCTCACCCGGGAACGGTCAGAATTCCTAAATTTTGATAATTTGCATATGGATAGACCATCCGATTGGATGGTTCGGAATGAAAAATTTGAATCCGAATCCTTCTAATTTATTTGTTGAAGCGTTTGTCTCTCTTTCTCTTTCTCTCTCTCTCTCTCTCTCTTTCTGTTTCCTCTTTCCCCGCAGTTACTTCTAAAATTATGTCCGTATAATCTC
This sequence comes from Allodiplogaster sudhausi, assembly GCA_945643635.1. Taxonomy (NCBI): domain Eukaryota; kingdom Metazoa; phylum Nematoda; class Chromadorea; order Rhabditida; family Diplogasteridae; genus Allodiplogaster; species Allodiplogaster sudhausi. The sequence continues at coordinate 2,447,568 of CALZFC010000354.1, forward strand.
TCAAAGCTTCCTCTATGCTTTTACTGCGTGAATGGTTCTCCAAGTGTTGTCACATCATATCATTTTTTATGTATATAAATAAATGAATAAATAAATAAATAACTAATAAATAAATAAATAAATAAATAAATAAATAAATAAGTAAATAAATAAATAAATAAATAAATAAGGAAATAAATAAATAAGTAAATAAATAAATAAATAAATATACAAGTAAATAAATAAATAAATAAGCAAATAAATAAATAAATATCTCTCTCGCTGCCTTTCTTTTTATAGACTGACATCCACAATGTCCGCCGTGACGATGCGGAGCGTATCCGCGTGCAGCTTATTCTCAAGACGCTGCAATCTCCCGAGCTCGGATAGCTCCATTGCCATGTAGATATACTCATGGTCGACGAAAGCACCGAAGAAGTCGATGATGTGGGCGTGTCCCTTCAACTACAATGCAAGCGAATCCCGTACGTTTTTATAGATGTTTGAATTCTAATAATAATAATAATAATAATAATAATATATATATATATATATGTATATATTATGTATGTATGTATGTATGTATGTATGTATGTGTACGATATATTTGAAAAATCTCTCTTCTGTAATTGTTTTCATCCGGAGAGCATACAGAAAGATAAAAAAGGAACAACAAGAATAGAATAAACATTCGTGAGAATTTGCACAAACCTTCGAGAGGCAAAAGATTTCATTGCGAAGCAACTCAATCCACTCTTTGTCCATTCTCTGATTCTCCTGGAAAGGCAACCGCTTCACTGCAAGGAGCTGTTCAGGGGCGGCAACGACTTTACCCTGAAATAAGCATTTACTTTTTTGATCATGACAAGTTCATTCGCTTATCCTTTCATTTTTATTTATTTATCGTCGTTTAATTAATGTGAATACTGGCTAGAACACTTCGCGCAATGTTTTTTTTCCAGTCTATAAAGAGCAGGAGACGACACAAACTGTACTCCATTTTCCACTTTTGCTCCCCTGTTATCCAATATCTCTCTCTCTCTCTCTCTTCTCTAATCTCTCTCCTCTGTCCCTATTCTCTCTCTCCACTCTCTCTCTCCTCTCTCTCTCGTTTTACCTCGCTTTGATTCATTTTGCTCGAAAATTGCGTCATATGTAATATTCACATGGCATCCACAGCCTCGGACCGGCTCCGACCACAGCCCCCCGAGGTCCGCCCCGAAAAAGAGCGAAAGAGAAAGTGTGTGACAGTGGAAGAGAGAAAGCACTCGAGAAAGGAGAGAATGAGGGGAACAGGCGAAGGAGGGTTAGAAAGAAAGAGAAATAGAGTGGGAGGGAGAGAGAGAGAGGGAAAGAGAGAGGGCAGGAGAGTACTCACTAACCAGAAACACGGGGAAGCACCCTGCACCGATGATCTTCTCCGAGATCTCGACAGTGCCTGTGGGGGCCTGAAGAGGAAAGTTTTGAACTTGAAGAAATGAAATAAAATCATCGTACATAGCACTTTGTCCCATTTAGTTGTTGAGGAACAAGCCTCAACCCTCCCCACTGTAGCACTTTCGTGATCCAAGAGGATCATAAAACTGTGTTGATTCAAAAAAGATTCTACAATGGAGCAGATTAGCTATTAAAATTCTTCAAAAACTATTTCTGTTAGCCATAAGTCTAAATGTTCCAAAAATTCGAACAACCATATGTATTTAACGTTAAACTAAATATTATTCAATATTCTTTTCAATGTTCGATTTCTTGTTGTTGAAACAGAAATTCGCCAAAGCTCAAATTTCTCAAATGATGTCGTCGACTTTTTCCGATTTCAAGATTCCTGAAACATGAACAGTTTTTTTCTTCTTCGGCGGTATATTATGAACAATTCTCAGTTCTTTAGAATGGTTATCTAATTTTTGTGTTCTCGCTCGAAAACGACATGACGGTTGGCTTCGAAAGAGTTTTGATAAAAATTCGACAATCTCGTGTATGACAGGCAGCATTCAAATGCATATTCCCAAAAATGTAAACAGATTTTGATTATAAGCAGTATCCCACTCATTTTTAACTGTTCTATCTCGCACTACAAATATTATGTGAAAATTCGTGTGTACAAGATCCATAACAGGTCCAAAGAAAAGGTATTCTAATTCCAGAACCTGGCCTAAAAGTACAAAAAATCTATTTTACTCTTTTATACCAAGTTTTTGCGTACAAATCATAGAGTCTAAATTTAAATAGCATAAAAAGCACGACGAATGGACTTTTCTGCTTTATAATTAATGAATTTTGAATGAGATTATGGTTTGAGCCAAATCCGAAATTTTCTATTCAAATGCAGATATCTAAGAAAAAATTAAGCATATACTCAAATGAAGATATCCAAAATATTTTGCGGGGATTTTTCCTCTTTGAGACAAATTGCGTATATTTTTTCCCTCCTCTTTGTAATGGAGGATTCACGTTTTTTTTGCAGATATTAGTATTAAAAAAAGTTTGGGAGTGAGCGAGAAAGAGAGCAATTGAAAGGGAAGGAAGAAGAGACAAAAGACATCCACCTTTTATTTGAAAAAGAGTTATTCATACAAGTTGGAAAATAATAGGAACTGGAATTGGGCGAGCGGGGAGATTAGTAATGATTAGAAGTTGGAATGATAACCTTCAGATATCGTTAAAGGAACTAACCGGCGAATGATTATACAGTAGCGCTAGAGAGCCAGATTGAATGCGCGCGCTCATAAAGTTGCCTGTCACTCGGTCGAGAGAGCGTGTGAAATAGGAGGGCGGCTATGACCTACCGTAACCAATTCTCTTCCCGCCAGTTTTCACGTTACTATTGCTCAGAAAATAATGAAAGAAAATCGCTCAGATTTTCTGGAAATATGTTTTACGCCAATATGAACTTATCCACATATAACAAAACATAGGTTAATTATTAGCCGGATACCTCCTTTAAGCACCACATAAAATGCAACAAAGATCTTGCTTTATCTTTTAATTAGTTAAGCATTGAGGAACAGTTCCATTCACGAAGACGTGGATGTGAATACGGGAAGGGGAACCGAGAAAGCAGTTGAAGTTTTGAGAGGAATAGGAAGGCCAGAATGGTCTCGCGGAATAAGAATCTCAATTAGAGACGCGGCAGTCTCAATAATTTCGGAGAATCAGCTCAGTTCCTCCGCTTTGTCGACGTCTTATTAATATTTTTGAGCTCAATCTGGTTTCCCTGATTTTCGCCAATGTTAGCTGCATTCAATTAGTTAAGGTTATGGAGCTAGGACACCGATCTCGGTTGCAGGAGCAGACTCTTTACTAAAGTTTCCGAAAGTTCTCATCTCCGGCGAATCGGGCATTTCGACGCGCGATTCGCGCCACCAAATCGTCGTAGTTCTGACATGGCAGCTATGCAATTGTAGAATTCAGAATTAGACTTCTATCCATTTCATTTCCCATTCCTTCATTTCTTCATCAAATATCGCTGATATCGCATCGGATGTATAAAAATGAACGTGACCTTGTCAGTGTACGCGTGATCAGCAGCACCGTTCACGGACGCCAACAGTGTTGAGTTGTTCGGCCCGACGACATTCGCGGTAGGATTCTATTGTTTCTGACTTTTTTTTTCAAATAAAATATTTAATATTAAATTTAAATGTTTAGACAAGTTTTTGTTATAAATTTTTGCATTAAAAAAATTTCGTAATAGTTGAACAAACAGCAATGGAGCACGCGTTGGTCTCGCAGCGAAGCCCGGCTTGACGCCTACAATAATTACGAGTTTGTACTCCCGCCCATTTGCTTGATCATTTCTCAAGCATTACGGTAGCAACCACCCTTGTTGCTCCATCCATCAGTGTACACGACCATGACACGTCTCGCGGCCTCCGCGGCCCGTCCACCCTCTCGCTCTTACCGCTGTCGCAAGGCCTCCATTATTCCGGCACCTAATGGTGTCATTTTATTTACTTTAATTATTTTATTTTAACTATTGCTTGTTTTTTATCCTATAATCTATAATAAAGGTTTTCTTTTTTTACAGGCGAGAAAATTTATTTAAAATAAAATAACAATGAAAAACAAGTCTGACCTACGGCCGTAGTGCCTCCGATACTCTCCAATCGTTCAGTCGCTACCAAGACGTCTTGCTTTGTGGCGAAAGTCGTAAAGTGAGAAATTGAGCTTTGAAAGATAAATTAAGCAAAAAATTTTATTTTAAGATCTTTTTTAAATCTTGTTTTAGCGACCTTCAAATTGAATTGGGTCCGTGTATTGCCGACTGCCGCAAAGGTTTCGACGGCTACCTGAATTATTTTTTTATATTTTTTTCTAATAGTTTACTTCTATTTGTTTGTTGCAGGTTGTAAATATAAATAAAAAACATAATTGATTAATTAAATAAACTAAGCTTCTATTAACACGAGTGCAGCGAGGACCAGTGAGGAGTGCGTCGACGAGTCGAGCAGCCAGCTGCTTGTAGAGACGGAAGATGCGCGAAGTTGTCGTGGAGAAGTCGAGGACGAGCACGAGGTCGAGCTCGCAGCCTTAAAGGAGGACGATCACCAAAACATTACGTGATATTTCAAATTGCCGCGGCCCTTCTCACTCTCATTCGCGCGAGCTATTTTCAGGCAGCGAGTTTGTGCGACCTGCGAAATAGCACGCGAGAATGAGAGTGAGGAATCACAAGTCAGACGCGGCAATTCGAACCTGAATTAAATATTTTTCGGTTATTATCGCCCTCCTTTCAATCAAGTTGTTCTCTGACTCTGTTCTGTGTCATGTCATAATGTTAAGTCAAGTCGAGAATATAATGTTCTTTTCACTGATGAGCTCTTTCTTTTTTTACCCACTGGAAATATCGATGGAAATTAGTTAATTTAATGCTAATTCACTCCTCTAATTGTCAAAAGCGTGCACCCCCCTCCCACATTTCCAGAATCATGTTCTCTAAAGATCGACGATACTGTAGTTTGGAACACCCGGAAACGTCCTTCCAAAACAGACTACATAAAAGCATAAGGCGCAAACTTACTGCGTCATTTGTAAAGATCTTAAGCATTCTTGCACTTGACGGTGAAAAAATTGAGCGAAATAGAATGACAGCGAGAGAGTGGAAGAGAAAGAGAGGGTGTGAGAGAGAGGAGAGAGAGAGGAGAGAGAGAGAGGAGAGAGAGAGGAGAGAGAGAGAGAGAGAGGAGAGCAAGTGGTTGAAGATGAATCGTATAGATTGCGTCCGTTCGAGGGACACTTCATTCATTCTCGTGCGAAAGTGGCGAATTGGTTGCAGATAAAGAGAGAATTTCATAGAAATTGAAAACGTTCGCGAAGCAAAGAAAAGCCATAAATAGCATGCTTGACAGCAATGAAAAGTGAGACAGAAAAAACTGCGCGGCGAATTATTTTTCATGCATCATTTTGCCAAAGGCGATGTTTGGACAGTGGTTGGCTCGTCTACAATTCTATTAGATATTCTTATTTCGAACCTGTCATCGATTATGGCGTCTTTTTAAAATAATTTTTGCAATTCTGATATCGCACCAGTGATCGGATTCTCGGTTGTTGTCGTTGTGGTGATCGTCCTTGCGGGCGCATGCGTGGGCCTTCGACACTTTACTTTTGCCTGACATTATTTCTTGTAATTCTACTTAGCTTTGTTTATAATTGTTAGTAATGTACTGGTCAGGGGTGTATCGGAATTCCGAATTCCGAATTCCGACCTTTTTTCCCTTCCGAATTCCGATTTCCGAATTCCGTTATGAAAGGGAGCCTTCCGAATTCCGAATTCCGTTATGAAGGTACTTTTTTCGGAATTTTTTCGGAATTATGAAGCTCAGCCGTGCAAATTTTATGTATAAATCTTGGAAGAAAGCTGAAACCAGTAATGAGAAAACTGACCCCAGGTTGACCAAATATTAATGAAACTTTCATTTTGAGTCGAGCGATATTATAATGAAATGTTTTAAGGATCTTTCATAAGGGGAGTCCTTTTGCGAAGAGCATTTTGGTAAAACTAAAATAAATTTCCAAACGTCACAACATATAAAGCGCTGACATGTAACTGAAATAATAAAGTTCTGGCGACAATAAAGTAGATCAGTTTTTAGCGTCAGTTATGCAATGTGGGTTGCCCCGTATTGCACATCTGACGCTGGTTAGATTAGGGTCAAGGCATGGTACGGAATTTTTTCGTATGCTGCGACCTAATCGTCAAGATTCTTCCCACGTCGAGATAACTCGATTAAAAAAAGATTAGGTCTCTATACCCCTGACGCTTAGGCTACTTAGAGCCATTAAGTACTAAAGTTCGATGATGTCATATTTGACATGGTGCTCAAGCCTATTCAATTGGTATGAGAACTGTATCTCGAGTGGAGTTGGGCGGTCGAGTGGGAGGGTGCCGGAGGCAGACGACGATACCGTGAGAGGTGCCATTGGGAGAGAGGTGAGAACGGACGCCCTTCGAAACGGAGCTACAAGGCTGGAGATGAGCATCGATCGCTGTCTTACTCCCCCGAGCCAAAGATGACTGCCTTGTTTCCTTCTCTCGATTCTCTGCCTCTGTTCAGCGTGCGCCAGGCGGCTGTTGTTCTCCTCGTCCATCGACTTGTGCTGTGTGTCGACATTCCTGACGATTTGCCCAGCGAGGGCAGCAGATACTTTGTCAGCGATGAAGGAGACGTAACAAAATATATAATATTTTCCCCCGAGACTAGTGGAAAACAAGGTTTTGGGTTTATACTGATCTAATTTTATTTGCTGCGCCTTTTGCTGAAATTGATGCCAGTTTTCCATAGACGCGAGATACTGTTCAAAACTGATTGTGTGAGAACAAAAGTAAATAAAAATCTTTCACAATGTTTTCTTCAGCTTTCACCCAATAATTAATGGCACGGCAGAGCACACCATCTAAGCGTACCATTGTTTTATGCCCCAAGCGCGAGAGACTGTGCAAAAGTTATAGTGAAAAAGTCCCATCTTTCAATTTGAAACTTGAAGTTCCGAATTCCGAATTCCGACCTTTTTTCCCTTCCGAATTCCGTTTTCCGAATTCCGTTATGACAGGGGGCCTTCCGAATTCCGAATTCCGTTATGAAAATTTTTATTCCGATACATCCCTGGTACTGGTGGAGAATAACGTAATAAAATGCTATAATAATGCAGACATCTCTGAGAAGCTTTGGTGTTATGTCCGTAGCGAGGTCGCGTCCGCGATGCAGGACGACACAGTTCGGCGAGCCGGCAATCTCGTTCAGCTCTGGGCTGAGAGAGGGAGAGCAGGGGTCAAAGAGAGATAGAGAGATCAGGAAAGAGAGATGACAGGGAGAGAGACAAGGAGAGGGGGAGAGGGAGAAGAGGAGATGGGAAAGAGATGAGAGAGAGAGATGACAGTGAGAGAGAGGCAAGTAGAGCGAGAGAGAGAGAGATTAGGAAAGAGAGATGAGAGGGATTGAGAGAGACAAGGAGAGGGGGAGAGGGAGAAGGAGAGATGGGAAAAAGATGAGAGAGAGATGACAGGGAGAGAGAGGCAAGTAGAGAGAGAGAGAGAGATTAGGAAAGAGAGATGAGAGGGATTGAGAGAGACAAGGAGATGGGGAGAGGGAGAAGGAGAGATGGGAAAGAGATGAGAGAGAGATGACAGTGAGAGAGAGGCAAGTAGAGAGAGAGAGAGAGAGATTAGGAAAGAGAGATGAGAGGGATTGAGAGAGACAAGGAGAGGGGGAGAGGGAGAAGGAGAGATGGGAAAGAGATGAGAGAGAGATGACAGTGAGAGAGAGGCAAGTAGAGAGAGAGAGAGAGAGAGAGATTAGGAAAGAGAGATGAGAGGGATTGAGAGAGACAAGGAGAGGGGGAGAGGGAGAAGGAGAGATGGGAAAAAGATGAGAGAGAGATGACAGGGAGAGAGAGGCAAGTAGAGAGAGAGAGAGAGAGAGAGATTAGGAAAGAGAGATGAGAGGGATTGAGAGAGACAAGGAGAGGGGGAGAGGGAGAAGGAGAGATGGGAAAAAGATGAGAGAGAGATGACAGGGAGAGAGAGGCAAGTAGAGAGAGAGAGAGAGAGAGAGAGAGAGATTAGGAAAGAGAGATGAGAGGGATTGAGAGAGACAAGGAGAGGGGGAGAGGGAGAAGGAGAGATGGGAAAAAGATGAGAGAGAGATGACAGGGAGAGAGAGGCAAGTAGAGAGAGAGAGAGAGAGAGAGAGAGAGAGATTAGGAAAGAGAGATGAGAGGGATTGAGAGAGACAAGGAGAGGGGGAGAGGGAGAAGGAGAGATGGGAAAAAGATGAGAGAGAGATGACAGGGAGAGAGAGGCAAGTAGAGAGAGAGAGAGAGAGAGATTAGGAAAGAGAGATGAGAGGGATTGAGAGAGACAAGGAGATGGGGAGAGGGAGAAGGAGAGATGGGAAAGAGATGAGAGAGAGATGACAGTGAGAGAGAGGCAAGTAGAGAGAGAGAGAGAGAGAGATTAGGAAAGAGAGATGAGAGGGATTGAGAGAGACAAGGAGAGGGGGAGAGGGAGAAGGAGAGATGGGAAAGAGATGAGAGAGAGATGACAGGGAGAGAGAGGCAAGTAGAGAGAGAGAGAGAGAGAGATTAGGAAAGAGAGATGAGAGGGATTGAGAGAGACAAGGAGAGGGGGAGAGGGAGAAGGAGAGATGGGAAAAAGATGAGAGAGAGATGACAGGGAGAGAGAGGCAAGTAGAGAGAGAGAGAGAGAGAGATTAGGAAAGAGAGATGAGAGGGATTGAGAGAGACAAGGAGAGGGGGAGAGGGAGAAGGAGAGATGGGAAAAAGATGAGAGAGAGATGACAGGGAGAGAGAGGCAAGTAGAGAGAGAGAGAGAGAGAGATTAGGAAAGAGAGATGAGAGGGATTGAGAGAGACAAGGAGAGGGGGAGAGGGAGAAGGAGAGATGGGAAAAAGATGAGAGAGAGATGACAGGGAGAGAGAGGCAAGTAGAGAGAGAGAGAGAGAGAGATTAGGAAAGAGAGATGAGAGGGATTGAGAGAGACAAGGAGATGGGGAGAGGGAGAAGGAGAGATGGGAAAGAGATGAGAGAGAGATGACAGTGAGAGAGAGGCAAGTAGAGAGAGAGAGAGAGAGAGATTAGGAAAGAGAGATGAGAGGGATTGAGAGAGACAAGGAGAGGGGGAGAGGGAGAAGGAGAGATGGGAAAAAGATGAGAGAGAGATGACAGGGAGAGAGAGGCAAGTAGAGAGAGAGAGAGAGATTAGGAAAGAGAGATGAGAGGGATTGAGAGAGACAAGGAGAGGGGGAGAGGGAGAAGGAGAGATGGGAAAGAGATGAGAGAGAGATGACAGGGAGAGAGAGGCAAGTAGAGAGAGAGAGAGAGAGAGAGATTAGGAAAGAGAGATGAGAGGGATTGAGAGAGACAAGGAGAGGGGGAGAGGGAGAAGGAGAGATGGGAAAGAGATGAGAGAGAGATGACAGGGAGAGAGAGGCAAGTAGAGAGAGAGAGAGAGAGAGAGATTAGGAAAGAGAGATGAGAGGGATTGAGAGAGACAAGGAGAGGGGGAGAGGGAGAAGGAGAGATGGGAAAGAGATGAGAGAGAGATGACAGGGAGAGAGAGGCAAGTAGAGAGAGAGAGAGAGACAGATTAGGAAAGAGAGATGAGAGGGAGTGAGAGAGACAAGGAGAGGGGGAGAGGGAGAAGGAGAGATGGGAAAGAGATGAGAGAGAGATGACAGGGAGAGAGAGGCAAGTAGAGAGAGAGAGAGAGAGATTAGGAAAGAGAGATGAGAGGGATTGAGAGAGACAAGGAGAGGGGGAGAGGGAGAAGGAGAGATGGGAAAAGATGAGAGAGAGATGACAGGGAGAGAGAGGCAAGTAGAGAGAGAGAGAGAGAGAGATTAGGAAAGAGAGATGAGAGGGATTGAGAGAGACAAGGATAGGGGGAGAGGGAGAAGGAGAGATGGGAAAAAGGTGAGAGAGAGATGACAGGGAGAGAGAGGCAAGTAGAGAGAGAGAGAGAGAGATTAGGAAAGAGAGATGAGAGGGATTGAGAGAGACAAGGAGAGGGGGAGAGGGAGAAGGAGAGATGGGAAAGAGATGAGAGAGAGATGACAGGGAGAGAGAGGCAAGTAGAGAGAGAGAGAGAGAGACAGATTAGGAAAGAGAGATGAGAGGGAGTGAGAGAGACAAGGAGAGGGGGAGAGGGAGAAGGAGAGATGGGAAAGAGATGAGAGAGAGATGACAGGGAGAGAGAGGCAAGTAGAGAGAGAGAGAGAGACAGATTAGGAAAGAGAGATGAGAGGGAGTGAGAGAGACAAGGAGAGGGGGAGAGGGAGAAGGAGAGATGGGAAAGAGATGAGAGAGAGATGACAGGGAGAGAGAGGCAAGTAGAGAGAGAGAGAGAGAGATTAGGAAAGAGAGATGAGAGGGATTGAGAGAGACAAGGAGAGGGGGAGAGGGAGAAGGAGAGATGGGAAAAGATGAGAGAGAGATGACAGGGAGAGAGAGGCAAGTAGAGAGAGAGAGAGAGAGAGATTAGGAAAGAGAGATGAGAGGGATTGAGAGAGACAAGGATAGGGGGAGAGGGAGAAGGAGAGATGGGAAAAAGATGAGAGAGAGATGACAGGGAGAGAGAGGCAAGTAGAGAGAGAGAGAGAGAGAGAGATTAGGAAAGAGAGATGAGAGGGATTGAGAGAGACAAGGAGAGGGGGAGAGGGAGAAGGAGAGATGGGAAAGAGATGAGAGAGAGATGACAGGGAGAGAGAGGCAAGTAGAGAGAGAGAGAGAGAGAGAGATTAGGAAAGAGAGATGAGAGGGATTGAGAGAGACAAGGAGAGGGGGAGAGGGAGAAGGAGAGATGGGAAAAAGATGAGAGAGAGATGACAGGGAGAGAGAGGCAAGTAGAGAGAGAGAGAGAGAGATTAGGAAAGAGAGATGAGAGGGATTGAGAGAGACAAGGAGAGGGGGAGAGGGAGAAGGAGAGATGGGAAAGAGATGAGAGAGAGATGACAGGGAGAGAGAGGCAAGTAGAGAGAGAGAGAGAGAGAGAGAGAGAGAGAGGGAGAGATCAGACTGCTGGACTGACACATCGACCCTGTCGGGGTCGCCCGTGGCAGCGGCGAATACCCAAGTGTTGTGATGCGAGCGGAGTCTGGCGGCAGGCGCGGAAGGATTGTCAGCCGAGCTAGATAGAGAAAAGAAGAGTGAACTACTCGAGCCCCTCTTTTTTCCATTATGTATTTGTTGTCCTTTTCTCGTGGTCTTTGCACTGGGCACAACAACTTGAAGAGAGTTAACGACTCTGTGTGTGTGTGAGAGAGAGAGGGAGAGAAAGAGAGAGAAAAAAGGAACCGAGAGAAAGAGAGAGAGAGAATAGAGATAGAGAGTGAGGAGTGAGATAGAAAGAATGAAAGAGGAACACGAAAACGCAAACATTTAAAGGGAGAGAAAAAGATTGAAAGAGATGGAGAGAGACGAAAAATGAGAGAGAGAGAGAGAGAGAGAGAGAGAGAGAGATGAAATACAAGATAGTTAGAGAGATATAAAGAGAAAGAGAGACAAGAAAGAAAAGCTTGCCGGTCGTCCGTGACCACAAGAATGAGCGACGGAATCGAGTCCTTCCGCTTCTTCATCAACTCGAGCGCCTTTGAAGCAACATTTTGTTTATTATTATCAATATTTAATAATCCAATTAAATTCTTATTCTGCTTTTTTAATTTATTTTTATTAATAGTATCCAATTATTTTTGTTGTAATCGTAACAGTAATAATGAGTAAAATAATTTATACAATAATCTGCAACTCATCGGAGACGTCTATGACAAACTGGCGTGACTTGTTGAAGACGCCGAGCACAGAGTCGGAGCGGTCGAGCACGAAGAGGACGTTCAACTCGCACGCCGCCGGGAAGAGTGGCGTCGTCAGTTAGGAAGAAACGAAGAAAAGGCCGCGAGAAGGGAGAAGAAGAAGAAGTAGCGGAGTACCAAGCAGCTGCCATTTCTCTAGTAGTAAAAAAAAACATTTTTGAATTTGCGCCGTTTTGCCTGACCGAAAGGCGAAAGAGTATGTTTTTTAGAGAGACGCGACTACAAAGGCCAGGCAATTGCAAAAATATTTCAAGCTCTTTTAATTAATTTTTATTCTTATTCCAGAGAGCCATTTTAGTGCGCTTTGAGATGTTAGTGCGCTTGCTTAGAAGCGCGTGAATCTCGTTTAATAATATGCTGACGCCATCTCCATCATCATCTTATGTAATCTATGCACTTTCCGCTCAACTCTCATTTCCATAGTCAAGTGAGAAGGAGAGCAGGAAGTTCGGAGCTAATGGAAAATCATTCTCTACTATATTACATACATTCATGCTTGTCCTCGTCACTTGTGTACATATTATGTTTATCTTTTCTTTCTAAACTATAATATTCTTTATCCCATCTATTTCCTCTCTTCCTCGCTATTGCCCTCTTTTCTATCGTCTTTTTCACAGAGCAACAACTTCTTTTTGGTAATCTTAAAAGGGTCATTGCTAATTCCCCGAATATGGTCACTTGCTGTAATCATTGTGCTTTATTAGACATTTATTACTCTGTATTTCCCTTTCAACCTTTCTATTTCTCACATCTCCCAATCTCTCTCTCTCTCCCTTTCCTGCTCACCTATATCTCTTTCTCTCTCTCTCTCTCTCTCTCTCTCTCTCTCTCTCTCTCTCTCTCGTTGGTTCAATCGCATGGCGTGGTTGTTTTGCGAGCGTGGGCCGGAGCCGGCTGTCTATTCCCCGGATGGGCACTCTCGGATTTCTTCCACTTGCCTGGGGTACACCAACGGGGGCGACTGTTCAACTGGTGGTGGCTTGATCAGGTATGCAGGTGTGGCCCCATGTACCATAGCACAGATTGAGAGAGAGAGAGTGAGAAGGAGAGAAAGAGAGCGCGATAGGGAGAGCCAGAATGAGAGCGAGAGAGAACGAGAGAGAGAGAGAGAGAGAGAGAGAGAGAGAGAGAGAGACTTGAAGAAGAGAGTGAAAGATAAGCAAGCGAAAGGAGAAGGCAAGAGATCGGATATCATAGACGTCATGTGAAGTGTGGGCAGCCATTAATCAACCAAGAGGATCTGCAGAGGATCACGGAATAGAAAAAGGAGACCTTTCTATTATCCCGAAATAGCCTAAACAGCAATAGCACAACGATCATATGGGCTACGCAGAGAGAACTTTGGACATGCATATGTAAATATATACTATGTAGTTATGTATATACTTTTATACATGCAGTATGCTTGCGTCACATTGGATACTTTGTATGTATGTATCTATGGATCTTTGGAATTCGCTCTCATTCAGCTCTCGTTCTCTCTCTCTCTCCCTCTCTTTCTATCTCTCTCGCTCTCTCTCCCTCGCTCTCTCTCTCTCTCCATAAATGTGTGGTATAAGACTTGCGAACTTTAATTGGCATGTGTAGAATGAAGTCGGGAGGAACTTTCGAAGGGTACAATTTGGACTTTGCATGGCGAAGCAGAAGCAGAGAAGTATAGTACGTTCGGGCTAGATACAGCTACTACATTTCTTTCACTTTTCCAAGAGCTCTCTCCCTTTCTCTTTCTCTCTCCATTTCTCTCTTTTTCTCCCTCTCTGTCATCTCTCTCTCTTATCTCTCTCTTATCTCTCTCTCTCTCTCTCTCTAACCATGACGCAGATCTGTCGAGGCGAACGTAGATCAGGAGGTATTTCGGGTGAAGAGCGAGCGAAGCTTCACTTCACAACTATGTTCTGCAAGACCTTCTTCTGGGTAAAATAAGGGCGAACTGTGTGTGTGAGAGAGAGAGAAATAGAGAGAGATTGACAGGGAGAGAGAAAGAATGAAAGAGAAAGGATGCACCCATAACAAGTACCTTTATATACATAGAACCAGTTATCGGTGTCGCGTCGACGTAACTCGGAACTGTAGTCAGGTACAACAGCTAGAATTATGTATGTACATATGTACATATGTATGTATGTAAGGTATGTATGTATTTATGCACGTGCTGTCAATGGCTCGCTTGGGGCGGATGTTAATTCCGTAAAAATAGTGTCTGACGTGCTCCTGTTTATGCATTTGGCGGTGATGTCGCCTTCATCGGGCAAGTTCTTTGCAGAGTCTTCAGCCCCCACTTCATTTGCATTGTTTCAGATGTTGTTGGGGGAATATCTGCAACAAATATACACACAAGTGGCGTGGGTAAGTAGGATGTATCTCGAAATTTATCCATAAACCAGTCATGCACCCACCATGCCTCGACTCCATTTTGGGGTATTTCATGCCCTCCGGATTATCTTTCTCCTTTTGATGGCCACGAGAACAACAACACTTGAACCTTGGAGTCCTGCTAGAGAAATGAATTCGACGTGGAATTAAAGAGATAAGCATAGTAATAAAGAGGTGAAATGAGAACGAGAGAGAGAGAGAGCGAAAGTACAGGAGATGAAGAGACAGAAATAAGGAAGTCTCGAAAGCAAAAAAAAGTAATAATAATAATAATAAATTATAACGCAGGAACACCCTCGAATGAACTCACAGTGTTAAACTATTATTATTTTTCAACTTGAATTCTAGGAATGAAAAGGCCTTTAAATGTTCAAATCTTCCACCATTATCGCTTGCTTTGATTTCCTAATGTCGCCTAACAACATGTCGAAGAAGAACAAAAGCGTGGGTGAACAATGAATTTGCACAGCTGAAACCGGAGAAAGGAGAAAGCCTTCTCTCTGGCCACCTTGGCAACTCTTCTTCCTTTCAAGTCTGGGTGGCCTACATTTTTGTCACTCTCTCTTCTCTCCCCCCCCCCCTTCTTTCACTCTGTCTCTCTTTCACCTACGCTATGAGGTTGTCTGTCTCCAGATACTCCAATTTTTCACATCCTTCTTTCTCTCTTTTTCTCTCTCTCCTCTTTCTCTCTCTCTCTTTCTCTCTTTCGCTCCCTCTCCCTTTCGCTCTTTCTCTCTCTCTCTCTCTCTCTCTCTTTCTCTCTCTCTCCACCTGCAAATGCTCCCGGTTGCTGGTTCATTCCGAATTCATTTTGTGTGATGTCTGAATACAGAAGTGCAGACCCTTAGGAAGATGTCAGATGTGCACAGAAGGAGCGGGAAGGAACTGCGCGGCTATTGTTCCCTCAGAGAGAGAGAGAGAGAGAGACGAGAGAGAGACGAGAGACGAGAGACGAGAGAGAGACGAGAGTAGAGAGAGAGAGAGGGAGCGAGAGAGATGAGAGAAGAGGGAGAGGTAGAGAGAGAGATTAAGAGAGAGCGAGTGAAAGAGATATAAAGAGAAAGAGAGAGAGAGAGAACTGCCAAAATTGAGATGGTAAATGACTGAGTGAGGGAATGCGGAATCGTCAAAGTGGGCGGAGCCAAATCCACGCCTCAGGGGGAAGCACCTTTTGAGGCCTTCGAAGAGGAACCATTCACACCCCTCTGCCTTCCTTCGAAGCAGTTCTCCAGCCAATTCTCCTCTTCTCCAACGGACATTGCTGATTCGTTTTATTATTATTATTTCTAAAATATTATTATTATTTCTACAACATTCATCGGTTAAGTCCTCTTTTAGTCTTAATTTTCACGAAACAAAATATGGCTTTCTCCCAGAGAATTTTCGCCATGACAGTTTGTCTGACTTGTTTTTTTCTTCCTTTACTCTTCATAATGTCAAACTCGACTGCCCATATGCTCAATCATAAGTATGATTTTCCCAGACCTCCACTAGAGTGGATTATAGTTTCCTTCTTCATCTCTTCCAATCTCATCTGATTTGTATATACGCCTTCACATAAGCCCTTTTTTTTAAAATCTATTCCGCCTTATGGTTAGAATCAAATCCAATTAAGTGTTGTCGTAGTTGGCCTTTCTGAACCCAAATGTCTTGTCGGGTTGCCTTCCAAAATTGGACTTCGCAAGGTGAAGCTACAAGTTTTTTTTTCAAATTATTTCCTAATTTGATTGGCCGTTATAAAATACAATAATTTGAAAAGAAAAAAATTCCTCTAATTTCCTTTTCTTGCCCTCTCTCTGACTCCACAGAGCAATTCCACGTCATTTCCTTCATTTGCTTGTCGGCTTCAATCACTTTTCTTCCTTAGATTGTTCATTCTTTGTGTTTTTCTTCTTCTTATTTGCATGTATAGACACATTTCTTTCTCACTCTTTCATTCATTCTCTCTCATTCTCTTTCCCTACCACTCTCTTTCTCTCTCTCTCTCTCTCTCTCTCTCTCTCTCTCTCTCTCTCGCTCTAGACAGAGGGAGAGAGAGAGAGAGGGAGAGAGGGAGCGAGGGAGAGTGAGATATTTTTCGTGATGTACATATATTTGGTTTCCTCTTTGTGCATGTGTGAACTGTGTTCGGTCGTTCCCGTTCTTAATCTCTGCTCTGAATTCCTTCTTCTGTCATCACGGTAGAAATGACTAATTACTCTTTGGAAAAAGAAAAGCAAAAATAAAATGAAGTGAATCTTTTTTAATTTGGCTAATATCAGACAATCTGGATTTTTGATCGTACTTCTAGAATATGCTCGTTTAGCGTTATAAATGAAAGAGGAACAAATGAGAAAATAGCGAGAGAAATGCACAGAAAGAGAGAGAGAGAAAGAGAGAGAGAGAGAGAGAGAGAGAGAGAGAGAGATGGAGGGAGAGAGAGAGAAATACAGGAAGACAAATCCTTCGAAGAAGGAGAAAATTATTACTTTTCACTCTCTTGCTCACTCTTGTTGTTCAGAAATGTGAACAAGTGTTCCTAACATAAGGTTGATGACTTTTTTTCTTGCAATGTTCCTCATCATATTAACCACGGGATCGTTCTTTGCTTTCCTCCTTTTCTCCTACACCAAACCGTGCGAATTTTCTATGTTCTCCTTCGAATTACAGTACCACACGTTGGCATTTATTGTATTTCTTCTTTTCTCTTTCTTGCAACTTCTTTCCAATCTTTGGCCAATCTTCCTTCAATATTTTCCATCTTTGCTTTCTGTACTTCTACAAGACTTGCAGAAAATCTCATCCTCTATCTTCACGTCTCTCTAACTTTGCACTCTCTAGTTCTATATCTCATTCTTATTTTCTCTTTCATCCTCTTTTTTTCTCTTTCACTCTTTTTTACTTTTTCTCTCTCTCTCTCTGCTCGCCATCCTCGTCACTATTTTCCTGCTAATGTTCTTGCAATAAAGTATAAAATCGTGCACAGTAACGACAATATACATATGTAGTTGTAAGAACAGTCTTTTGGAGTATAATAAGAACGTTCATACATGTGTATCTACCATGAATTATTGTCGATTGGGTCCATAGAAACAGTATGTATGCATAGTGCAAATGCTTTCCTGATGTTAGCTCGGAGCTTAGGATCTGTATTCCCCTGGCTCATAAGCAATACAGTACGCATGTATGTATGTACATACATACATACATGCGTACTGTACATATACATATAGCGCTTTCAAGGGCTAAAATAAGTTTCGAGTCTCATTAAAATTACCACGCGTCTGTTCATCGGAAAGTACATAACAGCCACCGATATGATGGTTTTTACCCTTACCGTCAGGTCAAGAATACCTTTATCCTCAGGTGCCCCATCACCTCCTCTCCAGTCGAGAGATGCTTCCTTTCTCTTCTTCCCAGTCTCTCCTTCGCCTGCTCATTCTTACCGTATTCTTCGCAATCATCGCGGTGACGTCATCGATGGCGAATCCGCCCGTCGATCACTTCATCCGCTTCCGCAAGGAGCAACAGCGTGAGAAAAGAAAAGAAATATCCCGCCAAATCTAATTTCAATTTTTTCCTTTTTTAAGTTCATCAGACAATCTAATGAAATCTGATCAGAAGCCTACACTGATAGGGTCCAAAGGTCACTGCGTGTATGAAAATAGATGCCCAAGAAAAGCAAAAGAAGTCGTAGATCCCGCATACTAAAAACATATAATTTGTGTACTTTAATAATAGCTCTAGAAAGTTTGAGCCTACTTTTTCTTATTTGTTACAAAGTTACTAGCGCACAAAATTCGTATGCACCTAGTTTGAAAAACAAATTCTTCTTAATTTCTTACTACTAACGAAATGATAGAGAAGTTGCTCAATTTTTCGTAAACATGTCACACAAAACTTACTATCATCTATGCAATTATCCTCAATTTATTCAAAAAATTTCAACTATGGAATTTGGATGAGAGTGTTGAATTCTCTCTTTTTTTTCTTTCGTTAGATTCCTTACAACCACCTCTCCGACTTTTTCACAACATTCCAATTTGAGCAATATTGATGGCTCATTTGTTGAATATTTGTCTAATTATTCGGTATTCAATTTGCTGAAATGAGAAAGGGTTTTATGGTATAGCGAAAGATGTATGTAGAATGAGAAAATGTGGTTGCCGATATATTATTTAAAAAAAAAAACTACATTTTAAACTCTTATTAAACATGGTGATTTGTTTCGCCACGAAATGTGTGTTGAGTTTTTTATTGAGGGAAAAATGACGTAATTCTTAAGTGTACCTTGGATAACTACTCTCTATCAGTTGATATCTCTCAATTACCGTCGCACCCGCTATCCATTGGTTCCTGATTAAGCTCTGGGTGCTCTGGGTGTGCGACCGATAGGATCCCTGAGGACACGCTCGCTATCATTGCCACGTGGCGGTTTGTTACTTTCTTTCTTTCGCTCTCTCTCTCTCTCTCGTTATCTTTCTTTCTCTCTCTCTCTCTCTCTTCTCTCTTTCTCTCTCTCTTTCTCTCGCTGTCTCTGTCGCTCTTCATCTCCCTCTCAATCTTTATAGAACTCATTGATACCCTCATTTCATCAAACCAACTCTTCATCAAAGCTTATAAGACCAGCCCACTTATGTTCTCTCCTTGCTCTCGCTCACTTTGTCTTGCCTGGCCGATTACTACTTGTTGGTATTCCTCTATGAAATATTACCTCGCACGCACCAAACAAGGAAGGAGAGTGCAGGCATGGCTAATTCTAATACAAATCAACAAAGCAAAGCTATAAAAGAATCGTGTGGAAGTAGTCCCGTTTATTGCTAAAGTGCTAACATTTAAAAAAAATCTGAAAGATGCCCCAGCAATCTCGAGCAAAATTTTGTCAATAGTACTGAATTTAAAAAAAAAAACATTAATATTGTTTTTTTTTGTGCAGAAGACACGATCCAGCCGTTCATTCGCTTCCGTAAGTCCTTCAATGACTATTACCTCAGGCTCCCGGACGACTTCCCAGGCGCCAACGGAGACATGTGAAGACAAAGAGAACATTGATGAAGTGGAGAGAAAGCGAGATTGCAAGAGAGAGGGAGAGAGTGGTTAGAGGACGAAAGAGAGAAAGAGAGAGAGAGAGAGAGCTAGAGGGAATCAGAGGAGAAGAGGGAGATAGAGAGGACATGAAGAATGTGCAGTGTTGCAGTCTAATGTATTTTCACCCTTTTGCCTCTTACTCCCTCCTGTATGTAGTTAATGTTTGTCTAAGTAATAATAATAATGATAATAATTTAAGAAAGAACCCCTATTGCGGCGACTTATAAGACTCGTTAGAGATTAAATAATAAATGTTCCTGTCTCTATCCGTTTGAATAGTTCGCAGTCGTTATTTTGTCACTCTCTTTTAGATGCTTTAGCACAACTTTTAAGCATTCCAAAGGCAAGACAAAAAAAATTGTTCTTTGATGTATGCAAATGTCAGCTCGTTCACGTGCAAATCCCGTGCCATGTCCAATTTTTCTCCTTTTCTTCTTTCACTTCTTCCTCATTTCCTCGCTTGGCATGTAAGCTCTCCGTGAATTGTCATAACACACAGCGGAACAAGAATAAATTGCACTATCGCCCGTTTATTCGTTTAATGTTCACAGACCATGGACTTAATTTAAATAAATTAATTTAAATTACAAAATAAACATGAAAAATAGATACCGATAGACACAAAACGGTCTCGAATGGAAATCATGCTACATATTTTTTCAAGCTTCAATTACATACAGACTTACTTGTTCGAGACATTTCAAACATAAATAAAGACGTAAAATCTATCTAGACAAGTGTTTATGATAATATGTACGTTGGTTTTTTTCCCTTTTGAACATCAGCACCATTCCTTCAAAGTGACCTTAATTTAATTTCCGGATGTATGTTCATCTCCTCTTCATTTCAAGAAGTAATTTCCTCTTCTGACACATTTTCCATTCTGTGGAGCTTGTAAGCAGATATTAACATGTTTTTTAAAACTCTTATACGATGAGTAGATGTATAATAATGCATGGTGCACTTAGCAATGTGGGGGGCTTATTTCGCTGTCTTGCGGATACTTTTAGAAGACGTCTGTATATGACGATTGAATCCGGATTGTAGCTGTTGCATGGCCGAACGGAGAAATAGGAAAAAAAAGCTGAAAGGGTAATAAGAAGAGCGACAGAGAGAGTCTAATGTATTAAAGAGGAAGATGCTCTGAAGGTTGTGCATGGGTGAGGCCAGTGAAATGAGAGTGAGGTGGAGACTGAGCGAGAGATGGAAAGAAGAAATGAGAGAAATGGAACAGAGAGAGAGAGAGAGGTGAGCAAGAGAGAGCGAGAGAGAGAGAGACAGAGAGAGAGAGAGAGAGAGTCAGTCTGAACCAGATGAGGCAGATAAAGCTCCTGCAGATGTATATAGATGAAGCAGAAAACGAGGCTTTTTGATGTCCGCTTACATCAGAAGCCATATATGGAGATGTCGACGAGGAAAAAGACGGAAGAGCGTCATCTCATCTTTCTCTTTTTTCAAGCTTTCTCTCTCTCTCTCGCTCTTTCTCTCCCTCGATCTCTCTCTCTCTCGCACTTTCTCTCTCTCGATCTTTCTCTCTCTCTCGCTCTTTCTCTCTCTCCCGCTATTTCTCTCTCTCTCTCTTTTTTTTCTCTCCCTTTCCCTCTCGCACTCTTTGGCTCTCTCTCTCTCTCTATCTCTTTCTCCCTCTCTCCACAACCAAAAGCCAAAAGCAATGTCGCCAAGTGGCTTCCCACCCTTTTGCCATTGTAATCTCTCGCCCCCCTCCCGAACACCGCCCCATCTCTGTTCTCTGCCTGGATAATTGAGCAGAACGGGGGCAGAGGCAGACAACAGTAGAATGAATATATTAAGAGATGAAGATCATACTAGACGAGATTAGAAGCTTACCCTTGCAACTTCTTAGCTAATATCTTTAAACAATTACATCGAACGCATTTTGGGGAGAGGGCATTTATTAAAAAGAATAAATACTATCTTAAAATAGAGTAACGAGTTTAGATCAAAGAAGTAAAACACAGAACGCTAAAAAAAAAGTTTAAAAAAAGCAGAAATACCCCCTCAAGCAGAAATACTCTCAAGCAAAGCGTGAAGTCGCCGACATTTTGTTCACAAATGCATCGCCGACATTTTGTTCACAAATTCCTTCATCAACATCTCCTTGTTTTTTTCTCGCTTTTCTTCTCTTATTATCCTCCTTGACACTTTCCTCTGTCTGCCTCCTATTTTTTTGGTCTGCTTTTGAATGAGAACGTTGAAAGAGGAGAGAGAGAGAGTGAGAGAGAGAGAGACGATGAGGGCGTGTGAAACCTGAGAGTGAGAGAGAGTGCGGGTACTGAGAGGGTGAATAAGATAGGGAAGAGAAAGATACAGAGAGAGAGGAGAGATACGTGAAAGAGAGAAAGCGGCGATTTATCGATCTCGAGATTTCATTTAGCTTCACTCTCTCGTGTCCCCCCTCTCTCTCTCTCTCTGTGAAATTTTTTTTCACTCTCTATCTCATTCTCTTTCTCTCACTTTTCCTCTCTCGCTCTCTCTCTCTCTCCCTCATCTTACTTTCCTGCCAGAGTCAAGAGCCGTGGAAGCGAAAGCATCCTTTCTCTCTCCCTTGCAACTTCACCCGGATATGCAAGGTTTGTTTATGGTCCTAATGACAATCTTTCTTTCATTAATTTTTATAAAACCGCATTATGTGATGAACAAAAATTAAGTGAAAAAAAAAATATTTTATATCAATATTATTCCACCTTTATTTCCAGGGATAACTTATTGATAGCAAAAAGTTGTTGTTCATTTGCATGAGTTGCCTCAGACTTCTCATGGCAAAAAACACATGACGATGAGACATCAGAAAAGTGTCCATGGCACCCGGGAAGATGCGAGTAAAGGGAAAGTTGAAAGCGATATGTAAATGAATAAGTGAAAGAGTGGGGGGAAGGGTAGTCTGAGTGAGGGGGTGGCTCTCTCTCTCTCTCTCTCTCTCTCTCTCTATCTTTGTCTCTCTCTCTCTTCTCTCACTCCTCTCTCCCCTTTCTCTCTCTCTCTCTTTCTGTCTTCTCTCTGTCTTCTCTCTCTGTCTTCTCTCTCTCTCTCTTCTCTCTTTCTTCTCTCTCTCTCTTCTCTGTCTTTCTATTCTCCCTCTGTCTCTTCTCTCTCTCTTTCTCTTCTCCCTATCTGTCTCTCTCTCTCTCTCTCGTCCATTTCAAGGCACCTTCC
Source organism: Allodiplogaster sudhausi (assembly GCA_945643635.1). Lineage (NCBI taxonomy): Eukaryota > Metazoa > Nematoda > Chromadorea > Rhabditida > Diplogasteridae > Allodiplogaster > Allodiplogaster sudhausi. Next base: position 2,469,986 of record CALZFC010000354.1, read on the forward strand.
TTGGCTAGAAGCGCG